>CM060199.1:22486644-22643496 GCA_030562195.1 Nipponacmea schrenckii
CGGTGATAAGGACTTTTATTTTGCAACGATGGCAGCAAAAATGGGATGCTGCAGATACAAACAAACTTCATGCCATCAAGCCTCTTTTGGGGGACTGGCCATCCTCTTATTGTGCCAACGGGAGAAATGAAGTTGTTTTGTGTCGCTCTCGTCTTGGACATACTCACCTTACCAACTGTTACCTGCTCAAGCGAGAGCCTCAACCAGTCTGTGAGTATTGCCAGGTTCGCCTGACAGTAAAACACATTCTGATTGAGTGCACGCATCTCAAACCTATAAGATCTCAGCACTACCGTGCTAGATCCTTGTTCCATCTGTTTGCGCAACCTTCTCTTTATGAGAAGGTTGTCGCGTTTTTAAAACAGACTAATCTGTATTATAAATTTTAAAATATTTTTATGTTATAGTTTTGTTTTTGCTATTTTGTTTTTAGCCCATATTGGGTTACAACCATTCTGTGATATAGTTTTTAGCATTGTTTTGTTGCCCTTTTTGGGGTTTTTGTGATAATTTTTATTTTTAATGTATTGATTTTCTAGTTTTAATTTTTGTTTTTATTTTAAATCGTATTCAAGTGCTATATAGCCCGTTTTGGTGCTGATGCACTTTAATACATTTCATTTCATTTCATTTCATTTCCAAAACATACCTTAGTTCGAGGTGACAAAATGCCGAGATGAATGTTTACAAAAGTAATGTAACAGTGCGCAGAATCCAAGCCTATGCTAGCCGATATCTCATTAAAATGGGGTGTCTGTGATCGGCTATTTAACCGGTTTATACAGACGATTTGAAACATACAGCTTCATAATCGCATAGAACTAGTTATAGTTTTATGATTATAGGCAGTGAGAATATATTTAGCCTATCGTTTTGTTTAGCCTAAAACCAAGAGACCATGAGACCAACAAATCTTTATTTTATCCCAACAGGAAACGTAGCCTTTGAAGTGAAGGTTAATGTGGATAACCTGATCACATATCAAAAGGAAAGAAAGAATATTTGCAATTGAAAAGCAGAAACAGACTTTTACTGCACTTTTCTGTAAACAAAAGGGACAAACAATTGTTAACGCTGACCACACACCCAATTAAATCAGATACCAAGACTAATTCTTTTTGAAGTCCTGACATTGAAGGAAAATTTGTTTATACTTCATTTTATGCCAAAATGACTAGCTCTATTAAACATTTTCTAAACCCTTTGTCCTGATTTCACTTCAATTGTATTCTGTATTACACAGGTGGCATCTAGAAAGAAAAGTTCTAATCGACATAATCATAATCAGAAAAATACAGCAATCCTAAGTAATGTATCACTTTAAATCTTGTATCAGATAGTTATAGTTGGGTCTTCGTTTTATAGTTGAGTGGGTCTTCGTTTTATAGTTGGGTCTTCGTTTTATAGTTGAGTGGTCTTCGTTTTATAGTTGGGTCTTCGTTTTATAGTTGAGTGGGTCTTCGTTTTATAGTTGGGTCTTCGTTTTATAGTTGAGTGGGTCTTCGTTTTATAGTTGGGTCTTCGTTTTATAGTTGAGTGGGTCTTCGTTTTATAGTTTGGTCTTCGTTTTATAGTTGGGTCTTCGTTTTATAGTTGAGTGGGTCTTCGTTTTATAGTTGGGTCTTCGTTTTATAGAGGTCTTCCATCTTCGGTCTTCGTTTTATAGACACCCATATTAGTTCGGCTAAATCGTTAATTTGTTCAGTAATATTCTTTATTCGAATGATAAATTTTTAACAACAAATTATGAATTTAGCGAACAAATGTCAAATTAAGCGTACAAATGATGATGTTACTGTACTAATGTTTAACACCGAATTAAGCATTAAGTATAGGTTAATGGTCGAAAGTTTGTCAATAAGTCTAATAATGACCGTTGACGAGGACCGAACGTCCGAGTTATACGGTCATTATTAGACGCATTGACAAACTCGAGATCCATTAACCAACTTAAAATACAGATTAACAGATTATTTACAAACAAACCTGAAATCAAAACGTTTAAGCCCTTTAGTACAAGAATCATCCATATTCAGACTATGTGTCAATAACAATGAACCAACCAATATGGCAGCACCTGGTGTTTCGAAAAAAGTTTCATTGTTTGATTCTTTAATACTTATAGAAATCAAAATTAAAGATGTTCTAATTAATGGGAAAACTTTGTCAGTTTGTCTTATAATTCCCGAATTCACTCATAATCGGCCTAATTACGTAGGAAATACCTAGCTAACATCTACCAGAACTATCCATAAAACACAGATGGACCTTCCTGTGTCCACATAACGTTAAATAAATTATGAATGCACGAAATAACAATGAAAAAAAGCCTAATTTATCAATTGGTAAGCTTATTTGACAAGATTTGAAATACAACTTAAATCGATGCTCACAGATTTCGCCCTAATGAATAATTAATTATCTTTTTCATTTGAAAGTAAGGATTTGAAGATAAACTTTAAGTTTTAATTGCACGTAACATTGAACACTATACATTTTGAAACCTGGATTAGTTCTCTGAATAAAGTATGAGTGAATTTAATGTCAGTAGTTGTCAGACTAATCCTCAATCGTTATGGGCAAGTGGCTGATATTTAGAGTCCAATACTGACTTTAATATTGGACTCTTGGCCACTTGCCAGTACCAATATGTTGGATATTGGTACGCAAAGAACAAAGGGTGACATCACATCTGTATTTTAAGAATGATTAATTATGGCAGGGATTGTCTTCCATACAATAGAGGCTACAGTTTTTATCCGATATTAATGAAACTTGGTATATATTGATGATATCTCGGTCAAGTTCGAAAATGGAAATTATCGCATGAACGGTTTTTTAGTTATTGCCCTTGACTTAGTAAAAACGCGTCAAATTTGGGTTGTATCCACAATAGAGGCTACAGTTTTTATCCGATCTTAATGAAACTTGGTATACACTGTACATGTATATATTGATGATATCTCGGTCGAGTTCGAAAAAAGAAATAATCGCATGAGCGGTTTTTTAGTTATTGCCCTTGACTTGGTAAAAACGTGTCAAATGTGGGTTGTATCCACAATAGAGGCTACAGTTTTTATCCGATCTTAATGAAACTTGGTATACATGTATATATTGATGATATCTCGGTCAAGTTCGAAAATGGAAATTATCGCATGAACGGTTTTTGACTTAGAAAAATCTTGTCAAAATTTTAGTTTCGATGCAATAAATCCTCCAATTTTCAGAGGATGTTGATGAAACTTGGTGTGACATTGGAATTGATTAGGCCTCAATCAAGTTTGAATTTGACAGTTTTTCAATGAATTGTTTTAAGTTACTGCCCTTGACTTAGTAAAATTGCGTCAAAATTCTATTGTGGTTGCAATAAGAAGCTTTAATTTTCAAAGGATTTTGATGGAACTTGGTGTAAGCATCAGAATTGATAAGACATTAGTCAAGTTTGAATTTCTGACTTTTTTTAACAAATGGTTGTTGGGTTATTGCCCTTGACTTAGTAAGATTGCGTCAAAAATATTTGTGGGTGCAAAATAAGCATACAATTTTTCAATAGATTTGATGAAACTTGCTATGAGTATTGAAATAGATAAGAACATGAACAGTTTTTGCCCTTAACTTCAATATTAACTCAGTGAATGTTTTTTGAGTTATTGCTCTTTTTATTTTTCAAATTCAATGCTGCCAGTGGGCGTATGTTACCTTGCCTGGCAAGCTATCTTTTCAACTTTATGTCATGACCTATATGACAATGTGTTTTTATATATAGCACAATAGTACTATATTGAAACGGTTTATTTTATTAGACCAATTGTTCACTATATTGTGCGAGCGTCATATTTCTCTACTGTATTATTGACATGGCCTCTGATAGACGGTATGTATCTAAAGATCTACGTTACTTTTCTAAGCCCCCACGTGAAAGTGTTGACGTATATTTTCTTCACTCAGTCCGTCGGTCCGTCCGTCAAAATAGTATTGTTGGTGCAATAGAAGCTTTAAATTTCAATTGATTTTAAACAACCATATTTATATTTTACAAGGATTTTTAGGTTCACATATCCGCCGTGACAGGGATCCGTTCTACCAGATGGTCATTGGCCAAACCTCTTCGCATTGATCTTTCCCAGATTATCCGTACTCATTTACAGATGGGTGAAGATGACTTATTCAAGGTCATCGAAATTTCACACACCGATCGGTATTAGAACTCACGTCCGGCATTTTCAACGTATCCAAGCAAATGACATCATTACGTTAATGAAACTTGGTGCGGGCATTGGAATTGATAAGGCGGCGGTCAAGGTCAAACCTGACAATTTTGATGAACGGTTTTGGAGTTATTGCCCTTGACTTACTGAAATCGCATAATTTTATTGTGGGTGCAATATAGAAGCTACAATTTTTAATCTAGAAGCTACAATTTTCAATACATTTTGATGCAACTTTTTGTGTGCTTTGGAATTGACAAGACAGCTGTCAAGTTCAAATTTGACGACTTAGATGAAGGGTTTGTTTGTATATATAGATGCTACTAATCAAAGGAAAAAATGAATTAACTGATGCTGATGTGTGGTCGTATGTTACCTTGTCTGGGCTATCTTTAAAGAATTTATTCATGATGGCAAATCTTTGGAAATTCAAGCAACAGTAATAACATTTTGAATTGTTCACAAGGTGATAAAAAAAAATGCACGATACACTGTAACTTTCTTTAATAAGATTGACCTAAGTTTGTTGTTTTCTGTTTGTAACTGTCGATATTTTCGATAACTACAGTAGTACCTGCATCAAGGGAATAATCAAAAACGGTCACTTAATGAAGGTATCATAAATGTTCACAAAGTGTACCATTTTCTGTAGATATTCTAATTCTTTTGTACATTAATTAATATTTAAAATATGTCTGTAAACGACATTTCTTGATTATTGCTTATTAAATTTATCGAATAATTTTAGTGCATGATTTTATTCGGGCTCAAGGTATATCATAGTCGCTGCCTCTATCACTTCTGTTCCTACAAAAGGAATGATCATGAGCTGAATCCATATCTTAACCCATCAGCACCTCATTATCACAGCTCGAACAGTTATCAGATTGTTTTATTGACAATTGATGAAAATTGTATTTTGTCACTACATAATATGCTACAAGCGTTTCTTAAGGACAAATATCTGAGCATAGAGCTCAGCCTCTGTAAGCTTTCAACTTATCGCTCAGTGAAGTTGAAGGTATATCCGTCAAAACTGCATTTATGAGGTTGGATCTATATATATATATATATAAACCCCTGTGAACAAACTGGAAGATCTGAATAACATGGGTATAATTGTCTAATAAATGACTAAAAAGGGTACTCACAATATATTTACAACGCGGCTCAAGACTCTATTAATAAAATTAAACTTAAGTACTAAATAATAATAAAACAAAAAAATAAGAAAATAATTGCTTAGCATGCAAACCGAACACTTAGGTTAAAAAGTTTCAAAATCTCAAGTTAACGTCTTGCAGAGGGGACATTTCGCAATAGGGCCGTTAGAGCATCAGCTTAACTAATTACGTCTTCAACAAATTTGATACCATCAACTCAAACATCATTCGATAATGCAACGTTTGGATATATACATGAACCAACATCATACCCAAACGTTAATTTAGAACATGCATTCTATATTGCTTGGAGTAAAGTTTTAAAGTTAAAAATATTTGAGGACTTAGGGTCCCCGTATCTTACTATTGGTTAGGAAAAAGAATTAGTTGTGAGCTTACTGTTTATCACAGAACATTGAATATCGCTATAGAAGATCTTAATCCATTTCATTATACGCCCGCAAGAATTTGTGGACGTAGATTGTCCGTCGGTCTATCCGTCAACATTTGTAGTGGTTACAATAGAAGCTACAAATTTCAATGGATTTTGATCAATTACCTTTTGATTTAGTAAATCATGTCAAAATTTTTGTAGGTACAATAGAGACTACAATTTTCAATTGATTTTTGATGAAGCTTGGAGTGAACATTGGAATTTGTTAGAAGACGGTAACGTTCGTATTTGACGATTTTATGATGAACGGGTTTCGAGTTATTGTAAAATAATATATTAATTATATAGTAAAATCGCGTCAAAATTGTATTGTAGATGCAATAGAAGCTACAATTTTGAATGGATTTTGATGAAACTTGGTGAGAGCATAAGAATTTAGAAGATGAGGCGGTGAAGTTTGAATTTGACAATTTTTCAAAGAACGTTTTCTTTTTTAGTTATTGCCCTTGACGTAGTAAAACGCGTCAAAGCTTTATTGTGGGTGCAGTAGAAGCTGCAAATTTCAATGGATTTTTAAGAAACTTAGTGTGGGCATTGGAATTGATAAGTCAGCAGTCAAGTACAATTTTGACTACTTGAATCAAGGTTTTCTTTTTTTCTTTTTTCTTATATAGATGCTATTAAAGAAAGGAAAATAATAATTTACAATGCAGTTGTGTGTATATTACCTGGCAAGCTAAAAAAAAATCAAAATCCCTTAAATGATAATATTTCGATAGGAAAACCTATAAGAAGCCAGTGATCTTGTTTTGGTTTTTATACGCCCACACATAAATGTGGGTGTATATTGTAGTCGCCCCTGTCTGTCCGTCTGTCCGTCCACAATTGTTGTGAACACGATAGAGACCACATTTCTTAATGGATTTTGACCAAATTTATAACCCAAGGAAGAAGCCTATTGAAAATCAGACCAATCGAAAAATATTCAATGAGTTATTGCCCTTGTTTTTGAAAATTTGTTGTGAACACGATTAAGAGTGTGTTTCTTGATGGATTTTGATGAAATTTGGTGTGATTGCTTGTTATTACTTAAGGATGAAGCCTATTGAAATTCAGACAAATCGAAAAATAAATTGATGAGTTATTGCCCTTGTTCTTGAAAACACATTCATTTTGCGTTCAAAACTGTGTTGTGGACATGATTGAGAAATGGTTTCTGGATGGATTTTGACCAATTTCGGTGTGTGTGTTTGTAATCATCCAAGGATGAAGCCTTCTGCCCGCCTGTCTGTCTGTCCGTCTGTCTGCCTGTCCACAGAGACCACATTTCTTGATGGATTTTAATGAAACTTGGAATGAGTCTTTGTAATGACCCAAAGATGAAGCCTATCGAAAATGAAACCAATCGAAAAATATTTACTATGAGTTATTGCCCTTGTCCTAAAATTCCTTGTGAACAAGATAGGGAGCCGGGTTCTTGATGGAATTTGATGAAACTTGGTGTGAGTGTTTGTTATAACTCGAGGATAGACCCTATTGAAAATCAGACTAATCAAAAAATATTTATTGAGTTATTGCCCTTGTTCTTTAAAACGTGTTCACTTTATCAGCCTCTGAATCTTTGTAGACTTGATAGAGATCTAGTTTCTTGATAGATTTTGACAAAGCATGATTTGAGCCTTTTGAATTTCCCTAAAGAAGAAACCGATTGCAAATTTAGCTTACCGAAAAATATTATTTTGAGTTATTGACTTTGTCCAGAAATTTCTTGTGAATACGATTGGAATTTGTGTTCTTGATGTGTTTTGATGAAAGTTGGTGTATTTGTAACATCCTAAGGATGTACCCTATTGAAAGCCAGGCAAATCGAACATATCCAATAGATCTATTGTTCTTTAAAACGTGTTAAATTTATTGTTTACAAGACAGAGAGGGCTGGTTTCTTTCAGAAATTTGATGAAACTTAGTATGAGCCTTTGATAAGACACACTAAGAATACTTTCACTAAAGATTGTGCCTTATGGCCCTTGCTCAATTTTTTGTTTATGTTATTTTCTTTGTATGATATTGTGGTTTGCAAATATTGTGTATTCAATTTGAGTAGCCTCCCTTGAAAGAAAATGGGGGTCCTTGAAATAATGAGAGTAGTTGAGTAAGTTATATCTATTGATTTATGGGCCATTCTATCACATTTAAACTTCAACAAATCACAAAGTAAGCCCAGGCTTGACATTTTATCAACTCACTTGTTTTATTTTTTTTCTTAATTTCTAAAATTTCACAATTCATGTCACATCAACTGTCTGTCTTAACTTATATAATGCCTTTTTGTGAGCAAAAACCAACATTGAAAGAACCTTGTGCAATATGAAAATGTTACATTTAAAATATTGCATTTACTGATACCTCTTGTCCACCGACCGAATAACTATGGCTGCAAATAGTGGGCGTATTACGATGGGCCATCGCTATTTTTGGTTATTCTATGATAATGTTCCACTCTGTCGTGAAAAGGATTTCGTACGAAGGAGCTAATCGTTTGTTCGTGGCTTTACCTGAAGTTTGCTGTACATATTTTCGGAACCACACTCCAATTGTGAGAGCGAAAAGTGTATAGTCAATTATTTAGTATAAAGTGTAGAAATATGTTTTATATTGTTTCTCAACGTGCGACTGGCATTTGAAGAAACGTACGCCTGTGGTCTATAGTTTTCCTGGAAATAGTCCCGATTATGCAAGTCACTTAAGTTCTTGTCTATTTTCTATTAATCGCGTTTATCCAGTTACAAGGCAACATGGCGTGTGTTGAACAGTAAGAAGTTTTCGATGTTGGATTTGTGCAGATAACAGGCATAATAAATCGGTTATTAATCTTAATAGTGTATCTTAGTCTATATATTTGATCATATTCATGTCTGGTAAAGTTTTCCCTTCCCCTCTGTTCAGTTAGTCACGCGACATGCAGTCATTTCCAGAGTAAAAGGTCTATATCTCATAAGAAAAGTTATAGCAAGTTTAATAGTGTTAGTTATTGTTTTTATGTTTGTATTTTGTAGTCAATCTGTGAAACAACTTTATTCTACATGTTACATTCCAAGATATTAAAGTTATATAAAGAATATTTGTTGTCTTCACTGAATTGTCGACGTCTGATTACCTGCTGCACCCACACCAATGTTTATGCCCCATTCTGTGAAGATAGTAGTTTTTAAAATGTAAGATTTCTCTAAATTTAAATATAACCTTTTCACCATGTGTTTACCACATTAGCTAAACGACCTATTTCTCGCACCTTTAGCTTCTGTAATCTAGATTTCATCTTATTTATGTAAATATCTTCATGGGTTGTTAGAGAGGTCAAGGGACTTGACATCAGTAATACATTCTTGATACTCATCAAATATAAACTAGTAATTTAACCTACTTTTAGATCAATGGTATACTATAGCGCCATATATACTTCCTAACATCTTTAATTTATCTATCAATTACTCGACATACTATTGCAAACACGTTTCTCTCTTTTAAGGCCAGCTTGCTAGCTGATATATCAACTTTGAAGGCTTCGGTTGAATTCGCCAATGAGTTTGTCTGGGTCATTCCACAGTATCGGTTCAGTTCATAGCCAATGGAGGGGCTCTGCATTTGAATTGCCACATAATGTTGTCACAGATTCATCACCACAAACCATCATTGACCCAAAAGGTATGTTTATTAAAATGCATATGTAGAATTGATACAAAGAAAAATTATTTGATAAACATTCAGATCTATGGATTCGGTACATGTTATGTGTTATATGGTTCCCCATGTTGGGGTCCATTTGGGTTTGATGTTTGCTGTTATTTATTTTTCTTCTATAGAGGGACAAGGCCTAAAATTATAGAGATGTAAAGCATTCCATGTAAAGCCAACATGTGCTTCTTGTCATGTACTAGTAATCTATTTGATAACGTGTCCATGTTGTAAGGAGCAATACATTGGATATAACAGAATATCTCAGAGGGTTAAGGTTCATAATCACAAATTAAACCCCAAGACTAAACAACATCTGTGAGTAAATACCCGTAATCCAATCAAATTCAAAATATTTCCATTCTATCAGCTCTTGAACAATTGTGAAAAAGAGAGAATTTTAAAAGAAAAATATTTTATTCGAAGGTCTAAACCTTTATTTTCTTTATGACTTTTTCAATTCATATTTAGTGAACGAAAGATATATTTATGCATTCTTCATTCACATATTACTCCATTGATATTCCCCCATGATTATGGTATAATTGATTTTCGTTTAATGTAATGTCTCCCCGAAAATACTACTAAAACAAATAGGAGATTTTGATGCTACTTTGTTATTTTCTTCATTTTTTATTTTTATTTTGGCGCCCTACAGCCACACAATCGATCAAAATAGTATGTGGAATACGAACAGGTTTGACTTAGTATTTTCAATATTAATTAGTTCTTTTAATATTTATACTATCAATGTTTTGTTATTACACACCCACACACCCTATCATTATATGAACATTATTACTACAACCTCCAAACTTTTTATGGGACTGTTTTGATAGGAAATTATATCTAGATTTTGTTTTTTATTGTAAATTTCAGAACCATTCTGGACATCAAAGAGGTTAATATTGGCAGTTCTGTGTTTCTTTTGTTGTTTTTTTATCCAAGCATCTAGATATAATCTCAGCATAGCTATTGTATCCATGGTAGATCGCAGTCAAGATGTAGTAAATTCCACTCAAACTTTGGCAATGAATGTGAATACTCATGAATGTTCCAACATAATAGAGGAACGAGATTCGGTAAATAAATTATCATATCATTTGAAATTTTATGCTTATTTCTTTCAAGATCTTTTTAATATACCATATTTCATATTGCTGTCTAAGGCCCTGGTGTTTTGTCAGTTATTTCAAATGTCAACTCTATTCTCTAAAGAATAAACGAAAAGGGATTCCCTTCGTGAAATAATCGAAAATGAAAACTCGAAGTCAAAACCTCAAGAATAAAGCGAAATGTCCATTTTGTGGTATGTTAATTCATTGCAGAAAGGCGAATTCGACTGGGACAAACAATTACAAGGGTTAATACTCGGAGCCTTCTTTTGGGGATACTGTCTCCTACAATCAGCTTCTGGTTGGATATGTGAAAGATATGGTGTTAAACGAGTCCTCTTGGTAGCCTGCTCAATGACTTCTCTCATAAGTTTTGTCAGTCCGCTTTGTGCCAGAACGAGTCCTTATTTATTTATCTGTCTACGAATCCTTCTTGGACTTTCCGAGGTAATATTTTAAAATGTTCGCTGGTAGGCAATGAAGCACACAAATGTGCGAAGATATCGTTTCTACATGGGATTTTGAATTTCTAATGCAATAGATCAAAGTATTAAAAGGTGCAGAAATTATTTTTAGTTGATATAATTAAGAAAAAACATACAACGATTTGTTCGAATCGTGTCGCAGCAACAAAAAATCGAACGTATTTTACGTCTTCGTCTCTATCAGACGTCAGACATGCATTCTTTGCATAAGACTTAAAATAAGGAAGCAAATTTAATCAATTGGCAGCACAAGAATAGTAATCCCTTAAGTCTCAATGAATTTTTGTTGACCTACGATTTAATGATTGCGAATCTTGCCATGCACAAACTGGTCCATTTTTTTATATTTTCAGTGTCCTGTACTTCCAGCATTGCAAGTGATATTAACCTACTGGATTCCGTCATGTGAAAAAAGTCGAGTTTATGGTTTTATTTTTTCAGGTCAGTCACTGGTGTTTATTGATTAAAGGCGAATTTCCAAGACGTATAATAAGTGTTCATCCGCTCAGGATTCAATGATTACTGAGAGCTAACTGCATCATACAATCATATAGAAGGCATTTTTTGTGTTTTCAATCTAGGTTCTGCACTGGGAGTGGCCTCTATGTTACCTATTGGTGGATTTCTTTGTAAATACGGCTTTGATGGTGGATGGCCCTCTGTATTTTATGTTATTGGTACGTACATTCTTAGTATGTCTTATAGTCGAAATATATATAGTTTTTGTCAATAATCTAATTTATACCGGGAGTGTGGTGGATATTTCTAATTTATATCCGGAGTGGGGTCAAAATTTTGTAATTTATGCCGGGAGTGTAGTCATACAAATTGTTTTTGAAAAACCGGAAGTTCTGACCCCAAAACCTGTAGTGCTAGAAAAAAGATGAAGCAGTTTTAAATGTATAGAAAACCTGTTTATATTCAGCGATTTTTAAAACGATTAGATAATTGGCTACTGTTTTAAAACTATTGAAAATTGCGGTTGGATTTTTGTTTGACAACATTTTCAATTTTTCAACTGTTTCAAATAAATCCTGTTACAATCAACTTTGAAAAAAAAATCTGAGGAAAATCGACTAATAAATATTACTTGATATAAAATTAATGCACTTAATGCAATAGCTAACTTCCGATCTAATTCAAATCTAGTTTAAGTTATTCATTTTCGATTCCAGCTCATTTAAAAATGTTTAGTCAAAACAGAAATACTATACTAGTTTCAAATTTAGCTATATAGCTTCCCGAAGTCAAAAATCGATTGATGAGCAATTATATTTATCACTGTCTCGTTGTTTATATAATTTTTGATTAACCTTATCCAATTAACAGGCTTGGATTTATTTTGTAGGATTCTGTACATTGGTTTGGACAGTCGTGTGGTTTTTCTTTGCTTTTAACTCTCCCCAAGAGCATCCGACGATAACTGAAGCTGAAATAAAATACATTGAATTATCACTTGGTCATGCCAACAATAAACAGGTAAAGGTAGGTAGAAATGGAAGATTTGGATGCATTAAGCTTGCTGCATTAAGATTGTTTTCTAGATTAATAGTGCGTTCAGACGACTAAAGTTAAGGCAGCTTAACTTCAAACCGTTCCTCAAGCCCATTTTTTTAGTCGTCTGAACGCGATCGGTTGAAATGAAGCTGCCTTAACTTGAACCTTCTTTGGGGGTGGCTCGAAACCTGTCTTGGAATGTTAAGGCAACTTTGTTTGTCCGTCTGAACGCAACTGGCTAACAATAAGCCGGATGTAGACCCGTTCGCATTATTACTCTCAACAAATTCCCGCCATTATTTGAGATCTAACTGATTCAGCTAGCCTAACTGTGACTGTGAAATAACATGGAACGAGCGTCGTGAACGTGATAGATGAAGAATCATAAAGCTTATGTTTTTCGCAATCGGCGCCATTTTACAGGAAATGTCATTTATACATATGCGCATGCGTAACAGTATTATGACCGCTGAATTTCCCAGGTCAATATCCAAGCTGGCTTAAATTTATGTCCGTCTGAACGCGCACAAAAAAAAAACATAAACCGAACTCGAAAAACGGTTTGAAGTTAAGCTGCCTTAACTTTAGTCGTCTGAACGCACTATAAGTTCTGATGTAGTAATCATGAATTAAGATGAAAACACGCAGGCAGTTTTTCGACCTTGGAAATTATTGATTTATTAAAAAATCATAATCTTTAAAAATCAAAATTCAAATGGCATCAAAAGTTCATTATATTTATCTTGCAATGGTGTAATAGTTTCTTGAAGCTCTTGAAATTGAGGGGAATTTTCTTTACTTAGCTTCAGAAAATGGTCATTCCCTGGAAATCTATATTGACATCAACAGCAACTTGGGCTATAATAGTGACACACATATTGATGAACTATGGACATTATATGCTTATCACACAACTTCCTACATACATGAGGGAGGTTTTGAAATTTGACATTCAATCGGTGAGTCTACAATATTATACATTTTGATACGCCCTCATGAATATGTGGACGTATAGTGTAGTCTCCCGTTTCCGTCGTTCCGTCCACATTTGTTGTAGACATAAAGAGCTACAATTTTTATATTTTAATGAAACTTGGTATGAGCATTGAATTTAATAAGACGGCGGTCAATTTCGATTTTGACGATTTTTCAATGAACTATTTTTGATTGTCCCTGCCTCTATATTTGTTGTAGATACAATAGAAGCTACAATTTTCAATAGATTTTAATGGAACATATTGTGAGCATTGGAATTGATTAGACGGTGGTCAAGTTCAAATTTGACTTGGTAAAATTGCAGAATTTTTTTTATTGTGGGTGCAAATAAAAGCTACAGTTTTCAGTGGACTAGAGATTAAGTACAGGTATTGGAATTGAAAATACTTCGGAAAATCACGTCAAAATTTTATTTTTGATGCAATAAAACCTTCAATTTTTTTAATAGATTTTGAGTTATTGCCCTTGCCTTAGTAAAATCGCGTCAAATTGTGTGGGTGAAATAGAAGCTACTATTTGCAATGGATTTTTATGAAACTTGGTGTTGGCATTGTCATTGATATCAATTTTTAAATAAATGTTTTTGAGTTATTGCCTTATTTATTATTCAATTTCAATTCTGCCAGTAGGCGTATGTTACCTTGCCTGGCAAGCTATCTTTTCGGGTATATTAAATTCCCAACTGAAATATATGCTTAAATCGTCATTATATTTCGATGAAAAAGGAATTGATTCCGAAAACTTGACAATCATATTTTGTTTAAAGACATAGGGCGTTTTCTCTTAGGTAGGTATGGACCATATTGCAATGCCTATGGTGAATAAATCATATCATATAATAGTATCTCAATCCAGTTGTCTTTCCTTACTTGTCGAATTACGTATTTTCATTAGGTCAAGATTTTGTATTCTAGCTTTCTTTTACATTTCAGAATGGCGTTTTCACTATGCTACCGTTTTTATGTTTATGGATCGTCTGGATGTTGGGCGGTCTGACCTCAGATTGCATCATAACCAACCAGATATTGTCTGTTGGTAATACACGCAAACTTCTAACTGCAGTGGGTAAATTTGATAACATTTTAAATTTTATTTTGTCATTGTCTTGTTTTGGTTTTCAGTTTATTATTATCCTTTTTTTTAATGCCCTTTGTTTTTGTTTTTTGGTTGTCTTTGTTGGATAAGGATCATGATCTCTTGTGCTTCTTCTTGTGGGCTTTGTGTCCACAATGATGACAATTTTCATTGAGAAATGATAAATTATGTGGTGAAGGGTGATTTGCTCCACATCTATAGCATTGACGCTTTTGTGAGTTGGCCAATGATTTTCCGTTTCAGATTTTAGAATTTCCGTTTCAGAAATTTAAAATTCCATTTCAACATCGGTTTCATTCGAGAAATTTGACTAAAACCAATAAATTTAATATATGTTTATTTTAAAAAATTGTATAAAAGAATTAGGAATCAAATGAACACTACAGTAAAGTTAATAAAAAAACCCCAAAAAACTAATAAATTAACAAAATAATTAAAAAATATATTATGAGTCCAAAAAGAACAAAATAGTCTTACAGTTTTAAAACAAGTTCCCTGAAATTCAATAATAAATTAACAAGAATAAAACTGAAAGGGCCAAAAAGTTCATTCTGTAGCATACTCATATCCATAACAACAATCACCAATTATTATCAAAGAATGCAGTTCATAGTAAGAATAAAGTAACATTAAAGTTCGTCATGTGAAACCTTATCCAGAAAGTTCAATCAAATAACAATTACGAGAAAAATATCAGAACTGTAGCAAAGTCAATAAGTTAAAATATTAACAAAACGTCCCCTTTAAAAAAAATTATTAGTTCTTTTGTCTATTCTTCGGTTAAACTCTCCCTCCTATTATCTATAAGGTGCTTTTATTTGCTGAAGGATCGTTCAACATCGACACTTGAAACAGGCATCCATATCATCTGGTGTCTGCTGAACACAAGATTGAATTTATGAACAATGTCGTGGACCAAGCAATCGCAAAGCCAAGTAAACATCATATCCTGGATATGAGTATCACATCTTGGATGTGAGTTGACATGAGTTTCTAATTTACTCAAAGTCTTTGACAAAACATCATGGAAAAACTTAACAGCTTTTTGTTTCTCTAACGCAAGAGTAGACATCCTATCAATTGTTTCCACAGTCATCAGCAATGAGTAAACTCTCCAGTCCATGTTCAAATTCAGCCTTTAGCATATAAGTGTTTATCAAAAACTCTAGATACAAAGGCTGTCTCAGAGTTTGGTTGCCCCACCAACCATTATATTTACAATGTTTAATCAGAAGTGGTCTCATCTTAATTGTTTTCTCCAGAGGAGATCCATGACTATATCTTCTCGGATATGCTTCGATGACACTATAGCTTGACAATTTACTTGCCTGGTGGTGTTATATTTTCTTTATTTTGTGTATGTCACTGTATCTAGTCGAACATTATCAAAAGATATGTCAAAACCTACAAAAGAGCACATTCCCATTATCATATAAGTCATCCGGAAATTGTTTTTGCTCCACAGTCTGAAAAGAGAATGGCTTCCCTCCGTCTATCATCAGTTATGTTAATAACTGCTTTGTACATATTATTATGGCCAATTCTCTTGCGATTCATTGAATTCCCTAATGTGTCTAAACAATGCCATCTATTCTTTCCAATTTGTCAATGGAAAATACTTACAGCTGTTGTGAAAATCAGGCTTACACAACAAGAATTAAAATCAAATAGTTCTTGGCTATTTCACTGTTCTAAAAGTTTATTTTGTATGGCTTAGCTACATGGATGGCTTGTATACAAGTTTCCCATCGCCAAATGTGGTATATGACTGATATGAACAATTTCACAAAATGAATGACAAAGATATTTTGTGCATTAAGTGTTCAAAATGTGCATTATTTACCGCTAGAATTACCTGGATACCTGACATTACTTACTAAATAAAATATTTTTTCAGATTAGGCTTCCCTTCTATTTATTGTATAATGTTGTTTTTAATAAAAACGAACATGTGTACATATTTTCCAAACAATTGATATGATATGACAGGCCTACAGGTATGACATTCATGTAAAATTGTAGGTTGCAATACATACAAAACATACAAAAGTAAATTCAAAATTAAATTTCATAAAACGAAAAAGCGAAAACAAAAATCAATCGGAGATAGCCTTAACCTTAAGCGCTCTAGTGGTGGTGTGCGTTCGTTGCTTGCTTTAATTAGGATTTTAATAAGAACACAGTCGGATATGGACCACAAATACATGTTTTGCTAATGATTGTATACGAATTTAGTCCTGGCTATTTTTAGAAACCTTCTTTCTCCCTCCCTTTTGGGTTTTTGCATGTCCATTTTCGACTAAATTTTTTGTCTAGGTTTGGAATTTGGTGTCTGACATAACATTTTCTTTCAGAATTTCTGAGATAATGAGAAATTTAATAGGCGGAAGGTTATTTCTGGTTTTGTGTGCAGTGACAGTCAAACGGATGTTGATAATTGTAGCGGTTTACTTTCATTTTGCTTGGTTCAAAATTTTCATTATCATGCTATATTGAAATTTTGTTCCGTAACGAAAATTTTTGCCAGGCTTTCTGGTCAGGCTTTCATGTGACATATAGGAAAGTCCATATCTGAGAAGAAGCTCTTTAATAATGAAAAACAACAAAGGCTTATATGATAATAAGCGAAATAATCATGTTTTGATTTGAGGCTTCAGACAAAATATTCACTATAAGGGTAACCACATGTTTAATGTAAGCTTTCATTGATATCAACTTTTACTGATGGTTAAATTCAGTCACTTTGCATTTCTAAATTTGTATACTTTTCAGAACTGATGGGTTTGTCCTCGTGAAATTTAAACCAAACTTTTGTCTCGTTTTCTATAAGCTTATGTCCAATGTTGCCAATTCAGTTATACGACATTATATAGTTTGCAAAATATCTCTGTCAAATTATACAAATACACTCATATCCGAAGATAATGTTCTTATTTTTAAGGTGCGATTGGTGCTGGAGTGTTTTTAATAGGTTTAAGTTATATTGGATGTGACCAACAAATCCTTGCAGTAACACTCGTAACAATTGCCGTCTCTATTGAAGGAATTAGTTTGAGTGGATTTTATATCAACACGACGGATATTGCTCCAGCCTATGCTGGTACAATTTTTGGCATATCTAATTCTTTGGCTACTTTGCCCGGAGTTTTAGCACCATACGTAGCCGGTGTTCTCACACCTCATGTAAGTTAATTTCGTTTTAAAACTTAAGTAGCATTCATCGAATACCGATTCATTTATCAACATGTATTTTATAAGCTAGTGTTGTTGAAAACCACCGCACAGTACTGTCGGGAGTATTATGTATAAACAAAAAAATGTCAATCGCGTGTAAGTAATGTTCAACAATGATTTAGAAAAAGATAACATTTTCAACTGAGAGCTTAGTTCTATACACTGTTAAGCAGGGTCTACACGAGCAAACATATTCAAACTTTTATTTGATCAAACATCATGTGTACACCTCTCTTCAAACATCATGAAACAACGTCATACATGCTCAGACAGTGCTTGATGAAGAATGATCGGGAGAGTAGAAGTAGTTCGTCAAAACTTGCTTTGTCCATCCTCAGAAAGTTCTTATATGACTCGAGTTCCTGGGGGAGACAGCAAGGGCACAATATTCAGCTACTCTCAAACATTATCAAACACGATCAAACATTTGTTTGTTTGATAATGTAGAAAGATGTTTAAGCGTGTTCACAGGCAGTCGAACATCGTGAAATAGTGACAAACACCCAGTATGAGGATGTTTGATCAAACAAAAGTTTGAAGATGTTTGATGGTGTAGACCGACGTTCCTGTAATTTAAGCATATTTACTTGACGCTACAAATAGGCTTGTATCTTAATTATTTGGTATGGGTCAGATCTATTCTATTTTAGATAAATAAATCCACTTTTACGTATATACTATTTAATTTTGAGCAGTGTTTCAATTTACATACAGGAATATATTTTGATAAGCAATACAACAATATAAAGTACTACGAGGCCGAGTCAATAAGTAACAGCCTCATTTCCGATGTTCGTGCCTTGTTGTAATACATGTTTAAATCCTGGACACAAACTTAAACCCATATCAAGTCATTCTTTAATTCGATATTGAATGTCAAACATGGCTAGTGATGCAAAGGCATACTTCTTCTAAAGTTGAATACCGTAAGAGAGCCCACACTAGCAAAGTTGCAATTGCTAAACGGGTATGAAATAATACCACATCTGCCTATCCGCCTAACCTAGCTCCTAGCGACTTCATCATTATTCCATTATTTATTATGACGAGGACGTCGTGACGGCATGTGACGAGTGGTTCAATGGAAAGTAAACTGACTTATTTCAGCCCTGGGCCGATAGCACTTAAACAGCATAGGTCTAATTGCATCACACTAGAGGGCAATTACATCGAAAAAGAAGAGTCTCAACCGGAAATAAGACCGGTTACAGATTGACTAGCCCTCGTAAACGTAAGAAGTATAAGTAGCTAAATTTAATGACTGATCAATCTTGAATTGGCATTTAGTAAAGGTGCCGGATAAAATAAACTAATTCTTATGGATTACAATTATTAACTTTATTTGAGCGACGTTTCAACAAGTGTTCTCTGGAATTTATCAATGATTAAAAATTAAAAAGTTAACAATAGGCAAAGGGAGATGTTAGTATCCAAAGCACTACAAGTTTACTAGGTAATTATAGCACTGTGCAGGGTAATAAGGCACTACAAAGGAATCGGGTTATAAAGAGGGCGATAGGACCAATTTTCACCAGTCAATTTTATATTCAGATGCCGCTAAAAAGGGCTTTCTGTAATATAGGCAAATGGCAAATTTAGCAATAGCCTAACCACGAACATTATATACAAACTATAATTCTACGCTTCTGACTGAAAATGGGAATAGTGCAAAATGTTGCATCAGAAATAGAAAATCAAGAAACCTTTTTTTTTGTATGTTTCATTTTAGGGGACAAGAGACGAATGGCAAGTGTCCTTTTATATTGCTGGTGGTATTTATCTTACGGCAGCTGCATTTTATGTTATTTTCGGTAAAGGAGAAATTCAGAAATGGGGCTATCCTTTGCGAATGGAAGAAGAAATTCCTTTATCGGATTTACCATTTAAAAACCAAGAAATAGTTAAAAAGGACCCAGACGCGTGATTTCAGATTTTTAATTGTTTTAATCATGTTATATCCGAAGAATACACATGTATCAAAAGATGTCAAATTAAAGTTGCATCTTCAAAAAAAAGAAAAAGAAAAATCCAAGTTCAAGAAGAATATTAGTAATTGATTAATGCTGCGATGGGTATGTGAACTTATGTCTGTTTTAATTTATTCGACAGGGTGATAGAATGTTAAATGTTAAACGATTCGTACACACATTTCGGTTGTCTATGTTATAGTGAGAAAGCTTGACTGCAATAGCCACATTTTTTTTCACAAGTTTGACTGGATTGCACGAGAACAAATAAAACAATTATTCATAGAATGCTGATTATTTACAAATTTTCTGTCGGTAAAATGGATTGGCTACATTGTAGTAATGTACAATCCACCCATCGCAACATTTACAAGTTCTGTGATACAAGAGAAGCGGCTATACGACGAATTTTGTAAAAGCTTGACATTGTAAAAATGTGAATAGCTATGGGGACGTTATTTCCAAAAAAATATTTTTTAAATGCAAAAATAAATTCTTACATCTATTTTATTTTAGAGTGTAATACCGCACCTGTCGCTAAACCTACTAAGGGTGCTCCTATACCTACAAATGGCAGAGCTACTACAGTAGTTCCGATACCTACAGCTGTTGAGATAGCTGTCGTAAAAACGTCGTGGACGGTATTCGAAATGTTGTTGTCAGTGGAGGAAGTAGACTTTCCTATCCTACTCTCCTGAAAATATATTCAAATTATGTTTAAAGAATAACTAAGCTATGGATTAGAAACGAAAATGTGTCTCTTATGCGATATCGGCTTTGTCCAAAAGAATCTACAAATTTAACAAATCAAGAGTAAATCGCGGAAATAATTAACGATGAAAAATGGTTCACTAGTGTCATAGCCCTGTGACAAGACCACACTAAAATATATGCCTTTTACCATGTTCCTTCAGGAATCACACTTTTCATATTAAAATACTAGTGCAATGTTGTTTAAACCCCTTCCTCCATGCCTAATTCCCACGAAATGTTTTACCCGCTCAGAAACATACCTTATCTTCAGCACCTGAAAATATATAAAATTATTATCTTATGTTTCATGTAATAATTATGAGAATATTTATAAGAGCTTGCATCAGTAGCTGTATAGTTTTCTGAAGAGAAATGATATTATGCTATTGTATCAGAATTAGAGGTCCAATACACAAGGACATAGTCCTGTGTAACATTTAACCCATGGGGCGATACAATGGATAACAAAAGAATTAAATAAAATAAAAAAATACAATATTTCAAAATACACAATTCGTCTAAATTAAATGGACAGATCTATGTTCCGACGATCAAGTACATGACCGCAAAAGAAATATACAATTTCAACGTACAATTTGTTTTTTAAAAAAAAGAAAGAAACAACTATATTTTACAAGGATAACAACTTAGGTCCAAGTCCGCCGTGACAGGGATCCTTTCTACCAGCTGATCCATGGCCAAACCTCTTGGCATTGATCTTTCCCGGATTATCAGTACCCATTTACAGCTGGGTGGACTGGAATTATGAGTGAAGATGACTTATTGAAGGTCATCGAACTTTCAAACACCGGTAGAGATTAGAACTGACGTCCGACATTTACAACCTATACAAGCAAATGACGTTATGACGTAAAGAACCATCGCTCTAACCGTTGTGCTATAGAACCCCACAATATATGTACATGTGCATTATTTATGTTTCTGCGATACCGAAAAAGGAATAGACTAGCACATGTGCCTGAGACGAACAAGCATCCAAATTCATATACATGCAAAAAAATAAAATAATAATAATAAAAAAAAATGACAAAAAGGTCAGTATATGTGCTGCGAGTGGGTTAACCAACCCTACTCCATTTTATGTTCTTATTTTTTTATGTTAACTCATCCTCGACGGAAAAAATTTAGATTTTCAAATTGATTCAAGTTAAGGCCAAAATACAATCGTTGGTGAAACAATATGTGATATACCTGTGGGAAAGGGTAGATAAAGTTAAAAAATTACTTGAATAATTGAACCTTATAGAGAAATTCATGACAGCTCAATTTATTAAATCCCAGCCCTATAATAGTAACAAAGCTAAACAAAGCTGAACTATTTCAAACTATACTCACTTGTGCGACCGTCTTTGCTGAGTATCTCTATACTTTTATTATCTCCTAGCATAAAGAATGGCCATAAATCAACAGTTGTGTCAGCATAAAATAACAGCTTCTCCCTTTCGTCGTTCAGTGAATATAGCACATAACCTGAGGAAATATCAATAGTACAATTATCGATAAATATTTGAATATTATATTTTACGCAAATCCGTAATAAAAAACAAAAACAAAAAAAAAGTCCTAAAACTTGACTGAAGCCATGCAAAAGTATCAATATGACTAATTAGTACTCTGTGTGTTATAATACGCAACACACGTATTTAAATTTGCTTCAAATGTCTTCCTTTTCTTAAATTTACAAACTTCCAGTCCAACATTTTGGTATTTCGTTTACCTTCACTTGTATAACGCACATGTGCTTTAACACTAGTTCGGGGTGATTTAAACAGAAGTTTATCTATAAGCCAGTATTCTTCTCTGTCTGCTAAATATTTGGTATCATTTGGCAGATTTTCAAATTGCAGGTCTTCCGGTTTGCATACGGTTAAACCAAATTTTAAGCCATCAACATCGCCTTTGTTAATCTGCAGATCTATTCGTTCCCCTGGATATATATTTCGAGATGTAAAAAGATAGGTATCTTTAGGATTAGATCTAAATTCTCTTCGCTCTGCTTTTGTTCTACAACGCTTCAGCGAAATATTTCCTCCGCATTTTTGATGAAATTTAAAAGGTTGTAATTCTAAATGCTCTGGACGAGGAGTTGATATCGGTCGAGATGGGCTTGGTGATGAGTCGACAGTTAGAGGTTGACATTCGTCTTCCTTTATTTGCGAGCTCTCCTTTCCTGCAATATAGAAGTGATCAGATCATTGACTAGCATACAATTCTTGTGTTTTAAAATCCAGTTGCACTTAGTTAAAAATAAGTTCGTTCCCTAGTGAAGTAACTGAAATTGGAATGTGCTCTATTTGTCTATTAATCCAGCGGCCACCTTTCTTAAAGATAGCTTGCCAGGCAAGCCAATATACGCCCTCTTGTAGCATTGAATTTGAATAAAACTTGACAGTACAGTCACAATAACCAGAATGAAATATTGTGGCTTGTAGAGTGTTTATGAGCCATAAATCGAACGCGTTTTAAAGCACAAGGGCAGTAATCCATGTTAATAATTGAATGCGTTTTAAAAAAATTACGCTAATTTTCAATAAATTTCATCCTGGAGTGATTATGTGAGAATTGTGCCCACCAGAGTGCTTACGAGCAATTGTGGACATAAGTAATATAAATGAATTAATTCAAACCTAATATTTGTATTTCTTGTACTGATCCATTTAATCTAAAATGAGCCCAGATAGGACAAGATGCATCCACTGCCATTAGAAACATTTCTTTGTGGTTATTTATGGAATAAAATACATCACCTGCAAAAAGGGGAACAAATTTTGGTGAAATCTTTAGTCAAGTCTAACTGCCAGTTGATACCACAACTAGCTAACGAGATAACTGAAATTGAAATAGCAACAAAAAAAATTTGAAAAAATAAATTTAAAATTGGCATCAATAATGTAAGCCACAGTAGTCTAACAAATAGAATTCTTCTACTGTTGATATTTTCTTTACAAATATATCCCCATCTGTGTTATCCAGCGAATAATTTGATAAAAAATGAATTATTACTGAAAATATTGAGATAAGATACAAATTATGACTATGAACAAATTAGACAAAAGACATTAAATAAAAAAATTTGGAAGATGAATTATCATGAGAACATCTGCATTAACGTTAACACAAATATTTAACATACCTTCAACATTCAGGTACAATCGTAATGTATCTCCTTTCGTCAACTTATTACAAAATTTTTCTTTAATTACCCAATACTCTTCTCTTTCCATTAAGAAGCTGAGATCATCTGGTAGTTCATTTATAATGAGATTGGCTGGGTTACATGAAGTAAATCCAAATTTTATGGTATCAGGCATTGGTGATTCGTCTTGCACCACCAGCTCAATTGCATCTCCACACGAAAATGGCATCGAGCTAAACACATCTGTACTTTCATATATTCTCCCATTTCGGGTGGCTGTCATCAGATCAGGGGAAAGGTTGATATTTCTACCATGTTTTAAATGAAATGTTAATGGTGGCGGTTCGCCCTTGCTGGCTTGATCAACTTTAAAGCAACAAAAGCAATAAAATAAGAAAGCCTTGCAAAGCAAGGTGACATATGACCACCACCAGCTTTGGTTACAAGTACAAATCATTGTTGCCCATTTACATTTTGTTCATGTCTGTTCTATGGAGAATTTTAAGCAGCCAAAATTAAAGTCAAAAGAATCCATTGCTGCATGTAGAGAGAGAGCAGAGTTGTACAATATCGCTAATGCAGTACAAACGCAAACGAAACTCGCAAGAATTGAAAGATCGACAATCGAAAGAATCCATTAAGATCTGTAGCCTATATAGTGAGCAAGAGTTGCACCCTATAGGTAATGGGAGTGAAAAAACGGCCAGACACGATATTTCGGTGAAAAAATATCAGATAATCACGATAGCGAGCATCTTCATAATGATACTGACTCACACAATAAAAATAAAAGTAATCAATAAAGAATTGTAGCCTTCAGAGTGAGCACGAATAGCACCCTATAGCTTATAGAGTGAAACACGCTAAGTCAGACACAATATTTTAGTGAAAAATTGTCGGATCATCACAAAAATCAATAAGGATCATCTTCATAATGACACTTACTCACAAAAAAAAATCATAAGAATCAGTAAAGAATTGTAGAGCCTCTAGAGGTAACACAAACAAAATGTGAACGGACCAACAGACTGACGGACCATTGGGCCGATTACAATATACATTCAAGCCAAATAAATTTGTGGGCGTATAATAATGAAAAACTGATTTAAATAAGCAATAACAGGTTCAAGGTAAAGGTAGAGTAGAAAATAGATTAAGAAAAATTTTGTACGGTATATTAAATTTTGTAATTGATTTTTTTATTTTCTATTATGCACAATCCGAACATTATGAAGTAGTACTCTCGCAAACGAATGCCAATAGCTATGTTCTATAGCTATGTTTGGTAAGACACTCCAAACCTTTTCTAGAAGGTACATTGTTACCTTTTGTTAGATCCCCATTTAGAACAACATTGTCGCCAATTTTAATGTCAATATGTCTATTTTGACCTGAAATGAAAAGAGAATATTTATATCTTTTTAAACTAAAAAAAAACATACATAGTTGTTTAGTTTATCATTTCCGTTGTAAACTGGGATGACATATTAAAGTTTTTTTGTTTGGCATGGATTTGATCGGAAGTGACTTGTTGCATAATGTCGACAATATTTGTTTGCAACCTGTATAATTTATTTATAGAACGATTTACCTCGAGTTTCCTTTTTTATTTTCTTTGTAACAAGATTTATCGGATGGAATTTTAAACATTTTAAACTTTGAAAAATAATTTTTTTTTTTAAAGAAAAATGTAAAATTTTCGGAAAGATTTTCAACTCGGATGCTAATTATCGGATCAATGCGAAATTTACAGAATCTAAACAGATTGCCACAACAACTAAAATTGTCTTATAAGAAATTTTCAATTACTTCCGGTTTGTGCATGGAAACTTCCGGTTTCTTAAAATCACTTTGGGCAACCCTGTCTCCGGTGTAATTCACAAATGTACACAAAAACAGTAGATTGTCTATAATAAATAATTTGAATCACATAAGAAGAAATAAAATAAATTGAAAGTCACACATGCGCCATTACATTAGAGTAGTGAATTTAGCAAGACCTTCATATTTTATCAGATTTGTATGATTTTGGTGTCTATAAAAACATTGTTACTTTATCTTGTTAAGGACAATTTTGATTTCCCAATTTTAAGTTTTTTTTAATCCCCATTTGAATTCTTGTCAAATTCAAAGGTATATATTGAGTGACCTTCACCTTCCATGACCTTGTAATTTTTAATGTAAGATATCCACTGGTATGCTTATATTGTTTGAAAATTTTTAACTTCCGGTTTTATAAGTATCTGGAGTATTGAAAAACTGTGCGACATTCTTTTATCATACACAAAGAGTTGAGTTTTACAAATTATCAATGCCCATTTGGTTCTCATTTTTAACAACATATGGCAATAATTCATTTTCATATTTTTTAAAATTTTGGTTTTATTTTTCGAATGGTGATCTAGTTCATTATGCATTTATTCCCCATCAAAATGAATTTCATTATCGAAATGTACTTGATTTTCTCTATTCAACGATATGTGACATCGTTGGTTTAGTACAAAATTTAAAATTGTTGAATTTAGGAAATTAAAGAGAAATTCTAATTTTTCTGCTACAATAAGATTTTTTTTTTAAATATCATGAACAAATGTTAAAAGAGGGTTATACAACTATGATAATAAAACTATTAATTTGAACTTTCATACCGAGGTCAAATATCAGTGATCATTACATTACAAATTAATTTGATTATGTAATTTTTAAGCCTCACAAAAATTATTTCTTTTATTTTAAAAATTTCCAAGTTCAAATTTCAAACATAACTCCATTTATAGCTGTGAATTTGCAATTCGTAAAACCGTTTAAATGTTTTAAATCTGAATTAGAACTATGCTTATGTTTTTATACAAATGTTAGCAGATAATTAAATCAATTACATAACACCTTTTATTCGGTCTAATTAATAGCATTTTACTTTCTGCTTTTTTCACAAATCTTGTTTATGCATATTACTTTCTATATTGTTAATTTGTAGATTTGTAGTGTGAATTTACACATCATAATTCTGTGTCAATTATATTTCTAAGTTGATTAGAAGTCGCCAATAGTCAGCATCAATGTCTAATATCAATTTTCAATTACGCATATCTCGGAAAAATAATGTGAATAACTTAATAAAGAAAATTTATTTCAAGCACCTTAAAACGAAATCAAACTAGATGTTGTATGTGATATAATACTTAAAACTTCAGACAAAATACAAATAATGAAATATTCCACGGTAGTATGCCTTTTTACTAAAAGCGGCTGAACACCGGGCGAAAGGTATCAAAGTACCAAAGGGTGGGGGGGGGGGCTGCAAAAAGTGGATTGCCAAGAATAAATGCTGTACCCAGCTCGAGTTTATTTTTATTTTCCATTTATACGTCGACACTACCAATTTTTGCTGGCGCTACTTCACTTATGTACCTCTCGATGATTTTAATAGTTTATCCACTAAAAGACACCAGGATCATTTTAAGGACATTATTCAGAATGTTCACACCAAGTATCATCGCAATCGGACCATTTTTACTACCCTAAATAGATTTTTCTGTTCGTACAATTGTCGCTCTTTTCACAATTTCAACATGAATAAAGGTAAAGAGTAAATATAAGAGTCGTTTCGTACTAATACACACAAACTCGAGACAATTTATGTGACTTTTCGTACCAAGTTAATAACATTCAAATATAATTCCAATTATTTTTTTTATGGACAGTATATTTGTTTCACATCTCCAAATTCGAAATAGACAAAAGTAAACGATGTGTCAGGCCCCATACTGTATGCCAAAACAGGTACCAGTAGGTGAAATGATAATTCATGTTTTGATGATGTAATCAGAAAAAGGTAACGATTACTCACATGTCTCATGAGTCATTACAATGACAATAACTCACAAGGCTTAAGAGGCACCTCACTGACCAACACTGTCCAGTAACGGGTCTTTAAGTAAGCTTAAATATCGTCTACATTCGCCATATAGACCCCCCTTCAGTATACTACCGCTACCGGAAATAAGTATCCAAAAAATTAGATTTTTTTATGATGTGACCCACAGACACTGACAATGATTCACATGGCTCGAGAGTCACCTAACTGATCCACACTGTCCAGTTCAAGTAAGCCTACATATCGTCTATACAGGCCATATAGCCCCTACTTCAGTATACTACCGCTACCGGGTATAAGGATACAAAATTAATTTTCTTATGATGTGACCCACAGACACTGGCGATCACTCACATGGCAAGAGAGTCACCTCAATGTCCCACACTGTCCAGTACAGGGCCTTTAAGTAAGCCTACATATCGTCTATATACGCCATATAGTATCTACTTCCGCTACCGGAAATGATAATCCAAAATTTTATATTTTTATAAGATGTGACCCACTGACGATGGCCCACATGGCTCGAGAGTCACCTCGCTGACCCACACTGTCCAGTAGCGGGTCTTTGAGTAAGCTTAAATATCGTCTAAATTAGCCATATAGACCCCTACCGCTAACGGAAATAAGGATCCAAAAAAATAGATTTTTTTACGATGATGATCCACAGACACTGACAATAACTCACAAGACTCGAGAGTTACCAAACTGTCCCACACTGTCCAGGACAGGGCCTTTAAGTAAGCCTACATATCGTATATATAAACCATACAGCCTCTAGTTCAGTATACTACCGCTACCGGAAATGATGATTTTTTTTTATAATGTGCCCCACAGACACTGACATTAACTCACAAGGATCAGGAGTCACCTCACGGTCCCACACTGTGCAGTACTAGACCTTTAAGTTAGCCACCATGGTGTCCATAAACGTCATATAGCCTATACTTCAATTTTCTACCGCTAAGCGATGATCCTAACATTATGATTTTTTTTTTATTATCTGACCCTTACTGTTCAGTATCGGTTCTTTAAGTAGATTATGCGACCATATCGCCTCTATCATATTGTTTTGGTGTAGACGATATTCTGTAATACGTCTGCTTGTTTTCACTTTATTTCTAACGTTTGTCGAGGAAAGTCGTGAACTATATTTGTTAAGGATTTTTCTTCAACTTTCAAGAATTATGGCTGTTGCTCACCTGAATTTGCCAGACATGGCTATTTTTGCTGAGATGACTCTTATGAAATTCTATTTGCTCGGCGCAAAAATTATGTGGGGCGAGTCATTCCCGAAAAATGCGCTTTGGGGGGTAAAGACCCTGCACAGAAAATTGTTTTTTTAGAATGTGTCAATAGGAGGGACGCCCTCACGCTGATTCCCATCATTCAACAATGGATCGCTCCAGGGTAAACCATTCGTTCAGACATGTGGGCAGTCTATAATGGATTAGGTAATCTTGGCTTTGTTCACGAAGTCGTTTCCCACAGACAACACTTTGTAGATCCAGTGACAAATTGTACCACAAATCTTGTTGAGGCCACGTGGATGAGGGCCAAAAGTAAATTCAAAGCCATACATGGTCTTAGCAATAGGGATATGATCCCTGACTATTTGAAAGAGTTCATGTGGACTCAAAGGGTTTGGGGATCACGCTTATTTCAATTTGTGGTCGCAAATTGCAATAGATGTATATCCGATGTAGGAACTACTTCAATTTTAAAGGCCCTGTATTGGATAGTATGGACAGCGAGGTGACTCTAGACTTACTCAAAGGCCCGCTACTAGACAGTGTGGGTCAGTGAGGTAACTCTCGAGTCTTGTGAGTCATTGTCAGTGTCTGTGTGTCACATCATAAAAAATCTAATTTTTTGGATCATCATTTCCGGTACTGAAGAGTACTGAGGTAGGGGCTATATGGCTTGTATACACGATATGTAAGCTTACTTAAAGACCCTGTACTGGACAGTGTGGGTCAGTGAGGTGACTCGAGTCTTGTCAGTCATCGTCAGTGTCTATGGGTCACATCATAAAAAAATCAAAATTTTTGGATCATCATTTCCGGTAGAGGTATAATACTGAACTAGAGACTATATGCTTAATATAGACAATATGTAAGCTTACTTAAAGGTCCTGTACTGGACAGTGTGGGACAGTGAGGTGACTCTTGAGCCATGTGAGTCATCGTCAGTATCTGTGGGTCACATCTTAAAAAAATTAAAAAATTTGGATCATCATTTCCGGTAGCGGTAGTATACTGAAGTAGAGGCTATATGGCTTATATAGACGATATGTAGGCTTACTTAAAGGCCCTGCACTGGACAGTTTGGGACAGTGTGGTAACTCTCGAGTGTTGTGAGTCATCGTCAGTGTCTGTGGGTCACATCATAAAAAAAGTAGGGGCTAGATGACTTGTATAGACGATATGCAGGCTTACTTAAAGGCCCGCTTCTGCACAGTGTGGGTAAGTGAGGTGACTCTCGAGCCATGTGAGTCATCGTCAGTGTCTGTGGGTCACATCATGAGAGAACCAAAATTTTTTATCTTCAATTCCGGTAGAGGTAGTATACTGAGGTAGGGGCTATATGGCTTCTATAGACGATATGTAGGCTTACTTAAAGGCCCTGTACTGGACAGTGTGGGTCAGTGAGGTGACTCTCGAGCCATGTGAGTGATCGTCAATGTCTGTGGGTCACATCATGAGAAAATTAATTTTTTTTATCCAAAATTTTTTATCTTCAATTCCGGTAGCGGTAGTATACTGGAGTAGGGGCTATATGGCTTATATAGACGATATATAAGCTTACTTAAAGGTCCGTTGCTGGACAGTGTGGGTCAGTGAGGTGACTCTCGAGACTTGTGAGTTAGTGTCAGTGTCTGTGTCACATTATAAAAAATCTAATTTTTTGGATCATCATTTCCGGTAGCGGTAGTATACTGAAGTAGGGGCTATATGGCTTGTATAGACGATATGTAAGCTTACTTAAAGGCCCTGTACTGGATAGTGTGGGTCAGTGAGGTGACTCTCGAGTCTTGTGAGTCATTGTCAGTGTTTGTGGGTCACATCTTTAAAAAATCAAAAAAAATTTCGGATCATCATTTCCGGTAGCGGTAGTATACTGAAGTAGGGGCTATCTGGCTTATATAGACGGTATGTAGTCTTACTTAAAGGCCCGCTTCTAGACTGCGTGGGTCAGTGGGGTAACTCTCGAGTCTTGTGAGTCATTGTCAGTGTCTGTGGGTCACATCATAAAAAATCTAATTTTTTGGATCATCATTTCCGGTAGCGGTAGTATACTGAAGTAGGGACTATATGGCTTGTATAGATGATATGTAAAATTACTTAAAGGCCCTGTACTGGACATTGTGGGTCAGTAAGGTGACTCTCGAGCCATGTGAGTCAGCGTCTGTGGGTCACATCATAAAAAAAATCAAAATTTTCCATTAGCGGTAGTATACTGAATCTGAGACTATATGGCTAATGTAGACGATAACGATATTTAGGCTTACTTAAAGGCCCGCTACTGGACAGTGTGGGTCAGTAAGGTGACTCTCGAGCTATTTGAGTCAGCGTCTGTGGTTCACATCATAAAAAAATAAAAAATTTCCGTTAGCGGTAGTATACTGAAGTAGAGACTATATGGCTAATGTAGGCGATATTTAAGTTTACTTAAGTTCCGCTACTGGACAGTGTTGGTCAGTGAGGTGACTCTTAAGCCTTGTGAGTTATTATCATTGTGATGACTCATGAGACGTGTGAGTAATCGATAACTTTTTCTGATAAGATCATCAAAACATGAATTATCATTTCACCTACCAGTACCTGTTTTGGCAAACAGTATGGGGCCTGAAAGATCGTTTACTTTTGTCTATTTCGAATTTGGAGATGTGAAACGAATATAATGCCCATAAAATATATAATTTGAATTATATTTGAATGTTATTAACTTGGTACGAAAAGTCACAAAAATTGTCTCGAGTTTGTGTGTATTAGGACGAAACGACTCTTATATTTACTCTTCACCATTATTCATGTTGAAATTGAAGTTATCCTTTTTTTGACATTCGAACATTATTTATGAAAAGAGCGACAATTATACGAACAAAAAAAAAAATAGATTTAGGGTAGTAAAAATGGTCCGATTGCGATGAAATTTGGTGTGAACATTCAGAATAATGTCCTTAACATGACCCTGGTGTCTTTTAGTGGATAAACTATTAAAATCATCGAGAGGTAAATAAGTGAAGTAGCGCCGCTTCTCTAATTGCACAATGCAAGAGTGTGACAGATACTAGATGAAAATTGAATAATTAATATATTGTCAGTTATTATTCTAGAAAAATTTTTCCCAAAATAATTACATCAATAAACTAACTTGATTTGACGATATTATTGGAGTCATTTATTTCACATGTGGAATTGGCACCAATTTCAACTTGTATATTGTCATCGATTGAGTCTGAAATATTTGATACCACAGTTTGATTATATAAATATGTTAACTATACAATTACACTAAAGAATGCTTTTGTCTCCACATTCGAGCCACTGTACAATGTAATGCAACTCGTCTACTTCGATTGAACTGTGCCATTTATATCAACGATTTATTCTTTGTATTATTTCAGATACTTATCTAATAGAATTATATTATAGAAACAGAAGAGACAATTTCATATTTTTATTTTCAATCGATAAACCCCACAAACAGAAGCTTTTTAAATATTATGAGATAATAACATAGACTATGTCACACAGCCAGGGTCTGTCGAGCAGACAAGATCTGAAGCAAGCCAACGGTTTCAAACCACCCAATTGATCCTACTATCTAGACTGTGATATCAGCTTAAACTGGAAGTTATGAAGTGATTAAGCTTCAATCCATTCACGAAGACTAGTGCCTATTTGATTTGTCTCAGCCGGTATGTGATTCTAAGAAAATCTTTCCTTTGACTCTTTCGTTGACTTGTTCAGTGCAGTTCATCAGATTAATGCCAATTAATGTGGTGTACGAGTAAAACTACCCACCTTCATTAACAATACCAATGTGATCTGCTTCGTAATTCCTATCTGAAAAATGAAATAATGTGAGAACTGACTTGCCTCATGGATCAAAGTCGAATACAGATTATTAGACGGTCAAGGTTCTCTAAATCATATATTTTAAACCCGATCGATAATCATCAATGTAGAACTTCGGACAAAAACTTGATTGCAGCACTAAAGATCTGTATGTGTTTTTTGAACTAACTGTGAATATTTGCGTTTTTTGAACAAATTGTGAATATTGTGCTGAATATTAGACATGACTAAAATAAAGAGTTGTTTATTACTATTACTATATTATTATGTTCAACTCTTTGTCCGATACAAAATACTTGCACATGTATTAATTTAAAAAATTATAAACCATTTTCTCTTTTACAGGTAAATATTTCTAGTCATTATAGCTTGAAGTTGGGAAATAAAGCAAAAATGTGAATTTTTTTATTTTAATGGAAAGATTAGATCAACTCAACTGACTAAACAACAAAACAAAAACTACTGAAGAAAATTTTAATTTAATGTACTTACTGGTTTCAATTTTATTGTTTTCGCGAACTGCTCTATATTTGGAGTTCTCTTTCATTTTAACTGAAATCTTATCACCTAAAATTAACATATTTGTACAACTTGTGTGACCTTCAAAATTAACTCAAGAGATAAAAGCAGACTGATGTTATTATTTTAGCTTAGTTAAAAAATGCTGAGTAGAACGTGAAAATGAATTTATCCGTTTTCGATGACGGTACCTATAATACCTAATCACAAAAAGCATGCATGTACAAAAATAAAGCAAAATCTGACATACCCCTTAAACAGCTAGGATTGTTTCCTTTTTTTGAAGCACTTCCTTTAAATAAGAATATTGGTTGTCAGTGAAGGTCAAGTACGCCCACAACAAATTTGGTTATGGCAGATTATGGAGGATTTTTTGACCGCGACCTTACGTCGATTACGTTATGGATATGATTTGCATAGGCTAAAAAACGCTAGAACACGCTTGTATACGTCGTAGTAGAAAGAGAAAACGTATACAATGTTACTTTATGTTATATTATTTTTGTCTCAATCTGACATATAATACACTAATTCCAAATCAATTGGTAGTGGTTATCAGGACGTCATTAGCTGACTAAATAGTCTTGGTTTACCATGGTCTTTTTATTCAGAACAGGTTTCTCAAGCATGAATGTTCATCAAATAGTTTGTCTTGGTGTCAAAATGTGTCATAAAATTTTGCTTTTCTTTTTCCGAGGATTGTGTGAATCGAATGTACTATATTGTAATTTGTCATACAGTGTGATAAGATTTGAAATGAAATGAAAATGAAGGGAGTTTTTCGTCCTATTCTTCAAATTTCAGACCAGAACTGAAGAAAATAATTATCATATCCAAACTCTTTATTCCACCTAACCAATATTTACATGCATAAGAAGTTTCGTTAAGGTCGTATACTATTCAGTCTCTATTGACGTAAAGATGTGATTTGATGTATAAATCAGTAAAGGTTTAAATAATTTAGCTTACTTAAATTACCTATTTGTTCGATTGTTGTAGCATTAAATGTCTGATCTGAAACGAATAAGGAATCCAGGTAGAAAAAAATACTAGTAAATCCAGTACATTAACTTTCACAACAGACAAGTTAACATACACTCACGACAAAAAGAGTTTCAACGTAGATCCAGTACACAAACTTTCATAACAGATGGGTAACATTAACATTCAGGACAGACAAGTTAACATACACTTACTACCATCTGTCAAAAATAACAATAAGTTTTTAGTGACTGGTAAATGGATTTTCTTCAAATTCAAACACGAACATGGAGGACAATAACTCGAAATCGTTTGATGTGATTTATTAGCTAATCTGAAGTTGCTATGCATGTATATATATTTGGGAGATCAATATTGAGATAACTCACGTCCGAATTCGGTAATATTTTGATAATTTGAGATAAGCCAAGGGCAGATTTTCAGGAAGTGTCAGTAGGGTGGCAATTTATTTAATTCTAAAGTAATCTAAATATATGAATGCATACTAAGTTCCATTAAGATCCAATAAACTTCAATCTCTTTTGTGTCTACTGGAAATATAAGTGGATGGACGAATGGACCGAGCGATGACGATATACGTCCATATTTCCACCTAGGCGTAAATAATGCTTAAAACACTGTTTTGGGCTATCCTTTTAAAACACATTATCAAAATAACTTACTGCGTCTTATATCGTTGCCTCTATCTCCCATATCAAAGACGGCATTTTCATTCAATTCAACTTGTACTTGAAGACCTTGATCTACAAGAAATAACGTTATTAATCTGACTATGCCGGAAAGCGTAACCATGTAGTGGTAGTGTTCAGTTGAAATGCCAAGATAGCGTTTACATTTCATGTTAGTCTATGAACCCTTTACTTTCACATTTTTGAGTCTTGTCTTACTGTACCAAAGGAGATACAAAAGCCTTTTCGAGAAATCCAACTAGAAACTACCTGCGGTCACTTTTTCTCTAAACACATATTTATTTTACCTAGATAAATATACCTACTTGTTTCATTTTCTGACGACTGTTTATCTGGGTCTTCTTCAATAAAATACAATTAGAGAAATAGATCTTTATTTATACATTGTGTATAATTTTCTAAATCATTTTGGAGATAATTAAAATCTTACTAAATGTTATTAAAAATTAAACGATATTAACTATCTAAACTGAAATTAGATTTACTAACTTTTTGTATGGTTATTTTCCATATCATCAGAGCCTCTTCCACATTTAATCAAGTCATCACTGAGCACTGAAATACACAAATTGTAATAATTGGCCAATACTAAGTTATTGATAGTAACGCTTGTGGATGTTATTTATTCACTTCATTATAGAAATCTTAAAATAAAATTGAATTGATGTATAACAAAAATGTAAGAAATTGTACCCACGGGTTCTTTGAAATACATCTTGACATCGTTGAGAGTATATATACCAAATTACAGCTAGATCAATCCGATTAATAAGTGAGAAGACTTATTAAAGGCCACATAAACTATATGTAAAGAACTAATATCAAGAATGTGAAGATTTATTTGATCCAATAAATGACCACAATATGCACAGATACCAAAGATAACTAAGGAAAGGTTATTAAGGACTGTAACCCAGTCGATAGAAGAATATCTTCGGTTAGGAGAAAGATATTTACATGAGGTCCTTTACTTGACATGTCTTTAAGCTGTTATCTAATGGCGAGACATGAATCAACCCTAAAATGTCTTATGGAAATTAGCGGTGTCAGCTAGAATGTTGTAGCATCCACTTACATCTTTTACATTCTCTAAAGATGCTACCAGCATTTTCAACTCCAAGCTCTATCAAATCATTTTCAGATAAAAAGATCACATCCTCGAAGCCTATCTATAAAATATAAATAACCATAAGCTATTTAGATGCTAAGATGATAAGATAGCTGAAGGTGCCAAAAACATTCATTATGTTTATGTGCTCTTCTGAACTATCTAATACATCCACATTTCACAATATGCTTTGGAGATAAGTAGCAACTTCTTTTCTGCGCATGTTTCATATAATTCGACGAGGTCTTTGTTCATCGACACGACAGCATGCTTTCAGCTTATGCCATGGTGGAACATCTATTAAAATTTTCCTGTGTCATACGTACATCTTCACCCTTCAATTTATCTGCCACTGTAGCATATGAATCACCAAAAATCCTTTTTAACTCTGAAATATACCACAGATTTAGGATTTAAATAGGTTTTTTTTTTATGGAACATGTATCACTGGGTTATTTGTCAAGTAGAAAAGGACGCATAATAATCAAACAGATATTTTAATATTTCAATCATAAGAATTTAGATGGAAGTAATTGCGAAATAAATCTTTTTTTTTTTCATTTAAATCAAACCAGATACAGAGTAAGAATGAAATTGTAAATACAAATATTTGGTTGTAAGCTGAAATTAATTAGTAATCCATCTTTTTATTTACCATCTCGGATTTCCGGTCTTGATATACCATTAAGCGCTGAAAGTAAGATAATAGTATGACGCGAATAGACGTTTTACAGAGCAAGTTTAATAAACGTGTTTTATTAGAACATTAATTACTTTATGTTGAGAGGTATGGTTTTATTAATCATAAACCTGGAAAGAGACACGATAATCGGAGGTGTGGACTCAGTCCAGTAAAACATTTTACGAATTTAGTCCGTTCTATTTTTAAGAAATCCTCTTCTCTCCTTCCTTTGGGGGTTTTTGCATGCCCATTTTGGACTAATTTTTGGTCTAGATTTGGAATTTGATGTCTGAAATTGCATTTTCTTTCAGAGTTTCTGGGATAATGAGAAATTTAATTGGCGGAAGGTTATTTCTAAAAATAGTGGTTTTGTGTGCAGTGACAGTCAAACGGATGTTGATAAAATGAAGTGTTTTACTTTCATTTTGTTAAGTTCAAAATTTTCATGGTCATGCTATATTGGATTTTTGTACAGAAACCAAGTATTGGCCTGACTTTCATTTGACATATAAGAAAGTTTTCAACGAGATTTCTGCAAAAAGTTCTAGAAGCTTGAATTTCGTGATTTAACATGGAAATAGATGGCAAATGAATTGGTGGACTAAGTCCGTGTATGTCTTGATTTTGATCCTTGTTATATCGAGTTGCTTCCCTTATACATGTGAATATGAACATAGTGAGAGACAAAGCATATTAAACATCCATAAACAGTAATGTTGAAAAAAAAAAGTGAGCATGCTTATGGCCTTTTGTTTTCTAAGAATCTTGTTAGATTCCACATTGAAAGATTGGCACTACTTACCTAAAGTATTGTCACTCATCATCCTATCTGTGATCCCCTCATGATCTCTCAAACTATGTTCATATTGCATTTTATTTATTACTAAAGTATAATATACCAACATGGAAATAAATATAGTATTATAAATAAAAATATATTTCTGTTGTTAAAACACGGTGTAATTACAAAGAAAAGTTGCCCGCTTTTATATTTCAGATACTTGTATTCTTACTGAATAAATCTGTTGTTTTTCGATTAGATTTAGGTTTACTTGAAAAACCGTGCATAAGATTGTTGTCATTTTAATAGGTAGTGTCAAGTGACGTTGAGATTAAAACCGAAAAGCAATATAGCTCTCTACTATAACATATTAAGACAGAGGAAATAGTGTAGCATTCACTTACATCTTCTACATTCTATCATTATTCGACTCCTCTCGCTAGCACTTGTAACTCCAATCGTTTTCAAATCATTTTCAGATAAATAGATAACATCCTCGAAGCTTATCTATGAATAAATATTTTAGCCGTATAATTTAATATATTAAAAAGAAAGCAAAATACTAACATGGTATGATAAATATGAGGATAAAAAATATGCGTATTCTGTTGGTGTAAATACATTCTACATACAAAGAACCACTAGTTTTTGACTTCGTAACAGTTGCCTGACAATATCTAACTGATCTAATCAATTTTGTTATTTAATATAATTTATTAGCTTTTTTTCTATCTTTTAAGATGAAAACTTACGCCCTCAATCCTTAATTTATCTACCAGCTCAGCTGTATTTAATTTTCCAAAAATCCCTTTGACGTCTGAAATAAAAAGACAGATTTTAATTGGTGATTGTGATAAACAGGTTTGTAGGCTATTTATTGTACAGATACAAGTAAAATCGTTTTATGGGGTTCTTTCATTCCAGAAAGAGTAAACAGGAAATATCAAGATTTTCAGGTCCAAGTTATGTTGAATTTTTGCCCAGAAATTAAAGGGATAATAGAATAGAATGGACAATTTCAAATTTGGCCAATAAGAGCTCTTTCATAAGTAAAAGTACCTGTTGCCATAAATAACATAATAATATGAATACATATCCATAAAAAATTACTTTGATTATTGAAAAAACGCTAAATATATCGATTAAGCGTATTTCAAAAATGACTTTCAGGTTTTAAGGGATTCTGTTACTTTATGACATCAGGTTAGTTCACATATACTCATGTTTACCATTCTTGAGAACTAAAATATATGTTCATGCTAAGACGCAGTATCCAGTTAAGCATTGGATATCAACGCGATTTCTGGAAAAAGTTATAGAAGGCGAAAACTTGTGATTTAGCATGCAAACATATGGCAAAAGAATTTGTTGAATCACTCTTCACCACCAGAGCACATTAACGGAGTACGTTATTGTTCCCTTTTGTTATCTGCCCGCGGTATTATTTACAATATTTTTGATAAAGAATATTTTTGCCTACTGCCCCTTAAACAAAATTCAGCTGAGAGTGATACTTATAGTTATATTTCAAAACCATTGTCTTAAACAATAGGTGAAAAAAAAAATAGTATATCCAGACTATTTAGTTCAGGTTTATTTTTTATTTTTTGTTTTTGTTTACCTCTATATGTTCTTTCTGAATGGATGTCTAGTTTTGGTATACCCATCAATACTGAAAAAAAAGAAGACACATATATTTTCTTCATTCGCAACTATCATCATTATTGCCTTGGTTGGAAAAGATGCGAAATTGAGCTCTATAAACAAATTAATGGCGTACTGAAGAAGCTTTCCGCTGTCACAAACCATGTCGCATGGATACCCTTCTGAAAAGTATCCCGGACCTTTTTCCGTTCGGACTGAATGAGAAGTCAAAAACTATAATTCGATAGTTTGCCTGTGAAGTTTTTTAACGACTATTTCACCAAGTGTTAGTGTTGGTGTTCAAACTTAAGTTTGAACGAAATTACTAGATTTTATACTTCTTCATTAGTACTATTAAATGCAGAAAAGTAGGACGTAAAATCCATTAATTTGTGACTTTATTTGGTGACAAACTGGTACTTTTCATTTGAATATCTCTACTTCCGATAGATATAAGTATTAGCCGCTCAAGTATCATTATATATATTCCATATATATATTATGAATAAATAAAAGTAAAGCAATGCATATTTAAGCGATTTTCAAATTGCGAATTCGTTGTAATAATAAACGAGGGTTTTCAGCATCCTTCACAATTACATTGAATTGACCTCGACAGTTTGAATACACCTAAAGATGATTGATGGGACTTTCCTTTTTTCTGTTTCAGACCTTTTTTTTCTAAAACTAAACGGATTTACAGATTTATCAATTTAAAAAATATCTGAATATAGTTGTATTGGTGCTTCTCCACAATTGAAAAAGTGTGGTATGCGTACTTATCCAACCAATAGTTACTATCAAACACAAATAGGACACAGTGGAACGAATGTGTTTTAAGACATTTTATGCCTTTAAAGTTTGATCACTGTAAAGTCATCCCCATACTTTTATAAATTGTGTGAAGCTAACAATATTTCGAATAAAAAAAAATGAAACATGATACTAGATGTTTTATGCATTCGAATATGAAAGATTGATAAAGATTACCTTCGTAACATTTTTGTTTTACTCGACATTTATCTTTAATCCTGTATACTCCATACTTCTCCATTAGTTCATCAAATAATTGGACTGAATCTTCAAGACTCTCCTATAAATAATGTCAGTTTTAAAAGTAGTAATGATTTCAGTGTGTCATTTCGATCAAGACCTTATATATATTAATATTTGATTCTAATATAGTCAAGGTACTATTAGAAATTTTGTCCTCCATGTCCGTGCTCTACAGAGAAGCAAGATGGGGAAATACATAAAATTTCTTTCAAAAGACTAATTTTATTACTTCAACTAAGACCATACGTCAGTCCTTATTGCCGCTTCGGATATATCAAGTCCGAATAATCAAGTTTTTTATGAATTTATCATTATATAATTATATCAATTCAATTATTATTATTATTTCTTATTTTTTATTACATACTTACATCTTTCAGTACATACTTTTCTGCAGTATGTCGCAAATGCAATTCGTGTATAATACTAGTAATATCCATCTGTTAATATATTGGTTTCTTGTAAAAACTACAATATATCAATATGTTCAGTTCATTCAATACATGGAGTCTTTCAATGCATTAAATGCTATCTTAATGTCATGTTTTTTGTTACATTGTAATACTTCGTTTGAAATAAATATATTCTTTGGATAATCTTGATACATACCAAGTACAAAGCAAATATTAATGATTTGATTTATGAAACCAGGTTATGCAATGTGAATATAACCGAAGGAAGTATTTAAAGTTTAATGTCAAGGAGATATTTTGTAGTCTAGGGCAAACCTTCTATAATATATTGATCCTTTCAAAAATATATATAATTCATCGCATTTAATTCACATGAAGCCATTTCCATGAAGTGCGGTTTATACACTTAAAATTACTTCTAGAAATTGGTATCGAAAGTAAAACAAGCTTGTTAAACGTATCATGACTAACCACTAGAAGTTTCCATATATAAGATTTTTACATATAAGTATATATATATATATATACACATACATATGTAAAAATCTTATACATGGAAACTTCTAGTGGTTAGTCATGATAAGTTTAACAAGCTTGTTTTGCTTTCGATACTTATTTTTATACGCCCACATATAATGTGGACGTATATTGCGGTTGACCCTGTCCGTCCGGACGTCCGTCCGTCCACAATTGCTTGTGGCCACAATAGAGACCACAGTTTTCATCGGATTACAATGAAACTTGGTATGTGTCTGTCATCATAAAATCTCGGTTCCTTTCGAAAACCAGCTTTCTGACTTTTACGGTTGGTGAGTTATGCCCCCTTTCTTAGTGAGAATTCGTCAAATTCAGCTTGTTTATGCCCTCTTTTTTAGCGAAAATTCGTCAAATTCAGCTTGTGGGCGCGATACAGGCCACAATTTTTGTCCAATCTTTTCGAAACTTGGTATGTGTCTCTATCATCATATAATCTCGGTTCCTTTCGAAAACCAGCTTTCTGACTTTTACGGTTGGTGAGTCGAATTTCATGAAATTTCGATCATTGGTTCCTGGCTTTCTGACTTTTTTGCTGTTGGTGTTTTGCTCACCAATAAAAATTTGCTGCTGGTGGGCGTATAGCCTTTCGGGCGTCCGCTCGTTAGAATTAATTTAAAGTGTAAAAATATATATATTTTCTGATAAATATTAAATATTTTGTTGAAAAAAGTAACAAAATCCTTTCTTTTGATATTCTCTATCGTGGTAAATGTGTTTTAAAATTATTCTAAGCAAATATTAAAATAATTCATTAACATGTTAAATGAACTTACCTTTCCATAATGCTCAAATGATCGTATTTCTACGACGGATTTCCTGAACCAAATGTTTAAATATTAAATATAATGTATCTAGTTCCTTCTACATATTCATTGTTCATGTCGACAAAACGAAAGACATTGTTATTAATATGGCGATCGTCGTTTGACATTCGAGGTTACAAGCAGCAATATTTTAATATATAATTTTTCTATAACGTAATGGGTTTTACCACAAAACTATTATCAGCTACATGTATGTATTGCGAATGTAGTTCGTTCTATTTTAAGAAACCCACTTCTCTCACCCTTTTTAGATTTTGAATTACTTTCGTTAAAAGGAATTATTTTGGTCCAGATTTTTTTATTTGAAATTTAACGTCTAAAATATGTCAGATTTTATGCGATTATGATTATAATGGCGGAAGGGTAATTCTAAAAATAGTTTGTTGTGAGGAGTCATCACTTAGCAACTAATCTTTACCAATTTAACAGTCTACTTTCAATTTGATTGGCTGAAGCGAAGTTAGCCTTTCATGCAATATTTAAAGCACAATTTAAGATAGATGGTTGGATTGCATTATTGAAAATATAAAGCTTATAGCAATTTTATTTGATTTTTGCTTAATCCAGTTGATTCTCACATATATATAATATTGGGATTATCTCTGCTTGCCAGGCTATACGTTTATGAGCGTAGTATAACTAAAAAATATAATGCATCAATGAGTTGTTTAATATCTGTACTGGAGGAAACAGTAGGATTTCCTAGTAATAAAAGACAAAAAAAAATATTAAGAGTTAAACATAGGTTTAATATTTTAATTCTTAGTATGGGTAGGTTGATGATAGAGATATAAACTTTCATTTATACATAAAGTCGGTTTCTCCTTACATTCAGCACAAAAATAAGGAATATTTCATCTGACTTTTTTCTGAGTACATACGCGACATGGTTAGGTGGGTCTTTGCTTCTCCTGGTATTGGTGGCATTGGTGCAAGATACTGAAACTCATTGGGCCCTATTACACCTTCTGACTTTGCCCTGATATTCAATTCTCCCGATATTGTAGGACTTAAAAGGTATAAGCCAATTGGCTCTGGGAATTCTAAGAAATTCATTGTTACAAAGACAAGAAACGCGTAGATCGTACTTACTTATTCATGAAACAGAAAAGTTTCAGAATCTAGCTGTGCATGGAATACACTAAATGTGTTTTTGCGACTGAAATAAATCATAATGATCGCAAATTAACAGCCTTAACGTTTTGCTTCTCTTAAGATTAAAATATTTATACTTGGCCAAACCCAATCGACATCGCCATAAAATTTATCATAATTTATCTCCAAATTACCTTTCTAACCTGACAAAAAATAAATGAAAAGTATACAATTTTAGGATTGAATAATTTTATATATTTTTCATACCGTATGGAATTAGAGAATGAAATAACCTTATAACTTACAAAATCTACCTTCCACAAATTCTTTAAAGCAGCTCTCAATTAATGGATATGTAATGGATATACCAACTTGTATACCGATTTTATTATTTAGTCAGGGGAACTGGTAAGCCAAACTGATGGAATACATACTCTTATTGACCATTTTGAAACAATATTCTTAATTATTTTCTAAGAGGTAGCATTATTTTAACATATATTTTTCTGTATATATTTTCTGTATAACTGTCAAAATACCAAAAACTGATGTCATACCGTACGCCTTTACTTTTGTCTTAATTAACAGTCAAACCAGACAGGCTTCTGATTACTCTCGAAATATTGATAAGAAAACTTAAATGGTGCGCTTTCAGTTGGAAAGTATCGAGAGTAAGGGAGAGAGGTATAGGTTTTTTTGTTGATATTGTAATAATTAAAACCCAGATCTTTGAACTGACCAGTAGCTAGTTTTATATACTGTGTGGGGTGGAGATCGAATGCACTGTACGGTCAATGGTTTATAAAATTAGCCAAATAATCGAACACCGCCTTCCTATACCCCTTCTGAGATCAGTTCACATCGAGATCTAGTGACATCCAGTCAAGCTTAACTGAATAAAAAACATCGTATTAAATAACTTAAATGGGCCTCTGATTTCCATCGAAATGGTCCCCAACATATACCATTCATTGATACATCACCCAGTACCATATCAAACAAACAAAGCTAGTATACATGTACACATTCAACATAGTATGACAATAAATCTAAATAAAAATAGACTGAATAAACCAGCCTATACTCTATGTCTGGTCATAAGTATGTTGTCTTGTTTATCATAGGTTAGATATATAGTTATATATAGTATCCACTTTATACTTGACTGCAAGTAATATTCTTAAAATAGAAACTGACTCACACGCTAACCAGTCTATCGCCTTATTTGGTCATGCCTTGTATGAATCATCAGGCCATACAAGGCAAGATCATGTCTTGTTTGTGACGTCAATCGCTAGATAGCTATTATCTCACGAGATAAGAATGCGTATTTAGTTATAAATACTGACCTGTCTAGCTAGACAGGCATAACAAGACAAGTATCGATAGACTGATATTAAAGCTCACTCTACAAGTAAGTTGCTATTTACTGATTTGATTTAATAGGGTTTTTTTTTTATTTTACTGTTGCTTCTATATAAATTGAGCTGGTCATTGATAATGTTCACTTGGCATAGGCTAACTGTTTTTGGATATCATTTAATTTATCTTGAAGTTAGTTAAATGTGATCAAATGAACGGAGTTTTACGTCCCACTCATCTGCACGGGCAAATGAAGGCAAAATTTTGCCTATAGTCGGCTCACGGTTTTGTACAGTCGACCAATGGCCTGGCCTGTATAACACGGGCCTCGGTTTAATGACCATCCAAAAGACCAGAATCTCTTTCCCCATAAATGACAAACCAGGTTTAAAAATCAGAAAGTACCCGGTACCCAGGTTGAGCCTATACCGCGGCGCTCGATAGTAAGGTCGAGGTGAATTAGTTAAATCGAAGTATTAGTGCGGATCTCTTTGCAACATATTGGGGCCTTTATCTTCCAGAGAGTGGCCCAGTTTAAAATTCAAGACAATGCAATGAATGATAAATATTTTTCAGATCAATAAAATGGCAGTTATTATTGATATTTTACCATCAAGCTATCTTGTTGGACTTGCTGGTGACAAAGTTCCCCAAAAAGTTATAAAGGTTTGTCTTATATTTAAAGATATTTTATTCAGTCTCAGATCGCTGGATTTCCGTTTTCAGTCTATCCTGTAACACTGTAATACTATAATATCAAGCAAGTTTAATTTTGTTAGTAGGCGTATATATACTTGGTCTCTCTGTCTTTTTATTTAAAGGACGTAAGAACGTTATGTGACCTAATAATCAAGCGTTATAAATTTGGAAGTTTTGACAATACCTAAGCATGAATCAGTGTGTCGACTAGAATCGTAGAGCTCTGAATTACAATCACGTTTAACATCACCAATAATTGTAACTCAAGTAAATATGTTAATTTTTCAGGAAGAAAATGAAACGTATATTGGTGCTTTTAAGAGAATATTTTTCTTTATTCTTAAAGTAGATATTAAGGGCAAATCGGTCCTTCTCTGCAATTCATTAGATACTCCCGAGGAAGACACAGAACAGTTAAAACAGGTATTCAGTTTTGAAACAAATAACATGGATCTGTGAAATTGATTGTTAAACGATTCTCATTCAGCTGGGCTGGGGCACGTGGAAGTAAAAAGATCCAGTTGGAAAATTCATAATTGCAATATCTTGGGAATGAATATTCATGGAATTAAAATTTGCTTTTAATTTCCAGATGCTGTTCGAGGACTTTGACGTGGGGTCACTTTATGTGGCCAATCAGTCCGTCCTGTCTTTATTTGCCACGGGACATCAGGAAGGATTAGTTGTTCGATCTTCAGAAACTCAAACAATTATTGCCCCAGTTGTCGATGGTAGGAATATTTTTTCCAATTACCGTTAAACACATTGCAACGTATATCGTACCAAACCCCACAGAGCTAAACATCTCAGGAGACTCTGTGATACTAAAAAAAATAGAATGAGTTTTATTCGAAACGATATACCAACTTTTCATGGTCTCATTATTGTGTAAAAGAATATGTGTTTTTATGGTGAATTGGTGCCATGACATCTAAAAAAGTCCAAAAAAACAGTTGAAAACTTTTGTATATAGCGAGAAATTAAGAGGTCCGTTTTAACACTATTTTTATGTGTTTTTTTTTTGTAGCAGAGATGGAATTTTAACTTTCGGTTTGTTGTTACAGGTTATGTTGTAAAGAGTGATGTTGTGATTCTCAATATGGGTAATCAGGATTTACTGAAATCGCTTAAAGGTTTGTAAACAATCTGATGATACCATGGTACAGGTATTTCTCCATATGCTAGCCTATATGCATGCCAAAAAAAAAAAATATTTTTACATTTTCTTCTAATATATGGCAGCTATATTTGGTGTGACAATCTGACCCTCTTGCTATGTCTGTTACAACTATTTTTGAAAGCACACAATAATAGGTCTTCGAAGATATTAACGATTTTCTCACCTTATTAACACTTCTTTCAAATAAGATTCAAATAGAGAATGATAATGTTATTATTTTCTGCTAAATTTTTTGTTTTATCTAGATACAAAAGGAATTCACCACCATATCCATGACGTTGTGGAGAAGAGTTCTAAGAAGAGTTTACTATATAAAACTATTGTTTTAGCTGGTGGTCCTTATGATCCAGGTATTTGACTTCAAACTTTTCATAATAGTAATATTCCCGTTTTAGATAGTTCATGTTTTTTAAATCCAAATGTGGAATTTTACACCCGAATTCCTGAACTCTCCGAATGATCCAACGTAAAATGTTTTAATCCCGAGATTGAGAAAGACCTATGGCGGGAACTAAGTTTCGATTTTTAATCTTTTCTGGCCCATTTCTGAAAATTCGGATGGGAATTCGGAATATTACACTCATCGAATTTTACCGTATTTTCTGCCAACTCAGCTGATGACAAGCTTACCCTAATGAGGTATTTTGTAATCTGTCAATTTTTTTTTTAAGACAATTATAATTTGCATCATTCCGTATTCTATGACATAAACGTGTGGACAGAGATAACCTAAAAGAACGTCGCGAAATAGTTCAGATTTTACGGAAAGAGGGGTTATATTAATGGAATGCGAACATTTATTGCAAGTTATTGCGTTCTAACGACTTTAAGATGTTTTGAGTAAACTATCCATCGCTGCAGCAAGACTCCTTTTCTGTTTTTCATAATATTTCATGTGGTAATCTCTCAAAACTTCTTCATTAAAACGCCTTAAAATCAGGATTAAGATGTTAATGAGGAATCGCTATATTTAACTGGTTTGTTAATTTTAATTCTTCATCTTTCAGATTTGAAAGAGAAACTGCAAAGTGCACTGGCTAAGTTAGCTAACTGTACTGTAAAGGTTATTGACTATGCTCAACCTGAAAACCAAGCCTTCATCGGTGGATCTTTGCTGGCTTCCTTGCCAGAATTCAAAGATTTACTCATTCAGCAATCCGATTATGAATCAAAAGTGGTTGCACCAAGGCTAGACAATAAATCTAAGCCTGTAGTAATAGATATGGCATCAAGAAATGTACATGTTGGTTATGCTGGTGATAGGAAACCATTACATTCATTTCAGGTAAAAAATTTGAAATTTTAAAAATACAATAATTTGCAGTTGTTTCACATATTTGTTATAAAATACTATCTTGATTAATGGAATGTTAAGGTCAGCTTGGAACAAGATCGTTTACTTAAATTAAATAGTGGAACTTTATTGAGTTGCTATCGAAGGCGATGGAGGTAAAACAGGACTCCTGGAAAATTGAACATAAACCTTATTTTAAATCATTTGATTTTGTAGACTGGAAATTATGAAAACATACTTCGAAATATATTCAATGATGAGCTGAAGGTTGAAGCAGGAAAAACACAAGTCTTGGTTTCTGTATCTGTGGCTACACCAGAAAAAGAAAAGGAAGAGATCGTAAAAGTACAATCAATTATAGTATATAACATCAGATCTGGAATGTTTCGTTCATGTTTTATACAGGTCGTTATCCATGATCTGACGATATTCAAATTTAAAACGTATTCTTTGGATTTTAGTCTCAGCATCAGAATGAGCAATGCCAAATACTGGTTGTTTAACCATACCACAGATTGTCTATCATGCAGTAAATTGAATATTAAATAAAATGCACTCCAATTCCTTCAGATCAGCTGGACAGTTAATTCACCCACAATAAAGAAATATTTCACGACACGAAGCTTCTAGATTTTGATCAAATTAGACACAAATTACGTCTACAGGGAAGGGAAATAGTATGTAGTAATTATGAGTCACGCATATTTATATTAATAATGCGATTAATGGATGCAATTGCATAGTAACTTTCCTTGAACATATTCGATTTATATAAGGGAAGTTCTATATAATAACATATTACACTTGGTACTATTGTAATTTGTAGATACTGTTTGAGAAATTGGGGGTATCTAGTTTATACATAGCAAACCAATCAGTATTGTCTTTATTCGCCACTGGGCATAAAGAAGGTTTGCTGATTGACTCAACTGAATCTCGAACCTGCATAGCACCCATAATCGATGGTAAGTTGAAACATCCAAAATAATCGTAATAATGTACGAAAACACAATTTTGAATAGAAAAAAATGAATGGTGATTATCTAATGACGAGTCGCTGATGGCATGTAGTTATTAGTTTCAATTAAATTAATTTTAATAGGGAGATTTAACTTAGATTATAAAGAGTGTGACACTGAGCCAATGAAAACTTATAGCTGTATTTGAAAAGGGGTACATTCAACAAACCTAGCTGAAAAGTGATATTACGGACTCCGATGTAAGGGAGATAAAGAAAAAGTATATATGTTTACACTAACTTGAAATCCTATTATCGCAGGTTTTGTGGTTAAAAGTGATGTACAGGTGACAAATGTTGGTCGTGATGGTTTATTGAATTCATTAAACGGTAAGTTATTTGGTTTTAATTCTTTACATTGCCAGTGCCTAAAGCTTCTTTAAATTAGTTTTCCAAGTCAAAATCGGCATATAAAGTTCGGTGGAACTATCTTGAGGATCCGTGTAGTCGACCAAAATTCTCCTGTTTGTGTTTTATTGAGACTCGTTTTTACACACTTAACATTTTTGATATAGCAATCATAAGGCTCCAACTCCATAATGTACATAATTAATTATACATTAAGACATAATCAAAGCCAATGACTATGGGCAAATACCTTTTCTGGCGTCATTCTTGCTATTTTAAGATTAGTAAAGCATTCGTGAGCGGTAGCTTTAACTAAATTAAATGAAGCGATTTTATTCACGCCAAAGGATACATACTAGTGCAACTACTGACAAAAGGAGTCTGGGCCTAAAGCAAAGGTCTTTCCATAACAACTAGTCATTTTATAATGGCATCTCAATTTAAACTTTTCATATTTTAGATGCTGATGGTATTCATCAACGGGTGAACAATGTAATACAGACAAGTTCAAGGCGAGAAATGTTATACAAAACCATCATATTAGCTAGTGGTGCGGTTGGATGTGGTATGTAATAATCGTTACATCCTACGTTTGCAATTGAACTAACAAAGTCGTGTCTAGTGTAAAACAACGGATATTAACTACTTTGAAGTCAATATCACACTGGGATTTTTCCAAATTCATTGCCACTTTCAAACTCGAAAGTATTCTGTTGAAAATACTAGTGTTGTCTTGACCTTTATCGAGATCAAAATCCGAGAATTCAACTAGAGCAGCCGCCTTGACAATTGTCTATTTTCAGGATTTGGCGAGAAGCTTCAAAAGGAAATGACTAAATTTCACAGTAACGTAGAAGTTTTAGATGCCTTTGCACAACCCGAATATCAGGCATGGATTGGTGGATCTATCTTGGCATCATTACCAGACTTTCAGAATATGTTAGTTTCCAAAGCAAACTACACGGAAGAGGGTATTAGAGTTGTTCATGAAAAATGTAAATAAAACTTTGTCTTTATTAATGTATACTACACAGAATACAAGTAAATCTATAAAATAGAATGTTTGTGATATATGATATATATAGACGATTTTGTGAATTGAAATTCGATATATTTTATGTTTATTTATTTGTCTGTTTAAATAAGTTTGGTTAACTGTGCAATTATAGGATCCAAAAGATAATATAACTGAAATTTCTTGTTAAAAGGAAATTTTTATTTCTTTCAATTAGAACTTAGTGATTCAAAACAAAAATGTTCAAATGTGTATTTTGTCTGCTTTTTGTTTGTGATGTATGCAGTCCAGAATATAGTCTTTATAATGCATATTCACAATTTGAAATTCTATATTGTAACACATTTGTTCTTATAAATTGTTTTTCAAAATTGTATTACTTTCTTGTTTTCGTCCAATTACGAAAACATTTCGAAACTCGTGGGTCTTTTTTAATGAACTTTACTACAGATATTTGCTCATGAGAAATGGATTTTGATGGATTGGGAAAACCAATGTAAATAAAGCAATCCGCAATACTTTTACATACGTGTCTCCAGAAGTGAAGAGCTGAAGTTCGAAATGAATGCCTAAATGTTTAAAAACATTGCTCGGTCGCCAGAAAAACGCATAGAAACTATGAAAATATTTAGATTATCACGCATAATAAACCCAATATTTCATGTTGAAATTAAAACATCTCTGTTCTTGTACCATTGTCCTTTCCCCATACGTATACCAATATATATAAGAAAGACGAGAAAAATTCAGATCGTAGTAGTAACAATTAAAATGTTTTTCATTACACACCAAAATAAGGAAAATTAATTAAATTGCTGTCCACTCAGGCCTATGTCTGTCAGTAAATCAAAGTATACAATATCAGCATCAAAGTAGTATTAAGGGTCTTTAATTTATGATGGTTCACATAAAAATGACATGATTCACTTTTTATTATCTTAAATTAACTTTTAAACTAGGTGATAATTCTTTTAATTTTAGAATAAAAAATTCTTAACATTTCAGGTTCAGCTGAAATTTAAAGTTGTTTATTCAAATTTACAGGAAGTATCACCTTGGAAAAATAAAAGTTTTTAATTCAAAATAAGATGTGAATTATGTCATACCTGAACTATATAAAATATATTTAAAATTACTTAACGTTTATAATTCCATTAGATAACTCTCGCATGAAAAGTATCAAATCTTACATAATTTGGAAGACCATATTCCTTTTCCCTAAATATTTTCAGGAAAATTCGTTTAGGAAAAATGGGTTATTAGTGTTGCAGATAACAGATAACTTTCACGGAAATAAAATTTGAATGTCTAAATTATGTAAATGTTTTATATATAATAAGATTAGTTTGATTATTGTCAAAAATCTATATTTTGATTGAATCTGTATTAAAACATAATTATATAATTATCAGATTATATTGAATGTATATCTGATTATCCCACCAAGTGTCAAAATTAATCATAAAGTTATTTATTTATTTGATCAAGTGTAAATCTTAATGTTGTGAAATGTTCTGTATATATTTATATTTTAATGGGCATGGGCATTCAAGGTATTCAAAAGTCTGTTGTGCGTTGAATCCTTACACTGATTTATACCTATTCCTATTCATACAGATCCAAAAATATTATTTTTTCTTATTTAAAATGTCTTTCACTAAGGTGAAAGCCTGTTTTTAATACTATAATTGATTTAAACCTTGATTCCATTTAAACTAATTATGTATGAATTTGGGAATCGCACTACCTTGAGAAGAAATTAAACCAAATTCCACAAATTTGTAGCCTACAGTGAATTAAGTAATAAATTTATATCATTACTTTAAGGATTGATATGGTTGTTTTCATTTACAAACAGTCCGAATATCATATGCTATGAACATGAAATTCCATATTCGTCAAAGTAATGACAGTAACATGACAAAGAATTTACTTCAAATTCTACTAGTACATTTCAATAATAAATAATTATACATTCTAAGGAGAAAATTATTCGCTACAAAAGTTTAAAAAACTTAAAACGTCGATGTCCGTTTACTTCAGATCATAGACATATTTCAGGAAACGGGCTCCGACACAGTGTGCAGTAAATAAAGGAATTACTCGGGTTCGGACGGGGAGTCTACTCCGAATCCATAACCTGTCTTTACTGACAGTTGACTATTCACTACCATTTTAGTTTTAAAACGGTCTAATCAACGTGAACAACGTTATTGTCCTCATTTTGTAAAGTAATAGTAAGAATATTTCGGATTAATATGGAATATACTAATATAGATATGAGATTAATCAGATTATAGAATAATATCTGTAATCCTCAACGACCAGTGTAAACGTTGACCATTGTCTAAATACCAAACAACTATCAATTTCAACGTATATTCTTACACAAACCTTTATATTTTGTTAGGAGTTATTTTGAAAGAAATTTCAACGTATATTCTTACACAAACCTTTATATTTTGTAAGGAGTTATTTTGAAAGAAATTTCAACGTATATTCTTACACAAACCTTTATATTTTATAAGGAGTTATTTTGAAAGAAATATCCCAGTTCATTTAGGGTGAGTAAACATTTCATTCCAGGTAGAAAATCAAAATTTGGGGATTTTATAGCTAAATTTTCGAGCTCATTTCGAGTTTAAGTTTGATTAAATTTGTTCTCATCTAACCACTCAAAAAATGATAAAATCTTTTCCCTGTTCGCTAAGTAATTGGATGTCAAAACCTTGAGTTAATATGAATAACTTAAGTATGGATGTCTACATTTACTTTTATAAAAAGGGATTCAATTTTTGCCTTAAATTGTATCGGGGGCACAATAATGTTCCTTTTGCTCTTTTCGTTTATGGTATTTCTTCTGGTACGGAATTTAAATCGAATAAAAGAAGCCCTGAAATATTGCGTATTAAAGCAGCAGTAATAAAGTACTAAATAGATCTAATTAAGCGTGAAAAACAAAATATTGACATAACTCGTTATACATAAGGTCAAATTCATTGGTGATGTTTGCCACGAACACAGTGTCAAAGACAAAGAACTTAGTTTGTGATAAATCAAGGCTCTTTATATAAAGTATACCATAATTAAATTTGGTCATTTAATGGGAACAATTCCAGCATGGTACATGTAGGTAACATTTTGTAGAATTTCTGCATTTGGTTATGGACATATTTTAAATTATATTTAATTTGCAAGTGGCTAAGATAATTTTGAAGTACTAAATTTTAGAAAAGACCTTATTCTGACCCATACAGAACAATAATTATTAGCAATCTTAGTTATTTATAATGAAGGCAAGACAGCGTTACAACTACCTAACTACCGAATGCTAAGATTAATCGATTTCGGTCACAAAAAAATGCGGATTTCTCCATAACATCGTTCGTAAATGTTGAATTTGCGATGGTATTTAAATTTTAAGTAGTATATGGAAGAGAAGGACGGTTATGTTTATGGATATTTTCTTGTTTTGTCTGAACTTCAGAATGTAATAGTGAGGAGGTTGATTGTAATGTCAGTATAGTTTTTCTGACATCAGGTTTGTTATTGTCGTTAAAGATTTTAAAACTAAGTCTTTACACACAACAACACAGCATATTAATTATTATATATAAAAGATAAAATTCAACATCATCGTTCTGAAAATCTGAATTATGCAAATGGAAGTTTGCCACAAAACGCTCTTATTAAATCAAATTACGGTACTATAATTAATTTTGTGATTACTATAATATTAACGGTACACTGCCTCTCAAGATGATAAAAAAAATGGAAATTTTAAACTCAGCCATAAGTGAGCCCTTGTTCTGCACAAGTAGCTTTACCTGGTGGCACGACATATTTTTTCTATAATCCAATAAATCCAAGTAATAAGCCATTAAACTGTGTAATTTTGAAACATAATTAGACAAATTTCTTATTGACCAACCTTTATGCCCATTTTAAAAGGCAGAGTGCCCTTAATAGTCCTTATATTAAAAAATAATATTATATTGTTTTGGTATTTTCCATAGAAAGCAGAAACCAAACAGAAAATGTCATGGGTAGTGTATAACAGTCCATTGTGGAAAAAAGATAAGGTGCCAACATCAATCAAACCATCTCCGAGAACTCCAGAATGTCAAGAACTTGAGAAGAACTTTGTTAACGATGGTATTAAAACGAATGTATATAATAAACCAAGGAAAAGACCTATCATCCCACCATATGACGCAGTTAAAGATGAATACGCACAAGCTTACTTTAAATCACCAGTTGTTCAAGGCATCATAGACAGACATGAGTCGTTAAAAGTGGGTATTGTTTTATATATTTATGAAATGAAATAAACGTCCTACTCTTTTACACTTGTTTTACACATGAAGACGGGCAACGCCAATGTGGAAATGGGGAAATTTGTCCGCAGGTCTGTTGAGGAATCGTTAACGGTAACGTGCTGTAGTAGTCAAAGCCTCGGTTCATTGTCCTATCTGAACGACTAGACGCCTTTTCCATGTCTGTCCCTCAGACCTATATCACCGACAAGGGGAAACGTTACCTTGCTTTTGACTTCGTTAGATCACTTATGGTGAGAGACCAGTTTTATGAGGTCAATTGCATGCATACTATAAAATTTTAAAATTGCACTGAAAAGAATTCAAAACGTGTGATTTTTTGAATATGGAATTGTTCTATTACATGGGTTGCTTGAGATTGCATAAGTTGTCAATGAAATTGCTCATGTAGAGGTCATGTGTAAATAGCCAAAAGCTTAAGTAAAAGAAGGTTTTTCAATAATTACTTTGTTTCATGAATAAATCGCGTTTGTGATTCTATTCCTTAGTCATCCGATAAATATTTTATGCTCTGTTGACCGAGTTTGAGACTGTAATAGATTTTAAGAGGTGGCCTAGTATTCTTTTTAGCTGACATGTTCTAGAGACTTCGCGTTGTCTGTTCCGAATTCTTCATCTCCGCAATATACTCGTCAAAATTTTTCGAGTTAGAGGGAAATATCATTATTACTGGAAAATATCATGGGATCATTTGCAAGGTTTGAACAAAAAGTTAAATGCAACAAGAATTGTATGCAATGAATTTCATTAGACTAATCCCCACGTGTACCAGTATTATTATATTTGTAAATATGATTTTGCAACATCTCATCTAATTCGAACTGAAGTCCTGGTAAACTGTTTCTATATAGCACATTGTACAGTATTGCCCGTCTTCGTGATGATAATGAGAAGAATAGGGGACATTGATGTAAAATAAATATATAAATTGTACACTTAAGTGTAAAAATAACCTTATCTTGATTTTTTTTAGTATTTCATCCCAACAGGCAACAGACACTCCAACCCCTCCTCCCCACCCTCCACTATCCGTCGCTAGGCTGTAAAAACTGTATATTATTTAATTTGTAAATTGCTTATGTGCTTTGTGTACGACAATAAACAATACAATACAATAGAATTGTTACATACTTTTTAAATTTATATAACATTACTTTAAAGGAAATGAAAGAAGAGAAAACAAGGTTAAATCTCAACAAACTTAGTGCTAGAAGACGAATTCCTCTTAGTCCACTTGATGACGAGTTAGAGGAACGAGAGAAAAAGTTTGTTAATGATGGTATTTGCACAGAAAGGCGAAGAACGAAATATAAAGATGTGATTCCCGAATACGATGGAACCAACGATTACCATACTAGTCATTACACCAAACGACCAGACGTTCAACGTTTATTGGCTGTCACGTGCACACCACGTGGTAAGATTATTGGTTTCTTCTTTTCAAGGTCGAAAAAGCAGTATCGTAAGCTTGTTTGTGCATCGAGTTTACTAATCTTTAGTTTGTATTCTTTCAATTTCTCGTCTGACGTGTACGCTCCATGCCATTTCAGAAAAAAGGTTTACAGGGTAACATTGGTTGTGTCTGGGAGCTACAAACATGGGACCACAGGGGATTATATAAATAAATAAATGAAATATAATATATAAAAATATAAGAAAACAGAAAATACCCATTCAATCGATCAATCGATGTAATACTCGGATCAGTGTAGAAAAATAACACTCAACTCCAAAACACAATAGATCTAAGTCAATTATTTACCTTGTCGAAGTCTTTATTCATATCAATAATGGACTGCCCTATTATACTTTGTCTGTTTTGATTATAAAATAACAATTTGCAGACTAATAGAGTATGAATTTCAAGTGTCATTTAAAGGACCTCGGAAATGCCTTAAAGTATGAAGAGAAATGAACTTATTTTTGAAGACAAAGTATTTCAATTGTAATATTTTGATATAGAACAATATTTAACATGTAACTTTGAACTCTCAAAATAATCGTGAACAAAAATTGAACAGTATATGACAACCCCTTCACAGTTAAAGGGATATTAGTTCTTAGGATGAACATAAATTTTTAAAATCTTAAACTTGGCTAATAAGAGTTCTATTCATCAGTAAATATACCCCAAGCACTAAATTACATACAAAAATAAATATATATATCCCCCCAAAAAAAAAAGGATTAACCATAAAGATACATTTGATTATTGACTTAGTTTTGTGAGTTTTCCAGATTATAAGTCACTCTGTTACTTTATGACACCAGGTAAGTTAAATGATGAATATATATTCATATTTCATATTGACCATTCTTGAGAACTAAAATTTTATGTTCATGCTGAGTCGCAGTATCCCTTTAAGGTAACATGATACTATTGTAGTAATTATATACCGATATTTAAAAAAGTATTTGTATTACGATATATAATTGACTGGGTCGTTTTAAGGTGGTGTAATAGTTTGTTCCAATCTCAAACGAGATGGCATTTCTAAGAATGTTTTTTTATTTTTTATAAATTACAACATGCTAGTAATAACATTTGCGATGAGAATTCAAGAGAGGAGGAGGGGGTGGGGTAATGCCTGCCTGGAAATACACTGACAACCGACCACCGAACAATCTGACTACGGCCCTTGACAAACTTTAAACTCGCGGTATTTAATTGGTTGAATGATAACGGTTGGAGTTTTTAATTTCTCCTAAAATTGTTGAGGATCTTAAACAAATTTGAAGAAATGTGATTCAATTGAAATAAATGACGAAATGTAATTGCCTATATTTTGCCTTTCTCAGCAACTAGGTTTGTAATGCGACTTCTTCATACTGCTGTAAGTCTCGTTGTTAGTTTTCACTATATCATTTTACAGTGTACAAATCCCTTTAATAACGATATAGGTAAACAAGCACGACAGTAGGGGATAAAGTCTGTCATGGCAACATTTAGATTACTGTACGGAGAATTTCAATAGTTTATTTCATTTCAATGGCCTATAGGTTGAAACGCTGATAACGTTATTTAATGTTGACTGTGTACTCACAAATCGTCTTTTAATAATTCAATCACCAATTTTATTGCTGGATAACAAATCGATAGCCTACAACTGGATTACAATTGATCACTTCATTATATCGTGTTTAATGTGAATAGGTCCTGATTATAATTTGGCTGCCATTCATGATTTCGTAATAGGCTATCTATGATATTATATAAGCTTTATGCTGTAATTGATCGATTCGATGGATTAAGATTATGGATTATTAGTACCATTTCCAGTAATCCTAGTGTTAATGTTATTGCGATTCAGTGGAATATTTACGTTGTCAAGATTATAATTAATCCGTTTCGTTTCCAAGGAGCTATCGTTTTTCGTTACTTAGGAATTGTTCCTAAGCTTTGATTCTTCGAACACTCAAATAAATAGAATATTAATGCTTAAGCATTATTTTAAACAAAGTTGCCCTTGTATCCAAAGTGTACTGTGACATTTAAAACAATATAACTTGTTACATAGAGATATATTCAACTGTGACGTCAAGTTATTGTTTTCTTTGTAGGTGCTTATAAATAATTCAGCAATATGTCCGAGTCACCAAAAGAGAACACCAAACGAGCCAACAAAATCTACCGAGCACCACCAACACCACCACCAAGCGATCTATTCGAAAAGGAAAAAAGCTTCATCCTAGACTGCAATGCCGTTAGCTCTATATCAAACGATTATTCAAAAATTAATCCAAAGTTAGGACCAGTTATAACACCATATAATTCACAGAAAGACAATCATGTTAAAAGTTATTTTAATTTTTCTGGAGTTGAAAGAACGTTGAAGAAAACCGGTCAGGTAAGTAAATTTAATGATTATTATCAATGAATTAAGTTCATAGGTTATAATATACCGTACAGAAACACTGTGTACAGTATTAGAACAATCCCTTTAAGTTTAACGAAATGCATAGATAAGGCAGATTTTTCACATTGCTGAGATTCAAAATGAACATAGTACTGAAAACCCAATGCTGAGGAATAGTTGTTGGTACCTCTATTAACAACATCACACAATGGCTATATAAGACGATCTTATTAATTATAAAAAAGGTTTTGGTGAATAATACATCACTAAGCAATAACATTTGATTGAATTGGACTTAGCTTTGTTGTAAAATCTGAATTAAGGCAACGCAATTTATAAGTAAAATGCAATACATTGTAAAGTGGATTGTGGCGTTGATTTTTCAAGATATCTCTAACATACAGACTTATGTCTACCCTGTTATGTAATTGGTAAATAGGCCGATTGAGCTACTTGACATAACATACGTCTTAATGCCGTAATTTGAATTTCCTCTTCATGTTTCATAAAAATATGACTTTATTTATTTAAGGATAAAATGGGAGAATCTATAAATGGTCATGTTATGGATTATTTTCAAGAGAAAGGAGCTGGTTACAGATATTTATCTAGAAGGAATTGTAACGGAGCTGGTAGGTAATTTTACTCTGTTTTCTGTTCTTGGTTGTTGGGAATAATATAGAACAAGACCATTCTGAATTAAAATATAATGACAGTGTGCCAAGCAAAGTTCTATGTTGTCATGTTCACACGAATACTGTTTCAGAAACTTTATGTCTTGTGAAAGTAATCATTTCGTCGGACTAACATTGCCTTTTTTTGGTGCGCTATATTTCGCTCGAAAACGTGATTTTACGCTCAACTTGAATTTTAGCAAAATTGTTTGGAATAGGCTTGGACATAACCGAGTATTGTTGAAACTGTCTATGAATCGGTCAAGTTGTATACATGTCATTTTTAAAGGGATAATAGGCGTTAGAATACACTCGTCCTACGGCTTATATTTGTGTTTAATATTGACTATTAGTTAAATAAGTATGCATCTCACACTTAACCAAATGTTAAAAAGCCACAATAAAAATATATTCGGAATTTTAAAAAAAGTGAGCCAGCGACGATTCCATTCAGTTTGAGATTAAAAGCGTCTGGTAAATCAACGCTAAAACATCATTGTGCAATTCAACAGTAGGGGTCAAGGACGCATGAAAACCCTCATGTTAGACTTACTTCCCTTTATATTTTACAATTTGAAAATCGCTTTATTTTGGGGATTTTAGAGGGATTTTGATGTATAGGTATGACACCAGGTAAGTCCACTGATGGATGAAGCTAGATGTATGATATGCTTTATTGCAATAATAAAACAAGTCATGTGCTTACTTCCTCCGTTTCTAATGCCGAAACCCGTATTCAGGATAAGATGACTTCAAGGGGTTTTTGTACATCACAGATCAAGTAATATATCCGGAGGGGCAATGGGTATGGCCTTAGTTGAGGTAACGAAATTAGGGGGCATTGCTCCACCTTACCAAACCCTCGTCCCTCCATTTTCCTGACCAAGATTTGAGGTGTTAACGTAAGCCACAGTATATCTAATTCAACATTCTTTCTAGATTTAACAATTGACCGCTATCTCTTCCTTTTCAGGTCGATCTCGGGAATCTATAGATGGCCACTCTCAATTTATGCAAGATGTTAAACCAGTAATAGGTTATAATGGCAATTTTGGTTACAGACGTAATACATTTTGGTTACGTCAGAGCCCTTCACCATTTGGTACCAGCTCCAGCTCACCAACACATTAACTTTTTTTTTTGAAAATAACATGTCTGTGATAACTTTGAAAAAAAAGAAATAATAATAACAAATTTGAGTTCTTAGTCTTTCAAGAAGTTCATTGCTATGTGATTATGTTGGTTTTCCTTTTCGAATAGCTGTAGATTTATATGTATTACATGTTTGTTTTTTTGTTGTTATTTATGAATCTTCTACTTATGAAAATGCATCTTCTTGCTGCAAATAGTTTGTGTTGATTCTTTTGGTGTTCTTTTTTGGTGACGAATGAAATATAAGTAATTGTATTCTTTGTAATTTTTTTTTTACATAATTTCATTTTGAAATTTATAATAAAGACGTCTTGTCTTCATATCATTCTAAGCACTTATTGTAATGTTTCTTTGGTCTTGTAATAAAGGATTATTTTATTTTAATTATTCATGTTCTTTAACAAAGTATACACTTAAAGGTTCAAAACTTTTTAAAATTCCTTCAGTGACTGTTCTGATAGTCAGGATCTGGAAATACCAAGGTAGTTAAAATTTTGTTGACATCCTTTAGACATGGTTTACTGATTTGGGATTTAGGCTTTCCTTGTAAAAATTTGCCCACTTTTTTTTTATTAAGATTTTTATATTAAGTAATGGTGTACATGTATTTATATCTAAAGATGAGATCTCAGTCAAGTTCGAATTTAGATAAATTTTGGCTTGTAGACACGATAGGGGTACAGTTTAACAGTTGTATAGTTTATGCATAGTTTATGCACTAGGTAATAAACTCCCACTTGTAGCATTTGTACACAAATTTGACAGCGCAGTAACAGTCACTGGAATGAAACATTCAACCTTCAGTCATACGCTTTTTTCTGGGATGATAAATGTACAATATTTAATTAAGATAGCTTGCCAAGCAAGGTAATATACGCCAACTGGCAGCATTGATTTTGAATAAAAAATGAAATATTCAAGCTTCAATAATATATTTATTTTCTAGGGTGATGAATGTACAATATTCCTAAGTTTCATTAAAATCTGTCAAGAATTATACCCGATAACAAGGCAATTACTCATTATATTTTTTTCAGTATTTTTGATTATTAAAATGGTTGACTCTTGGGTGCGTTTTCAAAAACAAGGGCAATAACTGATACTATATATGTTTTGATTTATCTTATTTTCAGTAAGGTTCATCCTTAGGTAATTACAAATACTACTCATGTTAAGTTTTGTCAAAGTCGCGCAATAATTGTTTCTTGTAGAGTGTTTACGAGTCAAAAATCGAACGCATTTTAAAGGGATAATAGGCGTTAGAATACACTCGTCCTACGGCTTATATTTGTGTTTCATATTGACTATTAGTTAAATAAGTATGCATCCCACACTTTACCAAATTTTAAAAAGCCACAATAAAAATATATTCGGAATTTTAAAAAAAAGTGAGCCAGCGACGATTCCATTCAGTTTGAGGATAAAAGCGTCTGGTAAATCAACGCTAAAACATCATTGTGGAATTCAACAGTAGGGGTCAAGGACGCGTGAAAACTCACATGTTAGAGTTACTTCCCTTTATATTTACACGATTTAAAAATCGCTTGATGGATGGCTCAAGCGTTTTATGATTAACTACTTTATTTTGGGGATTTATCGGATTTTAGAGGGATTTTGATGTATAGGTAAGTCCACTGATGGGTATATACTGTTATTGTCCAAATTTGAGTGAACTTAAAATTTTATGTTCGTTCTAAAGCCTATTATCCCTTTAATGAACAAGGGCAATAATTCATATTAAATATATTTCGATATATTTGATTTTCAATAGGGTTCATCCTTGAGGATATTAAACAATTTCACCAAGTTTGATCAAATTGGTCATGAATTGTGTCTTGTAGAGAGTTTACAAGCCAGAAATTGAACGCGTTTTAAAAAATACAAGGGTAATAACTCATACTAGATAGTTTTTTTCGCTAATTTTCAATAGGGTTCAACCTTGAGTTATGAGAAGTAAAAATTGCACATCGTAGAGTGTTTACGAGCCATTCAAGAACAAGGGCAAGAACTCATACTAAATTTTTTCCGATTTCGCTGATTTCCAATAGGGTTCATACTTGCGTGATCATAAACACTCATATCAAGTTTCATCAAAACCCATCAAGAATTGCGCCTTCTTAAGTGTTTACGAGCAATTGTGGACGGACCGACGGACATGGGTGACGACAATATCGAGGGCTGAAAGCCAAAACTGGTTAAGTCCAAAATGACACATGTGAGAAAATCAATGTTTTAGTTTTGATTTAACACTAAAAATCAGGAAATGTATAAAATATTTTAATTTTTCTGCAGGTAATATAATATGTGCATACTGTTTAAGGGTTATATTTGCTAATTAGAACGACATAAATTTGGTGGGGAAATTACCAAAAATGGACAAAACCATTTTTGGCAGATAGTCAAAATATGAGTTCTTATAAGTTAATGGACTTGCCAATGTTTATAGTTTGAAGGTTGATATCAAAAACATTATTTAATTTGAATAAATTTTTTTAATTTGATAGGTAATTCATTCATTTTAAAATTTTCATTATAATAAATGTTATAAACAAACATTTGGAAATTAATAACATAGTTTGATCATTGATCCTCCTCACCAGAATCATCGCTAAGTGGCATTGAAAGCTGGTCCTTTTGGTGACTGGATGATGGCAAGTCATGAAACCATTGATGGACCTCTTGTGGAATAACTTTACTTTTACAAAGTTTTAATAAGTCAGACTTTTTGGCAACACTTATAGGTATTCTGGTCGAATAAGCCTTATCTAAAATGTCTGGTAAGGTAGGGCGCCCTCTACCATATACTGATATTTTTCTAAAATCATCGTCATAATTATATCGATAAAAGATTGTACCGGGTTCAGCTTTAACATAGCGGAAACTTTTAACATTGAGCCAATTGACAATATTACCATCAGTATCTTTTCGTCTATTCTTTAATAATAAAAGAGATAGATTTTGAAAATTTATGATGTCATCGTGGTGAAAATTAATAACATTATAAGGATTGTGGCGACGTGATCTTTTGAAAATTGACATCCAATCGAGCATTGAATATACAGGTGTATACTTTTTTTCATGCTCGATAGCAGCATGCATGCTGTCACATTCCATGTGTGAATGGCCACTTTCGAGGAAGTTGTGAGTAATGCATTCAATATGAGATGTTAAAACAGTATATAAAAACATTGAAGCAACATGCTGATTACGATTTTGCTCCCCACATGTGTCTGAAAACAAAGAAACATCTTTAACACTGTCAGGTAAATTTGTTAACCAGGTATAAAGACAAGTACCAATTTCATTACTGCCCCTACCACCTTCAACTTCTGACCAACAATAGCAATATGCGATGTTTGGGGGAAGTGCATTGTAGATGCAAAGATTGTACACGCACAATTTTCTGCTATAATACAATAAAGATGCTGAGCTACTGGGAATCTGAAGGACACTTTGCAGATCAAAGGAAGCTGAAACAAAAGATGCATCATTAGCAGCTCTCATTTTGTCTTGACTTTTTGCTGATTGGGCATCTTGTTTTCGCTTCAAGTGTTTTTCATGTTCGTCTTGGAAGGCTTTCTTATCATCCCCCGTAAGAAGGTTATATTTGACACACTTAGAACACTGATCTTTCTTTGGATGGTAAAAGGACAAATTAAATTCTTCACAAAATGTTCTTCTATAAATCTTGTCTCCCACTGGATTTATTGCTGGGATGGTCTCCTCACAATATTCTTGATAAAGACAATACATTTTCGAAATTGACAAAGTCTGATCTAAATAAAATCTTCTGGTGTCCTTGCGGGTGTAATGTGATTCAATTTTAGGGAAACTTTTAATATGATTCCTGACAATGTTCAAAGTTTCCTCACTTAACTTATTTCCAGGCTCATGCTTTCCACGACTATCAGAACCTGAAAATGTGCCAGCTTCACCAACATGCTGTAGTGCTGTATCAATCGGTCCATGACTAATGTGTAGTGTTTTTTCAAAAAACTTTCTGCACACCCTCTTCCTTTCTTTGCTACTTAGGAAATAATATAAAATTGTTTTTTCTCTTTTACGCTTACGTATTTTATCTTTGCTATGGATTCTGACTCTCTGCACCCCCAAAACCTCAATTCTATTTAACCAAAAGTCTTTCTGTCTGGCAAAATCTCCCAACAACCAATATTCACTGCATATAGCATTTCTTCTTTCTTCGGTGAAGTTGTCTTTACATCGATATCGACAACCGCAGTTTACTGGAAGGGGTGTTTTTTTAGGTTTAATTTTCCCAGTTCCGTCTGTGAATTCTTCTCCATACCTAGTCTTATCTTTTCTTATGTTCTTTTTCCATTTTTCGGGTTGACATTTTCGTTTTCGTGAACCTTAAGTACTATGGTTTTCTCTTGTTGTATCTACATTGGTTTGGGTTTCTCTTGTTACATCTACGTTGGTTTGGTTTTCACTTGTTGTATCTACATTGGTTTGGTTTTCTCTTCTTTTATCTACAGTGGTTTGGGTTTCTCTGGTTGCACCTACGTTGGTTTGGGTTTCTCTTCTTGTATCTACATTGGTTTGGCTTTCTCTGGTTTTATCTACTTTGGTTTGGTTTTCACTTGTTGCATCTACATTGGTAAGGGTTTCTCTTCTTGTATCTCCATTGGTTTGGGTTTCTCTGGTTTTATCCTCTTTGGTTTGGATTTCACTTCTTGTATCTTCATTGATTTTCGTTTCTCTTGTTTTATCTACTTTGGTTTGGATTTCACTTCTTGTATCTACATTGGTTTGGGTTTCTCTGGTTTTATCTACGTTGGATTGGTTTTCACTTGTTTTATCTACGTTGGTTTGGATTTCTCTTCTGGTATCTACATTGGTTTGGGTTTCTCTTGTTGTATCTACTTTGGTTTGGGTTTCTCTTGTTGTATCTACTTTGGTTTGGATTTCACTTCTTGTATCTCCATTGGTTTGGGTTTCTCTGGTTTTATCTACGTTGGTTTGGGTTTCTCTTCTGGTATCTACATTGGTTTGGCTTTCTCTGGTTTTATCTACTTTGGTTTGGTTTTCTCTGGTTTTATCTACTTTGGTTTGGCTCCATTTTTAAAGGGAAAGAACTCAGATATCATAAGTCACAAAGATGGACATAACCAGTTTTCCAGGATACATTTGATTTATATAGAAAATTTTGTCTGCCAAAAGTGTTTAAGTGGAGATAACCAGTTTTTGCAGAAATTCTTTTAAAATTGTAATGGACATAACATTTATCAAGTCGGTATATTTCAGCAACTTATATAGATAGCAGTATGACATTTCTTGGGGATAAAATATACAACAGTGAATGACAAATACTGGACTTAACTCATTTTGAGAAATTTTGGACTTAACCACTTTTGGCTTTCAGCCCTCGATATACGCCCCCATTTCATTTGAGCGTATAAAAATATGTCAAGAATTGTACCTTCTAACAAGGCAATAACTCTAAATATTAAATAATTTTCGGTATATTTGATTTTCAATAGGGTTCATCCTTGGGTGATAAACAATTTCAGCAAGTTTCGTCAAAATCATTAAAGAATTATACCTTGTAGAGTGCTTACGAGCCAAAAATTGAACGCGTTTAAAAAAATAACTAAATATTTTCGATTTATCTGATTTTCAAAATAAACAATTTCAGCAAGTTTCGTCAAAATCAGTAAAGAATTATACCATGTAGAGTGTTTACGAGCCAAAAATTGAACGCGTTAAAAAAAATAACTAAATATTTTCGATTTATCTGATTTTCAACAGGGTTCCTCCTTGAATGATAAACAAATACTCAAGCCAAGTTTCATCTAAATCCATTAAGAATTGTTCTTTCCTTATTCATACTAAATGGTTCTCGATTTCGCTGATTTGCAATAGAATGCATCCTTGAAGTTCCAGTATAAATCGTTTTCGATGAAAGCACAAAATACATACAGAAGTTAAATTTTCAAAATTCGTTATCACTAAAGAATCTGTTTATCATTTCTGACAGCTGTTCCTAGGCGTATGCAACCCTGCTTGGCAAGCTATCTTAGTAATAAAAACAATAACTATAGTAGGTGTCAATCTTATTCAAAATTCATTCCAATAACTTTATCCTTTTACGCATCTGAAACAACATATTTCAGTATAGAACTCAACTATAAAGAGTAACAATTAACCTTTCAATAAGTTTTAATAACAAATTACATAAAGTAACAACAAGTAAAACAATTACAAGTTACTACATACATTAATAGATAAAACATTAAATTTAATGCAATGCTAAAACATTTTTTATATATATCATTGAAGGCCTTGAATTTTTTCTCAAACTTGAAAAGCATCCATAACAAATCAGTGAAAAACTTCCTGGATGCTTTCAGCAGAGAGGTTGTTTACTTACTATCATCTTCACCATATGAAAGTAGGGTGAACTCTGTCTAATACATGAAATCATTAGGCACTTTTCCTTAATCCTAGTAGTCATGAAATGTAGCAATTTGATTCGATTCTACAGAAGCGGATACAGCCAAACAAGAGCCCTAAACACTAGATTTTTTTTCAGATATTAATATAATTGCCAATCATTCAACCCTAATTGTTGCATTTATAAACTTTATAATGGTGCATTATAAGAACAGTGCATTATGATGTCAAGGAATAGGGCAAGGTTCACAATGGCGTAATTATTAAAATAATTATCAAGGATTCAACCCTAAAGCTGAAAACTAGCTGACCTGCTATATATCTATAAGAATATATTTCAACATTTTGTTCATTCAAAATATTAACTTAAAAGTTGAAGCTACAAATTGAAATAAAAGTATATTAATGAAAGGAAAGACATATATATAACATGCCTGTCAAATTAAATTGAGATTGAAATAAATGATAAATTAAATCCCATAAGTGTCCCTCAATAAAGATCAATACATCAATTGTAGAGCAATATAGAAGTAACAACATGTTTCTGTTATAATATAAGTATTAAAACAGGTAACATTTTGCTGTGTTGAGTAACAAGTCAAAACATGCTTCATAAGTGTTGCAATTCAGACTATGCATATAGACCTTCATATTACTCTATTGAAACAAATGATAAAAGTCAAAATATACAGGCCTTTAGTCTGCAGTTAAAAGGGCATTATGTTTTATTGAAAAATATTTTACCTCAAATTTATGAAATATAAACACCAGCATCTAGAAATATTAATCTGACTACTATTTATTCTGAAGTTTTAAACTAAAACTAGGTCAATTAACAATTATTACTTTCCAATTGTAATCAACCTTTTTAAAACAAATTCATTTTCAAACATAGATATACATTTAAACAGCATATCAGAAGTATTTTGAAGTAGCCTATAATTTATAACTTTGATAATGAAATTTGTGTATTGTGTCCCTTTAAAGTGATACTGTGCTTAAAACAACATTAAATTGTTCTCAAGAATGGTCAATAAGAGTCTTTATTTTCATCACTGAACTTATAGAATAAAATAATATAATTTCCTGTAAAATCTGGAAAACACTCAAAATTAAAAACATATTTCATTCTAAGAGACAGTATTCATTTAACATATCAATATTTGCATTTGAAAGTTTGAAATAAAGAGAATAGTTAACACAATGTATCATCAGATTGTTTTTGAAAGTGGTGTTAACCAGAAAAGGTCAAAAAAGAAGGTTTGTGATTTCCTCTATTGATTGATTAAATACAAAAAAAAACACAATATGATCTTTTACTATTGAATTGTTGAATACAGCAAGAAATCAATCCATTTGTGTTTTTCGGAAGATGGCACCCACTCCCAATTTAAATGGGACCATATTTCTACATGTTTTTACATAAAAAATGGCTGTGCATGTGAAAAATGTGGTTGATAAACTGGCTGGTGAAATAAATAATGTTAAAATTATTGACATATTATGCATTAAGTATCACAAAAATATAGGTATGTTGTAGAAAATCAAGTTCTTCAGAAACAGTTAGTCTAAAACTACAAAATGACCCTCCAACCTTATATGATCATAAAAACAATGACAGAGGTTAACAACAACAAAGAAGAAAAATGTTCGCTTTACATCACAGACCACTTAAATTTTTTGATCAAATATATATATATTATAGATATATATCAGTAATAAAAAGTAAAGAAAGCTTGAAACCATTCATTATTATTTTTAGAAAGATTTTTGATCTATTAATTTCTGAATGTAGTTTTCAGAGATAAATTTAAAAAACAATTCACAGTAAGAATTAATTAGAAAGATTCCTTGATCTATTAATTTCTGAATGTAGTTTTCAGAGATAAATTCAATAAAAAAAACAATTCACAGTAAGAAATTTCAATTTTCCCAAAAGGAAAATATATTGCTATCTTTCAGAGAAGTTTTTTTTCATCTTGATGGTGGTAGGTTTACCATTAAGGTTTCTTGATAGGACAGGGATGAGAATCTGACAGTTCTATGGAGCATACCTTTTCTTGAAAGTTAATGTAACTGCTGCAACAGGCTATAACAACCTTTTTTAAAATATATTAGTGTATTCTGTCTTCCGACATCTGAGTATTGTTTCCACATTTTGCGTAATTTGATATCCGTTATATATATGAAAAAAATTCTGAAATTTGAGTACTAGGATACCCTTGCTAACCAACATTGTACCAATGGATATCGTATAATACAAAGTATGCAGTGCTTTTTGTGAGAATACTTTTCTCATATCACCTTAACACTATACATCAACAGAAACCTATAAAGCTGATATAATTATATACAATGTTTAATTACTCATTAATAATGAGGCTATGAACTTTTTATTGATTTCATTATATTTTGTAGGCCCTCAAATATTGACAGACCAAGCAAAAGATCCAGTAAAATTCTGTTTCATTTATATTATAATCTTTGAAAAGAACATATTTTGGATTAATTAATGAACTCTCAGAAATTTTGCTGCAGAAAATTTGATGCTAATATAAATAAATCATTATATTATATAGTAATATAAAATATGAATGTATGAAATTTTAGAAGATCGTACCTCAAATACCTAAAGGTAAAATTGTCGTCTTAAATAATATGTGTACAAAGATTTTATATAAGATCACAATATACAACTGACAAATAAAAATAAATTAAAAATTTCTATATAAATGAAAAGGTAAAAATCCTTGAATATTTGTCATGCTTTATGAAATATAGGCATATTTACATATTGATTTATTAGAATCTTAATCCATAATTCTTTTAAAGTGATAGATTGGCCAGGGGTCAATCACACCTTGGTCTCAGAATTGTCAAGTTAATTGATCATAATAATATGTTTACAGTTGAAAATTGAGCCTATTTAGCCATGTGTATGCATAATTGCTTAAAAGACAAGTTGATTTGTTTTCCAATATTTAACACTTGGAAAGATTGGTTTAAGATGTCATGATTATACAAATGGCATCAAAAACAGAAGATGTCTGGGTGTCAGAGACTTTATCAACAATTCAGATATCTGATACCCTTATGTGATTTTACATATGATTTATATAATATATCATATGCAAGCCCCAAATAAACCCCTGAAAAAGGCAAATCTGTCTGCTTGTTTGATTAAATACATGTAGACAACCCATTGGTTCAATAGCTTAACAACAGAATAATGTCCTTGAGAGTCATATTAATAAATCTTATAGAAAATAATACAAAATATTGATATTAGAAAAAGAATTTGAGTAAACAATATTTATTTGTTAAGGAGAGAAACACTTAATTAGCTTAATTAAATTCTGCAATATAAAAACTCTACTTTAAACAAGATTCGCTATAAATTATTTTTATTTTTTTTGTTTAAAGCTTGTGCTGCCTCAGTTTGTCTTACCCTCTCTGCTTCACCTGGGATCTGACCTAATTTTCCAGCTCTATAATCCTCTATAGCCTGAAAACATATAAATTGCTTCATATAAAATCAAAGAGGGAAAATGCAAGAGGGAGAAAAGTTCATAAGCAGAACAAATAAATAAAAGAACAAACATTTGAAAAGAAAATACGTTCACCAATGAACATTTTGAAAATTTCAGTTTGATTTGCTTGCCATGGTCATGTTTGAAAGTATTCTTATTTACATTGTACAACAAGAAAAAATACCCCAGAATAAAAATTCGGCATACAAATAAAGGGTTTTCTGACAAATTTTTGTTTTTTTTAAGGAATCTTTGGGCCACCAGTCAGCCTGTTACGAGAAAAAATAACTTAGTCAATGTCAACGGATATGATACTCTGGTAGAGATAAAAACCCATGAATGGAGTTTTACATCCCACTTGTCTGCACCTTCTGGGCTAATGAAGACAGGCAACACCATAAGGAAAAGTAGCTGAAGCCTTATCCTTTTTCGAATTTCAACTGTTCAAAAGTGGCTCAGTCTGAAGCACAAAAAGGCCAGGATTGAACTCTGGACCTTTAGGTTAACAATGAGGCATGCCATTCCATCCAGAATTGATGCATGACCCTGCCTTATGTTGCATTCTATTGATTCACCAACAAACAGTTTTCATCACAATCTGTAAAACTTTATCTACTTATTTGCATAGTTCTTATTGCACATTCAGCCATCCAACAACAACTGTCTATAACTATAATTTACTGGAATTTTGTATTTCTTAAATAACTGTAACTTACCTGATCTATCTCTTCCTGAGTATTCATAACAAAAGGCCCATAGTTCACTATTGGTTCATTAATTGGTTTACCAGCAATCAATAAGGCATGGCAGTCTGAAATTATATATCATTACAAATAATCACCTCATAATATAAGGGATAATGAGTCTTAGAAGTAAACATAAAATTCTAATTCCACTCTAACTTGGCCAACAACAGTGGACTTACCTGGTGTCAAAACTATACATCAAAATACCTCTATAATTAAATTATTCCACAAAAAATCAAGTAGTTGATTAGAAAATGCTTAAAGCTTCCATTAAGAAAATTCAAATTATAAAGGGAAGTAACTCTTTCATTGAGTTTTCCTGCCTTCTTGACCTCTACTCCTAAATTGACCTCAACATAGGGTTACCAGATATGTGTCAAAGCAAACTGGGACATTGATATAAAATTGGTGATAAAAGCGCGCATGTCAAAGTTAGATTTGTCTTATTCTATACTAATATAAATGATGTTCTCAAGGTTTGAGGCGTAAGATGCAGGGAAAAAATGTTTTTTAACCTTGAAGATACATTTTTAAGTTAACTGAATTACTGACCTATATCATAAGACAAGGAATGTGTGAAATGAAAGTTAATTACACGAATTTGAATCTCAGAGCTGAGATTTTATTGTTTCATTTGTTTTCGGTTTGTCAATTCTTTTTTTTTTTTTTTTTTTTTTTTCGAAATTTACACACCTCACACAGCCTAGGCTGCGACAGTTGCAGCATTCGCACTACTTCTCCAGACCTTCTGTAGTGGCAACGTTTCTATTAAATATAAATTGTAACATTTTTGCAAAACCGGAAGTGCTGCATTGCAATATGTCTCAAAAGTCGGTCAGTGGCTCTAGAAGTCGCAATTTTTGATCGATTTTCTTCGGGTTTGCATTTTTGAAAACTTGAAACAATTTCCAACAAGATAGCAGTTAAAAAATTTCGAAATTCGAAAATTCATAGCACACATTTTGTTGCCGTATTTTGCACAATTTTGCAACTTTGCTATTTTAAGACCGATTGATCTGAAAATTTGGGTGCCTTCAAGTGTCACGAATATGAAAACATTGGCAGAGTTAAAAATTTTGGTTCATTTCTGGTTTTAACGTAAAAAGGGTTTAAACTTCCGGTTGACCTACTTGTGCTGTAATTGATGTATCGCAACAAAATTTATGTCAATCTTAATTAAATGAGAAGGCAAAAAAACGAAGAAGAAAAAATCCGAACCGGAAGTAAAACTTTGACCGCTATCTTGAAATATCACTTTTTTGTAAAACTCAAAATGGGGCCTCTACGGTAAGAGCGATTTGCGTGATATTTGCATTTTTGGAAAGTTCATTCGATTGCGAAAAACTTATGGGAAGCCGATTTTTGAATTTCGATTTTGTTTTTTTGCAACTTCCGGTTGAATTTTTTCAATTTTTAAAAGCTTATTTCTCGTGACCTTGACCTTTGATGACCTTGAACTTTAGTAGGTCAAAGGTCGTTGACCTTGGCTATCAGTTCATACTTTGACCTTTGACTTCTACTTCCGGTTTTATAGCTGCCCGAAAACAGCTAAATTCTCAACTTTGGGCTGCTCTAGAGCGTGACCTAATTAATTTAGAGTGTTAATTTTTTCAGATTCTTAAGTTGTTTTTCGTCCTCTTTCTAATGATATATAACAAAAGTTTGTAAAATGAAAATTGAAGTAATAGATTTTTGAAAATAACAGTACATTTTGCCATATTAAAGTTTGTTTGAAATGTATGTGTGTATATCTCGTGATCTATTAGATGTACAAGCTTCAAATTTGTACCGTGAAAATATATTTTGAATATGATTAGATTCACCCCCCAAAAAACGAGATGGGCGTGGCAGATCCGATGAATTAAATTTACCAATTAATTAAATTGTTAGGAAAAACGTTTTTAAAAAAGTACCTTGCATCATATATATTATTTGAGTTTTCCAAAAAACAAAGTTTCCTGTTTGTTGCAATTTGGACTTTGCAAAACTTTTTTGTTTTTGGGCATTTCATACCTTGATTGCACCTTGACTTTACAGTCGTGTACATTTGCTATCAGTTGACAATTTGACATTAGACTCCGACGTCTAGGTTTTATAGCTGCCCGAAAACAGAAAAACTCGCAACTTGGACTGCTCTAGAGCGTGACCTATTAATTTAGCGGATTATTTTTTTTAGATTCCGAAGGCGCCTTTTGTCCTCTTTCCAGTGATGTACAAAAAAAGTTTTTAAAATGAAAATTTAATTTTTGCTCTTTTGAAATTAAAGTTTATTTTGCTTTTTTGAAATGTATTTTGTATATCTCGTGATATATTAGATGTACAAGCTTCAAATTTGAACTGCGAGTATACATTTTTCATGTGATTAGATTCAAGTCCAAAAAAATGAGATGGGCGTTTCACATCCGGGTAAATTTGCAATTTATCATTTATATGGGTCAGCCAATTTATGTTTGCAGGAAATGACGTTTTTCAAACAAATACTTTGCACGCAGATACTTCGTTACTTTGGCCAGTTTATCCTACAAAATCAGATGTTTCGGCCTGTTTGTTGCAATCTTGCGACGATAGCAAAGTCCCACTCTGTGCCATAATTGGCTCTAGTGTTATTTTAGTTTTAGTAAGATCATAATTCGTGTGAGCTGTTAATTTTACTATAGTATTTCCTGATTATCATGCCACCAAATGTCCCTCGAAAAAACAGAAGCACAGGCATCCTTTTTTTTTATATCTGTCAGATTGTGTATGATTTGTTACTTGTATGAAATGTGGATTACAATAGATAAATATAAAATTCTTTAAATTTATCTTTCTTTTAAAACTTTTAATAAATATTTTTAAATTTAAATATGTGGTGGAAAAGAATGGAAAATAAGGACTAATAGTAACTCCATGTCATCCAATCATATGTTATTGACGATAACTTGCCCAATGAAAAACAAAAGTCAAAACGTTAGGATTGTTTATGCACCAACTGACCTGGGCACTGTGGGTGTCCCTTTTCATCACCAAACACCAAACAAAAATAATTGATGCAAAAAAAACGTTGATAAGACGTGATAAAACATTTATATACTAGATCAAGAAATTTTCATTTTTACTAAACCGGAACATTTAGGAACAAAATAGTTTCCGAGACGGGACGCCTGATATTGACCTAAAAACCGGGACGTCTGGTAACCCTACCTCAACATCATCAGACAATGTACGATATTTAATTCACTGAAGACCGAGAAAAAGCAGTTCTTATGATTTTGAATGAATTCTCCAACACTGACAAAATATTCAATGAAAATTAATGATTTGTAATATTTGTTTGTATACACTAGAAGCTGATTGCTGTTACATGCTTGGATGGGAAGTTCCTTTGTTTATGTTTCAGCGTTGATACCCAGATGCAGCTGACGAGGACGTCTGGGCTTAATATAAAAAGAAGTTGCTTTTCAAAGTATGATTTTACCAGTACATTTTATGTCTTAACTCTTCAATGCAAATATCATGTAATAATTTTTAAAAATGTAAGCCGTAAATTGGCTATACTGCCATTAAAATAAAAAAGGTACCTTTAGTTTCTTCTGCATGTATGTGAAACTCTGTACCTTTATCACTCAGCACTCCAACTTGACCCATGTGTACTGGTGACTTGTTAGAACCTAAAAAACCTGTGAAAACAACACAAACACAAATAATTAGATCAAACACATCTTTCATCATTTTTATGATATAGGAATATATAAAATTCTGTGATTGATAAAACCATGGACAAAATTATTTTAAAAGCCTTAATATAAATCTAAGTCTTATTTAAAAGCATTGATAACTGTGCCTTCCAGAGTGTTTACAAGCTAAAAACAAATGCTTTTAGAGGAACCAGAGCAAATATAAATTCATGTTAATATTTTGAATAGTGCTAATCCTTGTATGATTATAAACAATTTCAGCATTTCGTTAGAATTTGTCCAGAATAATTCTCCCAAGAGTGTTTACAAACAATTGTGGACAGACTAATCATTATACACTCTACATAGTGGACAAATAATATCACAAAAACCAAATGTCCAATTTGGATATTTTACAGACATATTTCCTGTGGATTCATATATAATAAGCAAATTTACCTGCCCCTCTCCAAACATAACAAAATCCTGTATGAGATGTAGGTATATATTGAGTAAAACTACTACCAGGTTGAAGGTGTATATCTAACATTATAATTGGTATTTTAGTTTCAATAACAGCACTCACACCTAAAAAATAGTATAATTGTCACCAAAAATTAGTAACTTTTCTGATCCTGGTTAAAAGCAGCAGATATTGGAGTTTTCAGATGAACGTGGCTCCACTGTATAAGAAAAGTACATATAATTTACACATAGTTTAGAACAAAAACATATCAAATGGATAGGTTAGCCATTCATTTGACCACTTATACTTTAGTCTCAAAAACAGAAAAATTTTAGAGTAGGTAATCAGTAATGAGTTCACAGCCTACAGTCAACAAATCCCAAGTGTATTAGAAGTACTGGTATCGCTGTTTGAACAATTAAATGACGACTGATCATATCTTGGGACCTTGTGATATATAGACATGAAATGAGGTGTATTTGAATGAATTTTTTATTTTTTTATTTTATGCATTTTTTAGTACTGAATAAGCCCTGTATGTAAACAAATATCCTTGCTTGAATACGACCATTTAATTGTGCAGAAATGAAAATAAATGTGATGGAGTGAGCTCCCTTCGCAAAATTATATACTGGTATACATTTAGAATATGTTAATAAACAAATATATAAGTTTAAGTATAGTAAAAAGGTAACCATAAGTAACATAAAATTATTGTCAAGATAAAAATCATCTTCACAATTAATATAATATTTGAAACAGGTTTTTTTTTCGTGAAATTCAAAATAGCTTGTTCTTAACAGATATTTATAGCTTCTTCAATTGAAAGTATTTAGATAGAAAAATAACAGTATTTAATAAATATTGCAATGTATTGATACATGTATATAAATGTGAGATATTCACTTGAAGCAATATTGCCAAGCTTTATATTGATATAAACTAATACATACCTAGACTCTCTCCTGATAGAACTTTAACTGTAACTTGATTATCAGCTGTCTTGGCTATGGGTATTTTTTCTGAAGGTATATCTTGATAGCGTGGTTCAATCATTTTCTCCTGTAATATTGTTTTGGTACATTTGATACTGACTAAATTTTTTTTATCTTTATATGAAATTAATACTCACCTTTATTATAGAAATGATAACTTTAAAATAGAATGTGATTGGCAAAAATGTACTGCTTAAAGTCTGTTTTTACAGAGGTCAATTTTAAAAAATCACATTTTTCAATAATAATAGAAGAATATATAACAAGAGGGAAGGCCCTCATTAAAGAAAACCATAAAAGGGAAAATCAATAGGACAGAGAGAGGCGAACACTATAACTACAGAAGGATTTTCTTACTACAACTACAACTTCTTCATGATATTTACATTTATAGAGTATAAATTAATAAGATGAAATACTTAAAATTTAGGCTGAAGCAAAGGAAGGCAAACATTGAGTTTTTATTGAATACTCTTCTATAAATAAATTCACTAAACTATTATATTATTGAGTGACACTAGGAGTGGTGAACAATATAGAATAGATGCTTAAGACATCCATCAGGCGGTTTATACACAATAGTAAATTGCAAAATTTGACTTCTGCCTCACATTAGCTTGACAATCCACCTTGGCAGTTGGTTTGAAAGATAACCCTAGCTTGCCAGGCAAGGTAATATACGCCCACTGGCAGCATTGATTATGAATAAAACATAGGCTTAGAAAATTATCGGATCATCATTAAATTTAATAGTGCACATCTTCAAAATGATATCGACAGACATAAAACAATCAAAAGAATCCATAGAGAATTGTAGCCTGTAGAGTGAGCACGATTTAAAACCCATAGGTAACAGAGTGAAAAAAGCTAAGTCAAACACGATATTTCACTGAAAAATTATCTGATCATCAGAAAATCAATAGGGATCATCTTCATAATGACACTGACCAACAAAATAAAAAACAAAAGAATCCATAAAGAATTGTAGCGTGTAGAGTGAGCACGAGTTGCACCCTATAGCTAATGGAGTGAAAAATGCTACATGTAAGTCAGATGCAATATAGCAAATAGAGTGAAACGTCAATTTACACACAATATTTTGGTGAAAAATTATCACGAAAATCGATAGGGATCATCTTCATAATGACATTGATACACAAAATAAAAATAAAAAGAATCTGTAAAGAATTGTAGCCTGTAGAGTGAGCACGAGCCAAATGTGAAAGGACGGAACGATGGACCGACAGACGGACGGATGGACCGACAGGGCGATTACAATATACGCCCATCTTATGTGTGGGCATATAAAAACTCTGAAAGCTTCTTCCAAAGGTCAACAATTATATTTTTGCAATTTAAAAGGTAATGAATCAGATATGGATGATGTTGCATATTTAAAAATTCTGTCGGCAATGCATTTATATTGTTGTTAAGTACACACTGTTTGTGTGCCCTCACCATTAGGTAATAATGTCAATGTTTTTAATTTACCTTGGCTGGTAAATTAACCCAAAGTTGAAAACCCTCCACTTTTCCACCATTATTTATCAGATTCTCAGTTGGCATCTCTGAATGTATCAAACCTTTACCAGCCGTCATCCACTGAATCCATCCTGGTTTTAAAACACCTATAATAATAAAACATATAGGTTGGCATCTCTGAATGTATCAAACCTTTACCAGCCGGCATCCACTGAATCCATTCTGCTTTTAAAACAACTATAAAAATAAAACATATAGGTTGGCATCTCTGAATGTATCAAACCTTTACCAGCCGTCATCCACTGAATCCATCCTGGTTTTAAAAAACCTATAATAATAAAATATATAGGATACTAGAGCTCTATGCATTTTGCCCCATAGCTTTAAAGCTCTTTTACTGTCTTCATTAGCCCATAAGGTGCAGAAAAGTAGGTGTAAAACTCCATTCATTTCATTTTAAGCCCTTTTGTACTTTAATACCAGACGTTTTAGGTAGGGTTGCCCTAGGTGATTTTGAGAAACGCACAAACTGGAAGTGATTGACAATTTCTGATGAGACATATTTATTTGTTGTTGCATTCTGTCTATATCCTGTAAATCTTAGACGGATCAGATAATTAGCGTCTGGGTTAAAAATTTTCCATATAAATTTTAAATTCTTTAAAATTCCATCCAATAAATCTTGTTACAAATCATAAACAAATAAGCACTACAGCTTCCAAACAAAGTTTGTTGTCATTTTGCAAAAAGTCACTTCCCAAATTCTTGACAAGCATTGAATTAAATTATCTTTTATTACATAAATTTATAAATGAATGAAAAAGCTTACACAAAAGAGAACTCTACTCAGAATAATTATATATTCATCAGGGAACTTACATGGGGTTATAAAGAAACAGAATCAATGTAAAATCTGGAAACCTCACAAAACAAATGAATTACTGAAAAATGCCTCATAAAATTATTATGCTTTTTTCAATAATTAAATGCTTTTTTTTTTGGAAAAAAACTTAGTTTTTTGGGAGTTATCAGATAATATAAAAATTCTGTTGATTTATTTTTATGGCAGAAGGTATATATCTATTAATAAATATATTCTCTTTTTAGCTTAGTTCAAAACACAAACATGTCAGTAAAAATATCACTCACCACTGTTACCAGCTGAATCTTGATGTCTAATTTCACCATCAATTACATAAGTTACTGTTTCAAACCCTCTATGTGGATGATCTGGTGCTCCTAATGCTTCTCCTGGTTTATATTCCACAGGACCTGATAATCAATAAAACAAAACTTGTGAGCATCAATCCCAGGCAGATAGTCAAACAGAGATATTTCTGCTCACGGTCAAAATATTTACACATCCAGTCCATTTCATTTTAAAGGGTATAGAAGGTAACAGACTCAAACATGGGTCGCCTTATTTTCATTTATTCATATTTCAGTTTTATTGCTATCTTTACAAATTGGACATATTTCAGTTTTATTGCTATCTCTACAAATTGGACTTACATTTCAGATGCCAAATTTTTTAACTGGTGCCACCTTAAAATGGATAAATGACTTTTCAAAACTTAAGTACCGTAATAACACATATCAGTGCATAACTTTAGATACAAGAATATATAATTTGGACACTTTAATCGAGAAATGTAAAACATAAACAAACAACAAAATCAGCTCATACAACAATAAGTCTTGTCCACCTGATGATGACAGTGTAATTGTTGAAACGTTGTGTATTATTGTATTAAATTGAGGAGTAGTATAGCATAAAAACTGTGTTCATTATTCATGTGCTTCCTACCCCTATTCATGTCGCTGAAGGATTATTAACAATAAGTTTAGAACATGCTAATCAAAAATAATTAAACTATATATTCAAAATATAAACCAACTGTTATTTTAACATCAAATTGTTCAATTATGCTTAAAATTATCATTCCTGTTGCTAGAGATTATAAATGGAATACCAAAATACAGGAATGTGGAGAACTATTCCTGCATGCATAATTAAGAGCAATAGTTTGTAGGTTTTATAGCACAGCAGTTAGAGCGTTGGTGTGTGAAAATTCGATGACCTTGAATAAGTCATCTTCACTCATAATTCCAGTCCACCCAGCTGTAAATGGATACGGATAATCTGGGAAAGATCAATGCCAAGAGGTTTGACCAAGGACCAGCTGGTAGAAAGGATCCCTGTCACGGCCAACTTGTGAACCTAAGTTGTTATCCTTGTGAAATATAGTTCTTTCTTTCTTTTCTTTACTTTAATGTCATAATTAATGGTCTTATGGGACACACACTGGGTAATCAAAGAAAAAGAGACTCAATGATGTTTCTTGATCAAACCGAGAAAATCCATCTCATAATGAGGTTAATCATGGATTAATATGAGACAGACTTGGTATTTTTCCTGATCATTAGAAATATTCTTTACTTTCAATTGATATACGTATTAGCTGTCCAATGATTGAATAAGCTTACATATATAAGCTTATATGAATAAATGAAAATAAGAGACCCCAACATTAAAAGAATACCTCAACTCGGGGACATGTAAACTCGGAGACAGTTAAACCGGAGACAAAGTGAGTTAACTCGGGTACAACCATGAGTTAATTCGGAGACAACTTTGAGTTAACCTGGACCCAATATATTATTGAAATAAAGATGATATCATAAAACCTTTTGTTTTAAATGGTTTCGTATTCCCAATCATACGATCGGAACTTCTTTTTAATCATTGTTTTGGTAGTCAGCGAACGGAGAACAGCAGTAAATCTAGGCCCGATAAAACAATTAACAAACTAATTGATTAATTGAAAAACATGTTTTTTTACTATACATAATATTTATATAACGAAATAAACGGAAATAAAGTACTTGTCCGATGAAATTTTGTTTTACGGCACATTTTATGAATAGTGTTGCACTTGTTTGCCTTTCTGAACTTGGAATTTGTGGCGCGTTCGATGCTTTCTGCCTGCCAATTTCTATTGAGCAAAAATCGAATGCATCCACCTTGCAGATTCTGACCACAAGATGTCCTTCAATATTTCAGAGACAAAAACTGCTCAACAAAATTCTGAATTGCTATCCATTTTGGACCCATAGAGCAGAAAACTGCTATGCAAATAAATAAATTAATTCGGACCCAAGGTAGATGGTTAACGCTTGATAATCCATTAATTAACAATAATCAGCGAGGAAAGATCAGAGGCATTTGAACTTTGACATCTACAAACCGAAAATAGAATATAATGATTAGCTGGTATAAATAGATAGATCTTTTATTGTCCAATCAGATTAAATCATGTCCACATGTATCTATCGATCATAGATTTACTCTCCACCAAGATGTGATTTATCTATGTTTTCACGGATATATATGGTTCAATGGCATCAGTAAATTTGTTCCCAGGTTGACTGGAGAATATTGTTTCCAAGTTGGATTTTTTTCTCAGAGTAAACTAATAAAAAAGTGTCTCCAGATTGACATGTAGGCCTACGGTACCCGAGTTGACTGAGTAAGCTTACCCATTAAAAAATGTAACATATAGGGATAGAATGATACCTATACCATGCTTTTTTTTACTAACCTATATGATCTAGCATTAAGAAAGGATCACAGGTAGGAATAACTGTACCAATAACTTTTCTCACTAGGAAGCCACCACCTTCTGTTTGAACTTTAGGTGTGGCAATCTTTGTTATTATTCTCTCAGACATATTCTAACCTCTTCTTTCTGTAATACGATGTTAATAACACCTTCACAATGAAAAAAAAGCTGCAAAATTTTGTAAATGAAAAGAAGTTTTACCTCCTACCCTTATGCACCTTATCAAACTAGTCTAGTATCAACAGCTGTATTGCAGAGTGAATAGCAAAGTAGATACTCAACCAGGTCACAGTTAAATATCAACTGCCTAAAAGTAAAAGGTTGCTCTACGATAACATTTTTACTTGATAATGGGAAAAAAATAATCAATAATATTTGACCTACCAAAAAATTTAAAAAACAGCAACTATTGAGTGACTACCACATAGTCTACAGACTGAACTGCAATGCCAATAAATATGAAATATGAGGATGAAATTTAAAGTTGATTGAGCAGTCTACTTAACTTTCATCAAGATATGTTAAATCTACTGGAAATATAAATTGAAATATCTGTGTTAAACCTACCAGCTACGAGATAGAAATGTCTCGATAAAATCATTCAAATGCAGCGTTTTTCAGTGATAGATCTCTGCTAATATCTCCAAGATTTTTTTTCTAAAATATTTTTGTTGACGAGAGTTATTCCGCTTGGAAATTTTATATCCGATTATACCAGACTGAAATTCAAAAGAACCATGCATTCGGCATTCTTCGGTTATATCCATAAAACTAGTCAAAATCGTAGACGAAAGGGGTTTCGCTACGCTAAACATACCCTTCCGTCTACTTTTGGTCTAAGGCGAAGACAATCGCAATTCTGTCTGCACTGTGTGTGTAGACAAGATTTATGGTTAAATTGTGAGCTTACTGTGCTTTGAAATCAGCCTATTGCGCATTTTACATGTAGAACAACATACCCATACTAAAGTCCATTAAGGACAACACCTAATTACTTTCAGTTATCGAAAACTTTAGGCCGATCGACAAGGAGGTCGAAAATATAAAATCATATCTGCCATGTTTTGGTCAACTTCGATTTGATTGGATGTCAAAGCAGGTCATGAGTTCAAATTTGGGCACATCGATAACCGTACAAAAAAACGAAATATTAGTTATTATAATAAATACTTGATTTAAAACTTGAAACGTATTAGTAAAATTGAATATAATTATAATCTTATATGATATATTCGATCTTCAACATGATTTATGCATCAAAAGCATGTAGTTATTACACTAATAGAAACTTTGAATGTTTACACATTCAAATTGGCATGTGCAAATTCAACAATTTACGCTAAAAACAGAAAATTGTACGTGAATGAATTTACACATTTAAATTGGTGGCAAATTCAACAATTTTATCGCTAAAAGCAGAAAATTGTACCCCGGTACGATATTGGGAAAAGGTCATTAACTAAATTAAATGCTAGTTTTGGTTTTTGGGGGGCCCTTTTAAATATTGAATTGATTTTATTGAAGGGATTTTAAGTCTTAGATTTAAATAAAATCTATTTTCCCAATAAGAAATTCATCGGAAAATCTATATTTTTGAACAGAGTTGCAAAAAAGTGGCAAACCGTGAAAATAAATATAAAAAGGCTAAGAAATAATCCATAAGATGTTTGGGGCCCAAAACGCTTTTTCGCCAAATTAAATTTTGATTTTTTTTCTATATTTTAAGGGATTCTGTTTAGATTTAAAATAAACACTGGTAATTTAAAACTTTGTGAATATAACTTATATTGACAATTCTCGAGAACTAAACTCTTATGATCATGCTAAGACGCAGTGTCCCTTAAACAGGGTTACTAGTTGCATTCTTTTCCCGAAGATAAAACAAGTGGAGCTTACTATCGCATTTAGATAATTATTCAATTTATCTGTTAAACAATTGTATACTATTTTGAATGTCTATGGATAAATTTTGGTTCATTTAAAAGAAGGAAATTAATTTTTAATTGAGAATCTAAAAACAATAACAATATTTATGAAATAAATCTAGGCTCTCACGTACAAAAAAAAATCAAGTTGAGGGGGTGGTGTTAGGGTGAGATGAGAATAGTATTCTCAAGAAAGCACTGGCCTAGGTCATGAAGTAAGAAACAACATTATAGGTTGAGATTCCTCCACGCAGTTATGACAAAACCTCGTCGATACGGTCATATCAATTGAAATTTGACATATCTTATAATGATATTACTAGCTCTTTTCAAAGAAAATAATTACACTTGAAAAATTAATTATCATAACATGATATTAATTTATGATTTAAATTATGATATAAAATAAAAAAAAAAATACAGATATAACTTTCAAGCTGACGAAGATAAATTAAAAACTGTTTCGAGTAAATGTAAAGAGTTAATAAAAGATAAAAAGATAACATATTAGTACTATAGTATTTTTACTTCAAGTTGATAGTTGTTATGTCGCTTGTTGAGGATACACGTATGTGGGATTGAGGAGTGAAGTGGTGTATCTAAGTTGGTGTTATTGATGATTTTGTGTAGGCCTATATATTATTAAAATCACGATAGTCTGTACATCTTTTTGTGGACATGTACTTTAATCACAGCAACATAATCTGTACATCTGATACAAACATACATGTATTTTTAAACAAATTGTAAACCGGAATATTGTGTGTATATTGTATAATACTTCATACCATTCGTTATGTTGTCCCATGGGCTGAATGTGAGACTTTCAGGACCACACCATTATGCATTGGACCTAGCTCTGACCAAAGAAAAATCAATAGTTATTTTTATATTATCACTAGAGACATATTTCTCTACAACTACGCTTTTATTTTGCATAAATCCTTAAACAGTAGTTTTTGCAAAAAGGCATTCCACAGAGGTTAGAGGACACATTCCTTAATATTTTGGCAAACAACTTTTTTCCACCTACGAAAAAATGAATAATGAAATATTTTAAAATATAGACCAAAATATTGATAAACCCACAGTTAACGAAAACTTGCACTTATTATTTCAACGATATCGACTGGTGTGATTGACAACGCGCGGCAAATAGACACTGTATGATAAATAACACTTGCCCCAGTAATAAGTAAGATCTAGATCAAAATAGTTAGAGTTCGAAGTCCACGCTCTACTTTCGGTTTAGATTCATATTAGTTTGGTTGAAAGCAGCACCAAAACGAACATGGCTCTGAATGTTTCCTTCGCGACAGGGATGAGGAGAATGTTTTATCTTGTTTCTCCTGCAGAATCTTCGTTTGTAGAGGCAGACGATGTCCCCAAATATATTACTGAGGTAAGGTGAAGTCAACTATAATAGACACAATAGGCTACTAGTATATGGATATATGTAGTTATTAATATTATACTTATATAGTTCTATGGATAAGTGTTGAACTTTCGTAAGGTTGTTGATCCGATCATAATATACTATGAATGGGATAATTTGCACACCATGGTCAAATATAATAACATTATTATAATATATAATTTTATAGTTACCCAACCTGTAGGCCTCGTTGTTAAATTTATACTTGGCTTGAATAATTTAGGATGAACTTTAATTGGCTTTTGAGTCTTTCTTCACGATACAACTATTAGACTAATAGAATAGTTTTATGTCCTTTCCGAGAGGTATTCCTTTAAAAGCTAGCTTTTGTTCTAGGCCTAACCTAACTCGAGTTTTAAGCTAGCTTAATTAGGCTTATGAGAGTGTCTTCTTGACAAGGGCAGCGAATATAGAGGGGTTGGGGTCATGTACCCATCTCCTTCTTACTTGGGTGTAGGGGGAGGGGGCATAATATATATTGTATCCATATTCTGAGAATTTCAGATGATTAGACAATAACTAATAAAGTTACACATTGTGAAGTGTTGGAGAAGTTTTTGTTCAAATACATCTTTTTTACAATTAAAAATTAAAGAAAATTTGAGGTAAATCGATCGAGAAGTAAGCCCTACATCCAGACAGACTGGATGAAAAATTCTTGTTCATTATGAAATATCTCATTTCCAGTATAGCAATAATTGGTTTTAGACATTTGCTTGGTGGTTTAGTCTTTCTCAAATTGTTTAGCAAGAAATTTTATACTATAACCTTGAAGACTTATTTACGTTTTGCAACAGCTAACTTCCGGTCTAGCTTTAATTTGGTTTCAGATATTCATTTTTGATAAAGCCCATTTAATAATTTTTGGCCCAAACAAAACTGCCCTATTTAAGTTTTTCTAGGGACGCCCCCCCACCCCCATCCCAAAAAAGTCGATACGAAAATAACGCATGAAAATTGATTGCCACGCAATCAAATACTAAAGTGGCATTTAGCCTAAATGTTAGAAGATAATATTAATAATAAATTCAAAGAATAAACTAGAACTGTGAACAGTTCCGAGAGTGGCAAACAACCTCTATGGGTTCAAAAAATATACGCGAAGTTTTATTATGTAATATTGTTACACCACAGTTTAAATTTAATTGCATATTAATGAGAAAGTTTTTAAGGTTCAATCATAAAAATATTTAAGGTCAGAATTGTCAATAATATTTATTTTTGTGAATAAAACAAGAGGTTTAAATTTATCTACAATATCAAACATGGATAGATGTTGTAGCTTGCAATTCTACTAAATCTAACGTCTTTTAGGACGTCACCGACTGGGGCTCAACAGGAAGCTACTATTGATATCTGTGCAGATCCCAGCGGGGTTCCAAAAAACCGGAAGCTCTCACGCAAAAACCGGAAGTGTTAGAAATTTTTTTATGATGCGGTTTTAAAATTCATTGAAGGTTAAGGTCATTTGATATAGCCTTGTGAATTTTCAAAAAAACTAAAACGGGTACCAAAAAAATTGTTGTCGATCATAAAAGGCATATGTGTGGATAGCTTAGGTCACGAACATTCTACTTGAAAAAATTCAGGGTCGTTGAAGGTCAAGGTCATTTGATTTGGCCTTTTGAATTTTCAAAAAATTTCAATCGGGCATTAAAAAAATTTCAATTTGCATATAAAATTCTTTAAGGCAGTTTTGTCAATAATATTTTTTTTTGGGAAAAAAAAAAGAGGTTGAAATTTATCTACTATATCAAACATGGTAGATGTTGTGTTTGAATTCCGTTAAATGTAACGACCTTTTGGGTATCACCGGTTGGGCTTAACAGGGTTCTAATTTTTTGGCTGATCCCAGCGGGGTTACTAAACTGAATTTCTTCCCAAAACCGGAAGGGGTTAAAACCAAATTTTATGATTGGGTCATCAAAATTCATTGAAGGCAAAGGTCATTTAATATTCTAATTTTCAAAAAACTAAAAGGTCCAAAATTTTTTTGTTAAGGAAAAGGCTTATGTGTGAGGCTTGGGTTAGGAACTTTCTACTTCAATAAGTTCAGGGAAATTGAAGGTCAAGGAAATCTAATTTGGCCTTTTGAATTGTCAAAAAAAAATCACATTAAAAATTTAAATTTGAAAATACGTGCTGTTCCCAACAAGTTTAGATAATGTAACAAGGTTTGAAAAACACCAATTGGACAAATGGGATAAAATTTTAAATTCTTAGTAAACATTTGCTGAATGTTACCGTTCTTTGATGAAAAAAAGGGACACTCCCGGTTTGGATTTTTTATTCTAGAAGGTTCTAATTATGCCTTAGTATATTTTTAAATAGCGTTTTATGATTCTTACATATTCGAAGCTTGAACGAATCTTTAGTCATTCAAGAGTGGCTAATTCTAATTTCCCACTCATTAAGGCTAATAGATAAAATTGTCCAATAAATAATGCCACGGGTCGGGAAAAATAGATACTGTTTATTACATTTATTTATTAAAATCTTCGAATTACTCCGAATAGATAGTACTCCAATAATTTGGCCCCCTCTATTTGGCTGTTTCCCTACAAGCAGTTATTGGCATGGTTTTACAATGGAATTTTGTCTCTTTTATAGGCGTATCCATTTTTTTTGTTCTTTGTGTTAATAGAGGTGTTGATATCTATGTATAAACAAGACAAAAAGGTGCGACTAAATGATAGTCTGACGTCAGTTAGTGCTGGAATGTATTCAAGGTTACCCATGTGAGTTCTTCGGTTCTGTTTTATTTTCTAAGGCAACATCTGATCAGCTTTTTTCCATGTAATTCACGTATGAGATGTGGTCATAACAATGGTCAAATCACACTTTAATATCCTTTGACGAATACTCTTTCACATTTTCTTCATGTCCGAAACTAACTGACTTTATTCCCAGCCTCTGACACAACAATTTGGGTTTTTCGGCTCCTTCGCGGATGCAGGAGTTTAAACGTAGTTACATACCTCGAATCTACCAAACCTCGATATATTTTGAAAGATGGCTTTTTTTGTTGTAAAATCATACTATCATTATACCCCTTCAGCGGCTGTGTCAAATAGATAGATATTTATTGTAAAAGCAGATATATTTGGAATCTTACTCGCATATTGTAGCAAGCTTGTGTTGTTATAATTTTGTAGGTTGATTGTACCTTCTATCAGTATTGTTACATATGTATGGGTTTATAAGAATTTTAATATTATATCTCTACCGTGGAATTCACCATGGACGTGGTGGTTATGTTTTCTAGGTGTAGATCTAGGGTATTATTGGTTCCATCGACTAGCTCACGGTATGTATAAACTTATTATAAATGTATGTGTTTCGTGTTCAATATGAATGCCGTGTACAAATCCTTCTGTAAGTATTTCATTTGAATAGGATTACGATTAAAAGGTTAAAGGTTAGTCTTCACTTTCCATGGAACTATGGTACGAGGAGTTCTCGTTCATATTAAAGAACCGAACACCATTTTATGGTATACTTCTCCCGAGTTTTATTTTACACAACGTTTCAACAATTACCATTGTCATCACCATAAAATTGTTTTTGTGTACTTTTCGCACAAACGTCAATTAAGGATTACTTACACACTAGGTCTGTGCATTTGGGAGAATCAAATCCTACCATCCCGAAACCTAAATGTTGCTTAAGGATTAACTAGGTTATACACAGAATACGACAACATTGCCACAACCCGATGGTATAAGATAGTAAGAAACCTTTACCAATCCATGGAACTAATCAATAATCCTCTGACTATATCAGTACTTCTCAACCGTTTTTATGAGATTCCTCCTTGGCAAAATGTAACAATTCCCCCAAATCCACCAATAGCACGTTTAAGTATATTCCCCATTTTCAGTCACCCCCCCCCCCCTTCTTCTCAAATTAATTAAAATTTTGTTTTTACTCATAGAGGTAAATTTTATGTGGGCCTCCCATCAAGTACATCATAGTTCGGAAGATTATAATTTCTCTACAGCTTTACGGCAATCAGTTTTACAAATCTATACCTCTTGGGTAAATATCGTCTTTCATCATTTGATATGATTATTTGATAAAAAAAAAATTAAATTTTAAATGCTTTATTTTTTCTACAATTTGGAATGATAAGTGACAGCATCTATCTGACGATAAGCATAAAGCGAATCAGTTGATAACACTGAACTTAATGAGAAACTCGTCAAACAGATTAGCAACTTCAGAAAACACTAAAAGTCAAATATAACCCATTGTAACGATGTTTTCAGGTCTTTTATTTGCCGTTAGCCTTGTTTATACCACCATCAATATTTATAGCTCACAATGAGCTTAATATATTATATCAGTTCTGGATACATACCCAGGTTAGCTTTAAATATTTCTTTGTTCTAGTGTCCATAGTGTCTCGGGTGCGTTCTTTCTCGGATTACGATCAGTTTGCAGTCATTAAACTCGTCACCGCGCATTTGCGACTGTCTGATTCTCAATGCATCGGCCCAGTTACTTGCGCGTAGTAAACGCCGAAATGATCGTAAGGGCGGTTGATCATTCCGAGTAGGAGATGTAACTCCATCACCAAAGGCGCATTCATACAGCTTTTGTATGGCGCTGCTGATTTCTTTGATCAGAAGTCCAATTGAAGGTTGGACAACACCTTGAAATCGGATGAAATGTTGGATGAAATGTTGCATGATGATGGTAACATTGGCCCTGATGGAGCAAACATCCTTCAGGCATTCAGATACTTCGTCGATGTCAGACGGGCATGGTTCTGTGGCCAGACACAATGTGATTGCAATCAATTAAAGCCTTCGAAAAAACCTACATTAGTCTGGGGATCCCCGCTACAAGTAATGCACATGCCGTTTTTGATCATATTGAATATTTTCGAGATTCACCACGTAACAGCACAAACAAAATAAACTCCCAACAGCGGACCAGAGACATTTTGACAAAGGTTTAAGGCACTAGAGCAAACAGGCACCCGAGTCTGTACAAACGGACTTTGTGGCAAAGCGGGGGCTTTGTTGTAGGACAACAAGCACCATCGGTGTGGTGAAAAGCTTCTATATTGTACTATAACATATTGCTTGTGACATGTTTGAATTCATTAAATGATTACTGTCATGATCTGGATAATGTTGGATCGTTCAACGGTGGTTCAGAAGTCGACTCAACCGATATCACCTAGCAATCCTCATACTGCTTCAAAATGTCCTGTTTCTCGGCCGCAAAACACAGTAAAATTCCTATTCCTCTCATAATACTTCATCTCAGTACGATTGACGTTGTCGCAGAATTTCTAAAACGTGTGTTCTCGTCAAATTTGGTGGAAATATCTTGTATCGCGTCTCCATAAAGAATCCCTAAACAGAAGATTTTAATTTTTTTTATTTTTTGGTAGCCTATGATCTTTAGTGCCACCAGATATTACAAATTACCCATGTACTTTTTTTGTAATTACCGGCAATTCACCACCCATGTGCAGTGGTATATATTTGTAACAGTGTAATGTCTGATACTTACTGAAACATGTAGGAGATAAAATTTTTGCGTTATTTTGTTATTTACTGAACAAGTCGAAAATCGAAATGAACATTGAACTCCTGTATATTCGCCCAATTCTAATGTGCTGTAGATTATGTGGGATAAGATTTTTTAAATCCCCGTAACCAAGCGAAGAAAGAAAATGTACTCAGAAAACGTATTCATTAAGCTAATCCATGAAATTTCTCTTTATTTTTGTGATAGTATATCCGGTCTTTGGGGCCTCTGGAATACATTTTGAATACACCGAGTCACCATCGTGTTCACCATGGAAGAAACAGATATTGTATTGATAAGAACTATGCTGGCACTCTGATAATCTGGGACAGGATATTCGGTACTGTATCAGCTAACGTTTAGTTTTATTTCTGATATAATTTTAATTCTAAATCCTAGTTTGTATAAATTGCGAGTGTCAGAATATTTGTAACGTTTGTTTAGTATTCTACAAATATAAGAAATAACATGAATTTACATCCTACTTTTCTGTAACTTATAATGCTTATAAAGAACTGTACTGTAGTGAAATTTTAGCCAAAACAGTGGGCTGGGTCTTTAATTTTTTTTATATTTTTAACTGTCGGGGAACGCGAGGATTTGTTTATTGTTCGATCTGCACCAGTGATAAATTGGTTTAAAAAGTGTCGGCCTTCGCCGGGATTAAGCTCGGACCTTCATACTAGCGAGCAAGGGTATAACTCTGTAAGAATCCTTGATTGTATAAATACTAAGGTACTAAATCTTATCTTCCGATTTAAGGTACATTCAGCCCCGAAGAAGAAGAAGTAGCGTATGGTTTAACTCACCCTGTTGGGACCTTTGATGCTACTGACGTACAGGTTAGTATATCAAATACTCCTTATACATACTAATGTCAGGGAGATTTTATTTTTTTGAAACTTTATTAACATGTGTCTTTTGATATTGGTCATTAACTGTCATCAGATATTATTAAAAATTATGACTGATTTTGTTTCTAAAACTAAGCTTTTCTTTTAGGATACCCCTTACATAAGAGGAAATGAACTTTTAGAAATACTTAAAATATTTACAAAATAAAATTTCAATAATTCAAATTGTATCAATCTATTTCTATGTTTAAATCTAACTTAACCCTGTCCGTCGGTCCATAATACGCGAACGCGAATGATCATTTATGTTCATTAGATCTCGGACAAGTTCGAAATTGGCAATTTTTCGATGAAAGGTTTTTGAGTTATTGCCCTAGTCAAAAGTGTGGAAATTGGTATGTGAACGCTATATCGACTACAGTTTTCATTTGGTTTGAATGAATTGACGTGATCTTGGAAAAGATGATATTGACAATTTTTCGATGAATAATTTTGAAGTAATTGCTCTTGACATAGTCAAAAAGCGTCTAAATTGACTTGTGAACGCTATAGAGACTTCAGTTTTCATCTGATTTGAATAACATTTGATGTGGTTATTTTTATTGATGAAATCTTGAATAAGTTCTATTACTGATTATTCAGTGAACTGTTTTGAGTTAATGCCCATGACTGAGTCAAATGCATCAAAATTAGCTTGTGAACCTAATAGAGACTACTGTTTGAATGTAATTTAGTGAGATCGTGTATATTGTTAAAGCCCAAATATTGTTTGAATTTCAACCTGCGTTTAAACAGAAATAGACTTTAAAGTGGACGTATACTTGCTAGGCAACCACTTAATATTTTTATACATGATCTTGCGCTACATCTAAAATCTAACTCCGATTTTTCACAAATGATATCACTGTATAATCTACCGCTAATAGTTTAAATGTTGTTCAATCTAAGCTTCAAGAAAATACTGCCTCTATTATGAAGTGGTGTAAATCCAACTTACACTTAGTAAATGCTTCTAAAACATAATGTATGTTATTAACTACTTATCAAAATCGGCAACTACTCCCTACATCTAAATTAGATATAACTATAAATAATGATAAAATATAAAATGTCTCTAATTTCGAACTACTTTTGATGTTGTTTTAAACCGGATATGAAATACAATTTACATGTAAAAAGTATATCTAGAATTCAAAATACCAAATTATTTTAACTTTAATTTCTTCCAGAAAATCTTCGGTCATTATATTTCAACCTTATTTAGATTATTGTTCGCCTATTTGGGACACTAGTGTGGTGTCAAAGACATAAATTCGTGAACAAAATCAGACTCATTCTGAATCAGAGAATGTTGTATGTTATATCTGGGATTGTTACGTGGAAATTTTGTTTTATACAGTTTGGTTATGTGGAGTATCTGGTGCATCGAACTAACAAAATGGCAAGCCTTGAAGATAAGATGAAAAGTTTCTTTTATGGTCCAGGCTGGTTACCTGGTAAACCTAGAACTGGTGATATCAACGACATTCCTCTGGTAAAATCATATATTATTCATTCTTTGTGTTTTATTTCAGTATGTTCAAGTAATACAAAAAAACTCCTATCTTTTGTTTCGGTACTTGTTTTGTTTAAGATTTTTTAACTTTTGCTTTTCTTTTTCTTCTAGATCGAAAAACCAATCAAACGATATGGAAAAACGATATCAACATGGTTAAATATATATGTAGTTATACATTTTTCTTTAGTCTTTATTGGTTTTCAAATACTGTCTCAAAAAATAACGGTAAGTATTCGTGTACTGCAATTCTAAAGGATCATTGAATATCCAACATTGCTCAATTTTAATATTTACTGGTGGTTCGACTTGTATATGATTATTTAGGAAATTGAAATTTTTCTCTCTCTTATTGTTTTAACGGTTCATGTTAAGTCGTTGAATATTTATTTAATTAATGTTAATTTTCAAGTAATTCCGTTGATGTAATAAATTTATATATTTTATTTGGCTTAAAGTTTTCATCTGACGTAAATGAATTTTAGCTCAAATCTTGAAAAGTAGTTCAGTCTGATTTTAATCTGTTTTGAAGATAATTCTATTGTACTAGGCAAATCAAAAATACTGGGTAGTCCTCAATAGTAGACGTACTTTGAAATTTTGACGTTGTAGTTGAACATATTGTGATTAACAACTGTTAAACATGCTTTGGGACTAAGATAGAACATTTTACTACTTGTTTTCTTGTCGTTGTTGATTAAATTATCGTTTTGGTTTCCAAGCAACTGTATATTATTTTAGTTTATGTGTTAACTCTTGAGAAGTCGCTCTTTGATGAAGTAGTGATGTAATCAAATCATTACGATTGAAAATGCTTTAAACATAAGTTTTATTTATCTTGGTCAATGGCTTCAATATTGTTTATACATAATGACTTAATATTGTTTTATTTCTACTCTTGATGTTGTTATTATCGGTGCAAAATTGATAGCCCATTTACAGGTGCTTTAAAGCATTTTCTACCACATCAAAAGACAAATATTTACTTAACTTAAAAATCCGATAGTATAACCTTTTAGATTATTGTTCGCCTATTTGGGACACTAGTGTGGTGTTAAAGACATAAATTCGTGAACAAAAACAGACTCATTCTGAATCAGAGAATGTTGTATGTTATATCTGGGATTGTTACGTGGAAATTTTGTTTTATACAGTTTGGTTATGTGGAGTATCTGTTGCATCGAACTAACAAAATGGCAAGCCTTGAAGATAAGATGAAAAGTTTCTTTTATGGTCCAGGCTGGTTACCTGGTAAACCTAGAACTGGTGATATCAACGACATTCCTCTGGTAAAATCATATATTATTCATTCTTTGTGTTTTATTTCAGTATGTTCAAGTAATACAAAAAACTCCTATCTTTTGTTTCGGTACTTGTTTTGTTTAAGATTTTTTAACTTTTGCTTTTCTTTTTCTTCTAGATCGAAAAACCAATCAAACGATATGGAAAAACGATATCAACATGGTTAAATATATATGTAGTTATACATTTTTCTTTAGTCTTTATTGGTTTTCAAATACTGTCTCAAAAAATAACGGTAAGTATTCGTGTACTGCAATTCTAAAGGATCATTGAATATCCAACATTGCTCAATTTTAATATTTACTGGTGGTTCGACTTGTATATGATTATTTAGGAAATTGAAATTTTTCTCTCTCTTATTGTTTTAACGGTTCATGTTAAGTCGTTAATATTTTTTAATTATTATGTTACATTTTCAGTGTTGAATTCCAGTTGAGTGTTTGATATAAAATTTATCATATTTTATTTTTCTTGTTTTGTCTGACCGTAAATGAATTTTCCAAATTATGCAAAAGAGAACAGTCGACATTTTAAATTTATTTAAATAATTTTCGGAATACTTGTACTAGGCGAAAATAAGAAATATCTGGCGTAGTCTCAATAGTAGACCCACGATTATTTGAGGGCTCACATTTTGACGGTGAGGTGTGAACACTATAATATATTAACTTGACTGTATAATACATGTTTCTGGGACTAAGATGATTGGTTCGATATTTTACTACTTGTTTTCTTGCGTTGTTGATATAAATTATGCGTTCTTTTAGGGTTTTAACCAAGCAACTGTGATATTATTTCTACTGTTTATTGGATTAACTTTGACGAGTTTTGGTCGACTCTTTGATGACAGGTATGATTATATCAAATATTTAATGATTGAAATTATGGCTTTACTAATAACGTCGTCTTATTTTCGTTGGTCTGGTCTTCAATATTTTTATACGATAATGGACTTGTGATTGACTTTTCATTTCTGAGCCTGACTGTTTTATTATGATGATGCAATAATTTTTTTTAGTCCCATTTATCGAGGGCTTTTAGCGCATTTTCCTCCTCACCTATCATCAATAAGAACAAAGGCAGATGATCAGTCCACACTTAAAAATACGATAGTATAACAGCATAATAATACAGAACATTAAACGTTTTTTGATTTTCAGGGAATCAGGAAGAGTGATGGAATTAGTTAGATGTATAATATACTTATTTTCCGATGTTGTGCTGATGTTCTCAGGATTCTATTCATCGACCATTCTCATTCAAATTCTTCGTATAATTTTTATTTCTTCTACTGTTATATGGATTATAAAATGTAAACATATCATTTTACCTGGAGTCAAAAACAACAAGAAATGTAATTAAGGATGTGAAGTAGGTGTATCAGCATAATTGACATATTCAAGCAATTTCGAACTGTACTAGCTTATTTTCGTGTATCAGAGAAGTGTGTAAATTTGATTGGATTGTAGGCTACACTTGTGAATAGAGTTTATCAGAGTCATCAATAGAGAGAATGTTAATGATTTGGCTGTGAGTGTAACCGTGTGTCATTATTGGCTGTATTCGGTAGTTTACAATTCATTCAAATCTTATTTATAATTATTTATTATTTATATCCGTGAAACAACAAGAATAATTGGCAATTACAGTCAAGGTATACGAGTTCGTAGTAGATTGACATTGTCAAGATGACACATTCAGCGAGCATCCGTGATAAATATACTCAGTTTTTATGTAATGCTTATCTTAATTATCATCTACCTCTCCACTTAAATGTAGAGTGTCCACTTGTATAGTCATTCTGCTTTATTTTGTGAGCTTTTTAAACGGTGCTTTGTGGAAAGAATATTTCAAAACTGTGGAATAGGCGAACGAATATGATGGACGCATACTTTAAGATGAGAATTTGAAATATAGGCGATCAACTTTTATCATAATAAGCTCTCTGTTTTATACTTAAATATTTTTGTTATCGCAAGAATTTTTGATTATCATAAAGCCAATTCTGTTTATTGTAGACCTGTCTATATCGACCTTTTATTATCAACATGCATCACGAGACTTTCCATTTCTTTAGGAGATAACTTGGAATTATGATTTGTTTATGAAATGAAAAATATCCTTATAAATGACATATCGTGTCAAGATGCAATAATTCTGACAAGACATCCAGCAAGTTATGAATGAATAACAGCTTCCTTGATCATCATCATTAGAAATTAAAGAGTTGTGATCTGAAGTAATCGAAAGTATTGAGTCAGTAATCTCCCTTTTGATCAGTTACTATAAATGTATAACATATACTAGCTGATAGTGGTGCAGCATTTATACATTGTTGGTTCGTTTCAGTTTAAAACAGGACAATAGGCCAATATGATATCCATTGCTATAGCTGCTCGCTTTAGTGAAATAAATATTGGCAGCATCGACACGAAACTTCACGAATACGCTTTTAATGGCGACCTGACAGGATTGAAAGAAACATTGTCCAGTCTCTCAAACTCTAACATCCAGTCGCTTTTAGATAAAAAGAATCATCTTGGTTGTACAGCATTGCGATTAGCATCCACAAGTAAGTAAATAATACTGTAATTGACACATTTATATGTTGTTTAAAGTCCAACAGAAAAAAAAAAACGGAAGCTAAAATCACATGGTCACAGACCGCTAATTCATTTGTCCATGTTAAATCATGAAAATCAACCTTCTATAATATTTTCCAGAAATGTTGAATATTTTCCAATATGTCTTGAAGCCTGGCTTATCAGTGGCGTAACAACTTAGTCGGGGGCCCTTGGACAACATTTCGTGAGAGGCCCCATGTCCAATCGACCGTCGATATTCATGGCCACGTTAGGTGACAAAAAAAATACACTTTGTCTTGTTGATCGTAGAAAAAAATGGATTTCAAATTGTAATATGAATATTTATATACATGTATGTATTTCAAAACACAACACACATAAAGATAGAAAAAGAGAGGCTAGCTTAGCTATCTAGCTATTCATACACAGCACCTTAGGAAGTTAGATAAATTTGACAGCTCGAGCTTTGGAGTTCGCAAACTTGTCTATAATGCTGTCAATGTCTAACTTTTCAGCGGCATCACGCTCAATGGCCAACAGTGACAGACCGTCAAGTCGGTTTTGTGCTATTTGTGATCGCAGATATGTTTTAATCAGTTTAAGCTTGGAAAACGACCGCTCGGCACTAGCCACAGTGACAGGAAGTGTGAGAAATAAAGCACACGCGGTGGTTAATTCTGGCACAGATGCTGCCATGTGGGAACTCATCAACAGTTTGAAAATATCCAACACAGAGCTTTGTGATGTAAGTTCTTCTTTGAATTCACGTCGGAATGAACAGATCTCGGACGAAAAGTCAATTCCCACATCATGTTTATAGTTTACTTGCAGTATATTTGCAGCACGCTCTATGTCTAAATCGGAAAGATTCAAAAGATTTGAAGGCAACAGAAAACTAAATAAATCAAATACAAGTCGTTGCCCTTGGAATCTTGAGTCCAGCTGTGAAAGAGCAGTATCAACAATAGGAAAGAATATATGGACTTTGAACGCTGCCTCTGGTGTTGGGAGGATGGGGTATCTTAGCGTCCCGGGTCGGTCCATATTAGGCCCTTCCCCTAATTTCGGCCCTTAGCCTCCGGGCCTTTCAAGTCATAATCCGACTCTGTCAATGCCAAGAACAAACTAAACAGATAACACGATCTATGTAGGCCTACGGGTCGTCGGGCATTAGTGTACGACATGAACGAACAAGGCATGAATGAAAAGATATAGCTCAAATCTGCTCAAAGGCAAGGGCCTCGGGGGCCCCTGGACCTCGGGGGCCCCTGGACTTTGTCCAGCCTTGTCCAGAGGGCGTTACGCCACTGTGGCTTATAGCTCATTTTCTGTATAAAAATTCAATATAAAAGTCTTGAGCTAGTCAAAATGAAAGACCACTAAATCGTATCAACATCCACTCGACCGAGCACAAAACGACTAATTTTAGAAATATGTATTGTCATCTCAACGTGTCAAAAATAGGCATTAAAAAGCCCAATAGGGAGAGAGAGGATGTTTGCCCATAAAACAAGACGAGGCAGTTTTTCAGAAGGCTATATTTCTAAAATGTGTATGTCCGTGTCCGTCCTTTACTTTCAAGGTTTTATACAACTCAAATCCAAGTGGCAACAGGAAAGTCATAAATAAATGTAAATATGATGTTAAACATAATTCTTTAAAGTCGCTCTTCTATGCAATCACCCATCTTATTTTCTTTTTTTTTTTTCTTTTTTTTTTACACTTTAAAATAAAATTTCAGAGTGTAGGCCTTAGGACCGGAAGTAGATAGACACAGACACTTTTTGTGCACTCAGCTTTTTTTAAACAATATTTATATTCAAAATTTGCAAATAGTAAATGCATATATATGGTTTTGTAAACAAGATATTTAAACTATAAAATACAATTTATACAAAAATACAAGGTTAAATTAATAACAACAATGGATGTTGACACTGTTTAACTAGTACATAACATGCATTCAAATAGAGTAAGTATATTTAAGTTCATATTATGTTCATTTCTCTCACAAAGCGTCAAGGTGCAATCGCAATGGTGGCAGATTGTCTGCTTGAAAAGTTAAATACTATATATTTTTTACATGTTATTTGTAGCTGGAAACACAACATGTGTTGAATATCTGTTATCTATGGGTGCCTCTGTGGATATAGCTGACATCAAAGGACAAACTCCTTTGTTTGTTGCTGTTAAAAACAACCATGTCAAATGTGTACAGACTTTATTGGAGAACGGTGCCAATCCTGAAGGTGACGATGCCAATATGGCAACTCCATTATATACTGCAGCACTTAACGGTTTTCTGGAAATCATAAAGGTAAATTTGAGACTATTTACGCCTGTAATCATACATAGTCACAGTTTTACAACAATTTAATCTCGAGAAAATCTTCACCGCTTGATAGTCAAAATCTGCTATGATTTAACTTAATACTGTTATCCAAAATGAGCTTTATAATGAAAGATATTAAAAATTTGATTACTAAATTCACGTTAAATTGTCTTTTCAGTTGCTCATCCAACATGGCGTAAATATAAAACCAATGGGGCAACCAAAAAGGATTACAAGGGTATACTCAAACGATGCATTAGAAGTTGCGTTAGCATATAATAACTTCAACTGTTGTAAGACACTTCTTTTGGCAGGGTATGAATCTTCAACCATGTCGTTATGTCATATATTTACAAGGTACAAATGTAATCGTAAAATGTTGGAGCTTTGCTATGACTTTGGCTTTGAGGCCGTGAGCAAGCAGAGAAAAGTTCTCAGTAAAATAAATGAAGTGAAATATTTTGAAGCTGTTGGGTTTTTAAAATATGTTTCGGGTAAGAATTAGTTTTATATGTTATCTTTCATATGTATAGGTTGTAACTTGAAATTTGAAGGATGCACGGTCACTTGGTCAAGTAAAATGTCACAGTAATACGGGCAAAGGGTATTTTGGTCACAGTAATACGGACACAAACAGAAGAACGCAGTTACTTACACCTGTTTGAAACTCTCGAATTGTATTTAAATTAGAACTACAATTTTTTTACCTCTATTTTCCAGGTAATCCAAGAAGCCTAATGTGTGCTTGTCGACTGGCAGTCAGAAGAAATATGAAAGATCTGAATAGACTAGACGATTTGGAAATACCCGTCTCGTTATTAAGATACCTGCACCACTATGATTAGAAACCATTAACATATGTTAAGGTGCAATATTTTATATATACATTTATATTTATGAGAAGTCGTTCAGAGTTTGTAAAGTTGTCTTGTATTTTGCTGAATATGCTAGACATATTTAGTGACATGCGAGATATATATCGTTATTGTTATGAATTAAAATTCCGTCCAAAATGGTTAAACGACAGACCGACACATATTATTACAACTATGGATGTCAAAAATTTGATGGTATCACTTATGATGCGGATTCAAGCGAAATCGTTATTGGTTTTGTTAAAATATCTTACACCCATAGATCTTTTCTGTTTTTGCATTAGACAAGGTTTGTTTCTGAATTCCGTTCTCAGATTAATTTATACAACTGCCAAATACCCAAAACAATATATTTTAAGTCTTTCGTTTTATAATTTTTCAAGAACTTGAGGTTTCACAAACGAGTAGTTTTTCATAAAAACCGAAGGTGTGTTCTTTAATACTTCACCAAATTATCTTTGCGACGACTGTAAATCGGTGTTTGACATCACCGTTACTTTATTAATACTTTTTAGTGTTGACCATAAGGCAGTTGAGCTTTTGGTTGCGCACGCAGTCTTGAATGGCTAGAGGAGAAATAGATTCGTCTTAAAATGCATTTTTCGCGGGACCACAGACGTGACATAAATGGTGTTATTTTATGGACTTATGTTATGACTGAACTACAGTAAAATGCCCATTTATCTTGGCGGATAAGACTACTATTAGAAGCTAGAAATGGAACAGAAGTAATTGTTTCGGTCTGTGACTATTGAATTCAAGACAATCAGTGATCTTGTTTCAAGCAGCTGAATTGGCATGGAGGTCTAAGTTACATAATTTATATTAAATAAACGAACTCTTGCATATTAGGGTAAATCATATAGATTTTTATAGCTTTAACACACCCATTGCATTGTATGAATATAATCATAAAACCCATAAAGAGGTCTTGGCATATAAACTGTAGAATGCACTTTATAAATGCAATTCAGAACGTTATGGATGATCTCGCGGTTTAATGGCTACCACATGCTATGTTGCTCTAAATATAGACATCTCCTAAATAAAGGGGCATTTCTTTTTTTTTTCTCGCAGATTAAATTATTTGTACAATTACTCCAATTTATGAAAATTATATACCATAATATAGATCAATAATAAGTTTTTAATGAAGAATGTTATTTTTAACGTTAACGAAAGTCTTTGATAAAAGATATGAGCATAATTATAATTTCTTCTAACATAATTACCTTAAAAATTACCTTAAAATTACAACGGGCATTCAGACATCAAAACCCTTCGTCTTACAATATTTTAGCGTTCATTAGAATTTCTTGCTAAAGAAAAATTAGCTTCACTTCTACAAAAAGAGTAATAATTCAAGTCCAAATATAAGAATATTACAATAATCTCCTTAATCATTTTGTTATGAATAGTTTTGCTTGGCTTATTCAATCTTTCACTACTTCATATAAAGACTTACAATGTTTCAATTCAGTTGGACAACCTTTTAATACAAATAATTGTATATATAAATATATGTTATTATGATATGATTTCTACGATCAAAAATCCAAGGACGTTCTAAATATAATAAGTCACCCTTTAATCCTCAACAATTATTGTTTTCACGATAGTGATAACCACTGGCAAATGGTTTTCTAGTGTTGAAGAAAATTTAAAACACCTGGATTCTTACATCAAATTGAATGATCTAAGATTCCGACTGCACATCCTGACAACTATCAAAGCCTTAAAGTAAAGCAAATTAAAGTCGTAACTGAAATATCTTTGTTGTTGAAAAGTGCACGAACAAATATTTTTTTTCTTTAAATCGATTGCGATGCTTTGTTTTCGTATTGATTTATTTTGGAACGTCCCTAGAAAAACTGAAATAGATAGATGAACCAAATATGGGGCTGGAAATTTTTTTCTAGACCGTATTTGTACTGTGCAAAAATTTTGCAAGAGCTTATTGTATATTAAAAATATCGCCAAATACGATATATTTGTCTAGTATACACAATTACAATCCACGTAAAAGAAAAGAGCCGTCATCTTGTAGTCACACATTTAAGCAAACTTTTAATTCCTTCGCTATTTTTTATCCGATTTGTATGATTTTGTTACTTTATCTAAAAGATGTTGGGACAGAATTTTGAATTTCAAATTAAAATTCATTTTGAGACACGTTTCCATTTTTGGAACATTTTAAAATCTTTATCTCGTGGCCTTTAGCTTCAATGGAACTTTTGATGTACAGTGACCTTGACCTATGCTATATAGCCATTCTGATATTGAGTCAAAAATATCAACTTCACAATTTGAAACTAAATTTTAGCCGTTTAAGTTATTTTAGGACTCAAAACGCTTGAGTGAGCGCTAGGCTATAGAAAGGTAGAAGTTCCAATAGTTTATACAGCTATCGGGAAAAGTATCAAATGCCACACTGAGTGCTGTTCACAACTCTACTTAGAATTTTATATTCTTTATTCTCAAATTTGCTTATTAACTATTTTTATGTTACAATAAGTCTTAAACATATTATATATCTTAATGATGTATTTATGTTTCAGTAAACATTTCGGATTATCGTCCTTTAAACAAGTTCAAGTTTGTCACTATTGTAAGGAATAAAATCTGAATAGATTTATATGTGCATGTTGAATTACTTTATTGAAATACTTAATAATGGAATGATTTTGTTAACATTTTTGACTTGGTTTTCTTTTGTTCAAATTTTATATGTGTTACAACTCGGCCTATTATTGGCAATTAAATATAAGTTAAGACTCTTGTCTATTGTATTGTGTTGTCATAAAAAAGGTTATATTTAAATGATCCTTTCCACGAGATTACAAAAATAGAATAGGTTATATGTAATAGGATTCCACAATAGTTTGCTCTGGGAAAATACTATAATTGTATGATATTGAATCAGTATTAATAATATAATATGAATGGATGAACAAATCTGTCCGTGATCATTCATAGCTTAATTTGTCAACAATATTGTACAATGTATAAAATATAATATATGAGTTTTTTTTTATTGATACTGTAACGTATCATCATAATCCCCATGTATGGTAGTAATAAATATGGTGGTTTGACAGATATATAGATGGATAAATATTTTTGAACTGGTAATGTGTTCAAAGTCTTCAAGATGATACACAAAGAAAATTGCATATTATGCGACCTAAGTCTAAATTGAAACGTCAAATTCCCATTTACAATAAGGCTGTCTTAGGTTATCCGAAATACGTGTAGGAGGTATGTGATAAGGTTATAAATACATGTAGATACAAATTAATTTATTTTAAATTGTAATTGTATATTATTTTCTTAGGTATATCAATTTTCCCGAGATTATATTGGGAAGTTTTTTCTTTAAAGAATTTGACATATATAATTTTTGAGTTGAGATCTTCTGCTTAGACCATAATTTTGACCATAATTTAAGATCATAAACAGTTTATTAGTAATTAATCAATAATACGTTGATATCACTCACTCGTAAATCCCCCAAACAAACCCACACTAACAGCAGATGCAGTCAAACTTTTACGCATTCCTTACTCTCTTGCACCAGTGAGCCCTTCTATGTTTACAAAACAAGTCAATCCAACCATCTCCACCACGAACTACATCCGTACCACTAGCTGCACAACCAGTAATAATCAACCCTACCATTATCTCCGCTTGTTGGAAATGTCTTAAGTTGATCGCGTGGGAAATATAAATAACAGATAGCTTACAAGGTAATATACACCCACTGGCACCCTTAGTCACTTATTGGGGTGATTTCACAATGTTTCTTCAACATCCGTATTTAACTTCCAGAGTGCTTAGCGTCTAAAGATTGAACGCGTTTAATACAAGAGCAAAAATTAATATTAAATATTTTCCGACAGATTTTTGTTTTAAAAGTGTTTATAATTGGGTGATTACAAACCCTCACACGAAGTCAAATCTTGTCCCCTCTAGAGTGTTTACGAGCTATGAATTGGACGTGTTTTCAAGAACAAGGGCAATAACTCATCAAATATTTTTCGATTTATCTGATTTTCATCCTTCGGTGATGTCAATCTCTCACGTTAAGTTTCGTCCAAAATCCTGTCAAAAATTGTTCTCTGCAGTTGAGTCATATGACTCAGAAAAATGTGTCTTTATCGATGCCTTATTTGACTCACGTAATGAGTAATTATGTACTAATAATGAGTCATTTGACTTGTCCAGATGAGTCAGTTGACTCAGAAAAATGAGTCCCTGCCGCTGCCTAATTTGACTCACGTGATGAGTAATCATATACTCATAGTGAGTCGTTTGACTCGCCGCGTGAGTATACGTTGACTCTTTTCGCGTCATGATCACTGTGACACTTGGATATTGACTTATTCCGTGCACTAAAGCTCTGAAAAATATCAACAAATACTAGTAAGCGGTAAAGTCTGAAAACAGAATTTTAATCAAGAATTATCAGAACATACATGTATAACAATAATAAATAGCCAAGAATATATAAGTCAAGATGACTTATCAACTAACTTTAAAAGGCACATTGGTCAAATTGAGGTGTCTTGTCTGATTCTTTGGATAACTCATTTTGGATACGTATTATGTAGCTAGGAGGCACTCGACAGCTTTGGTGAAATCCAATGGCTCTGCAAACAAGCGGTTCTCAGCAGTTCCTTGGTCAAATAGGTTACCATTATGTATGATGACTGGATATTTGATTTTAGGAGGCTTCTGAAAATAAATAATACACATATAATTTATAAATCTAGAAATCAACCCACATAGAAAGTCTCCTATATTCTTCTTTGTAGTCAATTAATAAACATAACAGTAGACTCTATCAATTCATAAAATATAAAAGGGGACGACGAGGGAGAAGCCAAGTGTAAATGCATTCAGTCTCCCTATATCTATGCACATGGTGTTATGCCACTGGTAGTTTTGTTTGAAACAGAACATTTAGCAGAAACAGTAACCATCATAGGCCTACATTTCGTGCAGAATTTGGGGGGGGGGGGGGGGAAATAGATCTAGATCTAGTCTATTCATCGATTTTTTTTCAATTTTTATTAAAAAATTTCGAACTGCTTCGTCAAAATAAACACATACCTTTTTCGTAGCGCTAATCTTTTCTTTCAACAGCTCTGGCACTGACTACAGCGCCTAGGCTACATCCCTAAAAGTAAAAGTAAAAGTGTCATACCGGTACAGAATACATAAAGTCAAAGAGAACATTGAAATACTCATATTTCGTGTTTAAGTCTTACAGCTCTAGAGACAAAATAAAATAATGTTTCTGGGCCACACATTCATAAAACCGAATGCAGGACCAGGGGCAGGGTAGCCTATCTGCCATGCTAGAGGCCCTAAATTTATTTGAAAACATTGTTAGTTCCCATTCCACTGCGTGGAACTGCGTGGAACTGCGTGACTGACTTAACTAACCCTAATCCTCACCCAAGGTCGCTTTGAAAAACAATAAAGGATGTTATTTTGTCACCTTTTTCATTCCTACTGCTGTAGACTGCTTGGGTGCAAACGACTCCTTTTCGAATTTTGTGTTACGAAAATGACGTCAGAGCCTAACGAAGTCATATTTATGGACCTTACGTCAAAGATAATCTGTGTTTCCTATTTTTTTTTCTTTATAGATTCTCGATCGGCTAATGCCCCTACCCTAGCAAAATTTCCCTAAATGTACACTGAAAGGCATTTGACTCCATTTCATTTTCATCAAGTTTCAACTACAATAAGTTGATAAAACATATAGAAGCCCACACAGCAAACAATTCAACATTTAAAATGCTGGTTTTATTATCTTTTTTCAAAACAAAATTAGCCTCGCTGAACTAATCCTATTGCCTAAAAATTATCATTGAAGACAGATTAACATCAACTGCTCTTATTACTTTTCTGATTTAGTCAATATCATTTTATAGCCTAGCATTGAAACAAGATTTGAAAAAAAAATTTCAACCGACATGGAATCTCTTAGTTTTGATCTTGCGGCTAAACAATAGCCCATGTAAAAAAAAAAAAAAAACACAATTATTGAACAAATCACTTGTAGGAAATAAAATAGAAATATAATAATATGGGCCTTATGGGTAAATTGACTGACTTGCGCGAACGTTCATTTGAGTCAACTCGACTCATTGAACGTGTCATTTGGTCATTGTTGAGTCTGATGACTCTGCTAATGAGTCAAGTATAATCAGTTACGCCAATGTGCTTAAAACTGACCCACAAAATGAATCATATGACACAAGGGATGAGTAAAAGAGTAGCGGACCCACTTTTCCGGGTCATTTGACCCATCTGGGGTTCTCAGTGTACCTTCTACACGGACGGACAGACATTATTGACCTTAGCCGAAAATGGGGCGAATACTATGGACTTTCATTTATTGAAATAAGAGTTAATGTGAAACGCATCTAAGACAAAGGGCTTTTTTTCAGCACAGCCTTGCACGCTGAGTATTTCTGTTTGCCGATATGAAGTAACACATTCTCTTATCAGGTCAGGTTCAGTGAAATATATGTAGTTCACCTACACAATGATATGATTATTATTCAAACTTGTCGGTTATTTAAGTGTGAATTCTTCAAAGAACCTGTAAATAATGGTTTGTAAAATGTAGTAACTGGGTGTAGTCATTACCTAGATCATTCCATCCCCAAATTCATATATCGTGGGTTACCGCTTGAAACCTCGTATATGCAAAATTTGTTCATTTTGACTTTTTGGTATCATTTTAAAGCTCGTAAAAGCGCCGATCGAATGGTAAAAACCTCGTAACTGTATCTCTCTTATAAATAGCCCTAACATCACAGTTAAATAGCACGGATAAGACCTATCAGCATTAAAACCTCGGATAATATTATACGTGTTTTTATCTCTTAACTCCTTTAAAAAAAATCCTGAAACCTACTCCAAAACCTCGTATAATATTATACGTGGTTTAAGTCGATATATCTGCTAAATAAATCTATACTATACGAGGTTTTAATTTTAAGTCATGTGATAATAACACCACAAGGTCAAACGACGGAGCCTGTAGCAGTTTTGAAATTTCAACAATCAATAAAGGTAATTCTTATTTTATTAACGTGAGACCACACATTAACTGCCAATTATCAAATTTACCTGTAGCCTATTCTGTAAAATAAATATTGTTATTCCAAAATCATTAATTGTCTCTAACCACAGAAACCTCCGAGGCCTTGTGTGTTTGTCTAAATTTTGTAAAACTTTCAGTTGTAAACTGCTATAGCATTATGTATTTACATGTATAGGCTCATGCAATAAACCTATACAATACAATACAAATGACGTTTACTGAAAATATTGTTTTCTCATGCTCAAGAGATAGCCGTGTGAATAATTTTAAGAATAAAATAAATGGGGTAGCCGTGTTTATCTAATTCTTCTGCTTTAATGATATCCTAATGTTCTGAAGCATAATCCCTGTATGCTAATCTTTAATTTTATATTTTGCAGCTGCCATCATGATTAAAAAGAAATATTACAGTAGAGGTATGTTAATGGTAAACTTGGCTACTGAAAGAGCAAACAATTCAGCTAAATGTAATCTTTCGCAAACCAACTCTACCAAAAGTAGTACTTCGCCATTCAAAGCTACCAAAAGTAATCCTTCGCCATTCAAAGCCACCAAAAGTAGTCCTCCTTCGCCATTCAAAGTTACCAAAAGTAATCCTTTGCCCACCGAGGAGACCAAAAGTAATCTTCTTCCGACCAATACTTCAAACACATTTCAGCTTGCAAATTTCACTTATCAAAATCAAAACCAAATGATTCCAATGTGTAGTTATCAAAACCAGTCGACTTGTTATACTTACCAAAACCCATCTATACCATGTCTTCTCTTGAAAATCAATCTGCTTACACACATCTGGAACCTTCAGAGTCTACTTACCATAATCAAAATCAGGATAGTGCAATGTTTGGAGTACCTTCTTACAAAAACCAACCAGCATTGATACCCGCAAACCAGAATCTGATGTTTTCCATCAATCATAATCCGAATAAGATCTCTACTGATGAAATTCAACGTCATTCCACAACAGAGTCGAATTTCTGTGCACCCAATGAACTAGATTCAACAGGTAAAATTAGTTACCTTGAGCTACTAGAGGAAGCATCGAAACCAACTACAATGTCTTCTTACCACTCCCGCTTGAGCAATCAACATTCCACGATTACTTTGAAAACATAGAAGGAACATCAAAATCAACGTCGACAGCATCTGATAATACGATATCTATTCTCGAAGAAACTTTGCCTGTTGAAGATAACCCGGAAGTACTTGATATATATCTATTGTCTAATGCTATTTCGGTGATGAAGAATTTGGTGATGAAAACGGTGACAATTCAACTGATACATTGCAGAATATAACTACAACGGAAACACCTACAGTCGAAACAGACACGTCTTGTTCCAAAGATAACTCTGATGGGACTGAAGATGAATCTGTTCAAGTCGTTAATAAGGCGAAGAGAAAGAGAAGCATAGTGAGTAATAAAGAAGAATGGATTACAGTAAAGAACAAACAGTTAAGAATGGAGGGTAAAACCTATAAAAGTTATAAAAAGGATAAACAAACTGGCAAATGCAAACTAGTTGGCAGAAATGAGAGAACTTTGGGATTGAGATGTAACTCTAAAACATGCCAGGCGTCTAAAATAAGGCACTGTGATAAATTACAAGATATTGATAGGCAGGAATTACATGACACTTTCTGGAAAACAATGGACTGGGGTCAACGGAAGGTTTACGTAGCATCTCTGGTACATTATTATCAAACAGAACATAATGGGCGCCGAAAAGGAACATTTCGCTATACCATTAGAGTTGGAGATAAACATTTAATAGTATGTAAAAATATGTTTCTGAGCACATTTGGTCTTAAAGAATGGTCGGTTCGAAACTGGGTAATGAACGCTACAGAATCACATGGAATGAAAGAACGTGAGGGAACCCGAAAACAAACTGGAGACACTCCGAAAGCCAACAAACTAAAACGCAACATTGCTAACGAATTCCTAGATTCCTTACCCAAATTACCCTCGCATTATTCTCGCAAGGATTCATCAAAAAAATACTTAGAGACAGGCATTGAAAGTAAAACTCAATTGGATAACCTATTTCAAGATTATTGTTCTGGTAGGGGGGTTAAGGTTTCAAAGCAAGTTCTTGATAACGCTCTAAAAACAAAAAACATTGGAATAGGAAAACCAAAGAAAGACCAATGTAACGTTTGCATTGGTTATAAACATGGTAATGTTTCTGAATCAGAATATACAACTCACATCCAAAGAAAAGAAGAAGCTAAAATAGAAAAAGAAAACGACAAGAAAAAAGCATTAGAAGATGGTAGTGGGTTAGTTGTTTTAACCATGGATCTGCAAGTAGTATTATTAGCTCCCAAACTATTTGCTAACGCAAATTATTACAAAACAAAACTTACTTGCCACAATTTCACAACTTATGACTTGTCTACTAGGGATGTCTGGTGTTATTTCTGGCACGAAGGTCAAGGAGAAGTTACAAGTAACAATTTTACATCATGCATCATAAACAGAGTACAATCCATCATAGAAAAAAGTGAAACACCACCTAAGATCATAATTTTGTATAGTGACGGTTGCTGCTACCAAAATAGAAACAACACATTATCGAATTCTTTGCTAAATCTATCAGTTACCACAGGAGTTACTATCATTCAAAAGTTTTTAGAGAAAGGTCATACGTGGATGGAAGTGGATTCTGTCCACTCTTCAATTGAAAACAAACTCCGTAATCGTGAAGTATTTTGGCCTGCTGAATACGTAATATATTTCAATCCGCAAGGAAAGATCTGAGATATCATGTTCAATGTATCGACCATACTTTTTCAGAAATTTTCAAAATTTTCATACGTAAGCAGTATAAGACCCGGATCAGTAGCTGGTGATCCAACTGTCACTGACATCAGAGCATTAAAGTATACTCCAGATATGAAAATACAATTCAAATTACTACTTTCGGACGAATGGAAGATATTACCAAGAAGAATTAATACCCAAGTTCAACCGAAACCAACTAGTCTTTATCGTCATCCCATTCCAATTAAAAAATCAAAATGGCAACATTTGCAGGAATTAAAGATGATGCTACCAAAGGATTACCATCAGTTTTACGATGAGATTCCTCATAATGACGAATAAAGCAACCAATATTGGACAAAATATAATTTTAGTGGTAATTAAATTGATGTTATTAAAGTTTTATATTTGTTCTGAAATTTTTATTGATTGATATAATAATGTTTAGCTAATTAATATACTAGTTCCACGGTTCGTCTTTTTAATTAAATCCACTTAAATCCCTTTCTTGATGACTGAAATCTACTGAATAATAATATTAAAAACATGTTGGAACACTTTGGATAAGACAATTTATTTAATTGTGTTCCAATATTACAACCTTTTCCATCAATACGATGATCCAAATGACCTACCTGATCCATCAGTGGTACTATTCTATATAATCCTTACCATGTGATTCATCTTTGGTACTGTTATATATGATTTTGACTTACCTGGTTTATCTGTGGCACTGTTCTATATGATTTTAACCTACCTGGTTTATCTGTGGTACTGCTCTATATGACTTTGACCTACCTGATTCCTCTGTGACACTGTTCTTATTATTTTGACCTACCTGGTTATCTGTAGTACTGGTTTATCTGTGGTACTGCTCTATATGATTTTGAGTTACCTGGTTTATTTGTGGTACTGCTCTATATGATTTTGACTTACCTGGTTTATTTGTGGTACTGCTCTATATGATTTTGACTTACCTGGTTTATTTGTGGTACTGCTCTATATGATTTTGACTTACCTGGTTTATTTGTGGTACTGCTCTATATGATTTTGACTTACCTGGTTTATTTGTGGCACTGGTTTATCTGTGGTACTGCTCTATATGATTTTGACCTACCTGGGTTATCTGTGGTACTGTTCTTAATGATTTTGACCTACCTTGTTATCTGGCGTACCGCTCTAAATGATCTTGGTTTACCTTGTTTATCTGTGGTACTGTTCTATATGATTTTGACCTACCTGATTCATCTGTTGTACTGTTCTTTATGATTTTGACCTACCTGGTTATCTGGCGTACCGCTCTAAATGATCTTGGTTTACCTGGTTTATCTGTGGTACTGTTCTTTATGATTTTGACCTACCTGGTTATCTGGGGTACTGCTCTAAATGATCTTGGTTTACCTGGTTTATCTGTGCCTATCGAAAGAGTGTATCAGTATCTGGGAATGCGAATTTCGGAGAATGCGTTTCTCCGACACGAACCTTCGAAAGTTTATCGACGAGATAATGCGCGTTGTTGAATGAATCTCAATTTAATTTGGTTACATAACACTGTAATTACCTCATTATTCACATGAAGCTGAAATACAAAACCTCGTATAACACTAAATTATTCCAATTGTTGCATTTAAAACCACGTATAGCCGATTTTTTTTTGATTTTAAGGTAAAATTGTGCCCTTTTTTTAATTACTACTACTCTAGATGACGTACTTTAAATTCAGCTATCAATTAGAACTAAAATAATTTCACATTTCATAATTTTAAAATGGCTATCATCATTTTTCCGTTTATCTCAAAAACTAAAAATCAGTCAAATTATGTTATACGAGGTTTCAAGCGGTTACCCACGATATACGTGATTCCATTCATAAAACCACTGCGTGGAACTGCGTGGAACTGCGTGGAACTGCGTGACTGACTTAACTAACCCTAATCCTCACCCAAGGTCGCTTTGAAAAACAATAAAGGATGTTATTTTGTCACCTTTTTCATTCCTACTGCTGTAGACTGCTTGGGTGCAAACGACTCCTTTTCGAATTTTGTGTTACGAAAATGACGTCAGAGCCTAACGACGTCATATTTATGGACCTTATGTCAAAGATAATCTGTGTTTCCTATTTTTTTTTTTTTATAGATTCTCGATCGGCTAATGCCCCTACCCTAGCAAAATTTCCCTAAATGTACACTGAAAGGCATTTGACTCCATTTCATTTTCATCAAGTTTCAACTACAATAAGTTGATAAAACATATAGAAGCCCACACAGCAAACAATTCAACATTTAAAATGCTGGTTTTATTATCTTTTTTCAAAACAAAATTAGCCTCGCTGAACTAATCCTATTGCCTAAAAATTATCATTGAAGACAGATTAACATCAACTGCTCTTATTACTTTTCTGATTTAGTCAATATCATTTTATAGCCTAGCATTGAAACAAGATTTGAAAAAAAAATTTCAACCGACATGGAATCTCTTAGATTTGATCTTGCGGCTAAACAATAGCCCATGTAAAAAAAAAAAAACAATTATTGAACAAATCACTTGTAGGAAATAAAATAGAAATATAATAATATGGGCCTTATGGGTAAATTGACTGACTTGCGCGAACGTTCATTTGAGTCAACTCGACTCATTGAACGTGTCATTTGGTCATTGTTGAGTCTGATGACTCTGCTAATGAGTCAAGTATAATCAGTTACGCCAATGTGCTTAAAACTGACCCACAAAATGAATCATATGACACAAGGGATGAGTAAAAGAGTAGCGGACCCACTTTTCCGGGTCATTTGACCCATCTGGGGTTCTCAGTGTACCTTCTACACGGACGGACAGACATTATTGACCTTAGCCGAAAATGGGGCGAATACTATGGACTTTCATTTATTGAAATAAGAGTTAATGTGAAACGCATCTAAGACAAAGGGCTTTTTTTCAGCACAGCCTTGCACGCTGAGTATTTCTGTTTGCCGATATGAAGTAACACATTCTCTTATCAGGTCAGGTTCAGTGAAATATATGTAGTTCACCTACACAATGATATGATTATTATTCAAACTTGTCGGTTATTTAAGTGTGAATTCTTCAAAGAACCTGTAAATAATGGTTTGTAAAATGTAGTAACTGGGTGTAGTCATTACCTAGATCATTCCATCCCCAAATTCATATATACGTGATTCCATTCATAAAACCTATTATACTTTAGTGGTATAATATATAATTGTAAAATAACTGCCCTATAATAATGCAAATAAATTGTTACCCATTTATATATGGTATTGTCGGAATGAAAGACGAAGAATAATAAATAGTAACTACCATGCCCAGAAGAAAGCATTAGCATTTTTATCGATTATTTGTTGTGTAGGTTCAATGAAAAATATTAGCATTTCAAGTAATATCACTGTTTAGCCAGACAGTCTAGTTTACACCATTGCGTTAGGTAATTTTAGTGAGAACCATACAGGACGGTCTTTAAAATGGCCTCCTCGGTAGGTATTTTTTGGATACTTTACTTCTCTGGATGTGTATTTTTTTAGATTCATTTGGATTATAATTGGATGTTACCAGTTGGATGAGATGAACGTTAGTTTTAAATTGTGTGTATGATTTAATTTTAGGTGATGTACTTTATTTTCATCGATAGTGAAAGAGTTGCAATCTTTTAGCAGATCAGATTCTGATGTTTTAATTCATAAAGTAAAGTTTATGGTACTAATAAGTATACCGGTACATGTCGATCGGATAAGTTATCGAACAAAATTTCAAAGCTCTTTCAATTGACATTTTGTAGTTTCAAAATATAATATATATGTCAGAACCTATAACCCCCGAAAATACAAAATTATGTAAATGACAAAAATAAATAAATAAAATTAATCGAATCTATATCCAAAGAAAACATGAGATAATCAAAATACAAAAAAAAAAAAAAAATTAAAATAGCCTGACTGGCAAAGGCACCAATGTCAGAAATGATAATAGTGTCTTAATAGTTACTAAAATACGAAATTTCTCAAATTAAAGATATTCGTGATGAATTTCTATTTAGATTTTATTGTCATTTAATAATTTGTTCCGTCCCAATAACCAAAATCAATCAAATTATCAAATCGCTGTCTTAAATTTTTGAAAATAAATCTATTCATGGAAGAATCGTCATATTCGAACATTACCAAGATCTATCCAAATACAAATAATCACACCGAATTTCATTCAAATTAGTTGAAAACTATGGTCATTATCGTATTCCTAAGCAAATATTTTGGTGTTTTGTCTACTTTAAGTGCGAGAACTAAAACAGAAATGTATATAGAAAAATCTTCATATTCTCATCAATAATCATATCAAGTTTCACTATATCAGATAAAACCATAGTTTCTATTGTGTTCACAAGAAATGTTGACGGACAGGGGAAACGTTAATACGTTTGATTTTTATATTTCCACCCAGGCGTATATATAAAAAAAAGGATATTTAGCAGCAAAATAACTAGTACATAACTAACAATCTACTATACTAAAACCCTAAACAAAAAACAGGCATCTTCTACGTTTATCAAAATGTAAAAAATAATAAATAAATAATTCTATTCTGAAAGGTCAACTAACTTGAATGACAGTTACCTCACCTATGTAATGAACATGCCATCAAACAAAACACCAAACCCTTCTCTCAGGTCCCTCCCAATTTTATGTGCAATGCGTGGGCGTTAATGGAATAATCTGTTACAATTGGCCACAATCAAGAATCAATCTTTTAAAACCATACTACAATGGGGGACTAGAAAGTTATACCTTCTGTAAATATAATAACAACTCAAAACATTTGAATTCTGGTTCCACATGTTATTTCCTAATTATTTAACTTACATCTGAATATTTCGAGCATTGAAAAATCAATACGTAAGTGAATAGGAAATGAGAGTGAATTTAATGCAAGTCAAGAATTGATCCCACAACAATCAGTTGCGAATCAATAATGAGCACGATAATCAAACCTTTACTGAGAAATTCCTTATATCAAAAAAAGAAAAACAAACAAATTGCAAGTTAATTCTTGAATGCTAACCTGAAAGTTTTCTTTTAAACTTATTATTAGTTTTTATTCAAAATATCCAACTCAAAACGATGGTCAGGAAATTTCAAGAAAAGTATACGCTGTATTTCGTAAAAAGACCATACGTATTTGTAGACTGTCTTTAAAATGGTAGGTAGGTATTTTGTGGATACTTTACTTTTCTGGATGTGTATATTTCTGAGATTCATTGCGATTATAAAACATAGTTATAGAATGTAATATAAAAGCATGTAGTATTGGTATATGATATGAAGCAGAAGTTTATAATGTATGTAGCTCACCCATTGTAATTTGTATTTTCTTATATGATGAATGATTGTGGACAATTAAAACCGAAACATTTTGTAACAATTTTCTAAATTAATCTTATTTCATTTCTAACGTTGTCCATCTGTAGTAGCAGAGTACTGTGTACATTTAGGACTTCACTCAACTATTTATTGGATGTAGGAGCCCTTTATGTAGGTTGAAGGTACTGACACGGAAAAGATTTTTGACGTTAGGATGGGACCATTAACCGATCTCCTCGACTTTTGTAAATTGAAGAGAGGTTAACGCTACAACCCCTCATAGAATACTTCCCAGGTTAATTTACTAGAATCGTGAAAATGGAACAGCCAAATTAAATGCATTATAAATCGTTTAAATAGTTAGCAGTTTTGATCTCAGGGTACGACGTATTTGATGGATTTCTGAATATTAAAAAGTATGTTAAAGTGAAAATTCCACAGTTAGTTTGGAAATGGAATCCGAAATACAAAGTGTAAACAATAAACACGATAAAAAGATAATTTATGTGAACTTGTATTTAATTTGATATTCTTTTATGTTTTACACTATTTTGCGTGAAAGTAAATATCGAGAATAGTCAAATCATCTTCCAAACTGCATATCACTTACTGTTTGTTTACCAAAAACCAGAATTAAGTATAACACGATCACGTATGAAATGGGACAGATTTAAAATGACTTTTTTGTTGTTGTTGTTGTTTTCGGTTGATTCATGTAACAATGAGATTAATGAAACATATTTCCATGTTGATGATATTTATTTGACAATGTTAATGAAGTTATTGTCATAATATAAATCACGCTGTATTTCTCTCATTTCTACCTCCACGACTGGCGAATAAACGAAAGTGGGATAAAATCGCTGTTCATGAATACTTTACCCATAATAACTGTTTGATAAGTCGATAGTAAAAACATTTCTTTTACTTGGTAAGTTCGTGGATTAATCGATTTAGGGGTGTAAAAAAACAGCACGTGGATCAATTTTTTTATTGGCTGATTTTGTCACAGTTATTCCCATCGGTTGAAAAATGTTCAATACACCACGTATTTCATGGGTTGAGTACATGTCCTAAAAGACAGTAATATTAACATAAAATACAAATATTATTATTTAAATGTTCAGTACATTCTTAATATAGGGTTTGGCACAGATAACTTGTATATATGTGCTTGTATTATAACCAGTAGGTCTATCGGCCTATATTTGTGTCCTCTGATACTGAAAGGTCGAACGGATTTCTTTTCTTGTCTATTAACCCTCCGAATACAACCGGGGGCCTCAGTTTTATGATGTTGCTTATCGTTGTAAGTAAACGCCCGTTGCCAGGCATTGTGTGTTATCCTGTACAACAACCTATTCTACATGCAAAAATAGAAAATTGATAAACATTTACAGGATAATAATTCACCCTTGAAAAAAAAAATAAGCACGTTTGAATGCACACTCGGGCAGCACTTTTAACGAGGTAACAATATTGTTTAATTGATACATTAAGCTTCATGTGAGTGTGTGACGCGCTTAGCATGGACGAGGAATGACATCTTTTTTTAAATTTCTTAGTATGGGTGTTGTGTATCAGATGAGGAAGAGCAATCAACAAGAAAACACCGACCTGGTATTATTTTTATGATAGTCGTAAGCTGTATTACTTTTATTGGTTTACAAATCATCAATATATTGGGTCCACTTGTAGGTAAGAATGGCACTTCTTAAAATAAAAAAATAAAAAAAACTCGTCTTGATCTAAATTAAGTTCGAAGGAGATGATGACAAGGTTGATACACCCCATTTTCCGCACTTTATCAGGTTGTGGATAAATTTTGAATGAAAAGAGTGAATTCCGTTTACAACAGTTAACAACATTTCTTTTTAACGAAAAATAGATTTCTAACATTTAATAAATCATCATTTAAAACGTTAATAATTAAACTATTGACATAACAGATCAATTGTGGCAATGTCGACCAAATCGTCCAAAAAATTAATATGAAAGCTTGTACAAAAACTTAAACATGTTTTTTCTTTTTTAGGCATTTTTATAAATGGACCTTATAACATTACCAACCATTTTACAGTAGATTTGACTCCTTCAAATGACGTCTTAGCTATTTGGACAGTTGTATATGTATGGCATTTCCTGATTCTACTCTTTTGTGTCGTGTCAGTGTGCCGCACTACTAACGAACAGAAGCCGGTGTATTCTAACCCAACTCTTTTATCGTGTTTCTTTTTCATATATCTCTCAATCTGCTATCTCGCAACATTAGGATGGGTTCTTGTGTGGGATCGTTCCCACCTGGCCGCATCGACAATCGTAATGTTCCTTGTAACAGCATCACTTCATTTGGCGCTTATAGTATCTTATCGAAAATTGAATAAATGTACTAAGAGATTAAGAAATGAAGGCAGAGGGAAGGAACGTTGGTTTATTATTTTTCTTGTGCAAAATGGTGTAGCAGGGTACGCTGCCTGGACCGCAATCATTTTCTACATCAATCTCACAGTGTGTATAGTGTATTGGGACGTAATACCTTCTGGTGAACCACTTGCGTCCCTCATTTGTTTGCTTATTTTAGCTACACATTACATGATTTACGTGCTTACAGATTTAACCGTTTTAAATAGATTTTCCGGTTATGTGCTCTCTCCGTACATCGTAGTGATTGCAGCCGTTATTGGAATGCTTAAGCGAAATTTTAGACCAGGTACAACAAACGGAATTATTATAGTAATCTTCTTGACACTAAGTATCGTCAGTGCAATCATTAAGTGTATCAGAATGATAAAGACTATGATGATGCGTCAGAAAACCATGCCGAGTCCCGTTGACTCTAACAGTACAAATACAAAAGGTAGTAATTCTAGTACTATGGCTACAGTTCGTACGCAGGGAACTTTATTAACCGGTCATACGGACACAGACACCGATTTGGATGATATCTTACCCGATATGTTTGAGATGTCATCAGAAGCAAATCGTAATCCTACCAAATCGTCGGTAATGAAATGTGTTAAGAACGACTCCGAGGATAATTTACCAAAAGACAGTATGGAGAGTATATCTGTCGACTTGTCCAATAGACATGTGTCTTCAGATCAACATACTATACAAAATGATAATAACAACAACGAACCGGCTATAGACTATCCCTTAGACAAAGAGAAGGATCATTTGAATTGCGAGGACATACAAATACAAGAGGTAGTTCCTAATCCTCGCCGTGAAATAATTCCAATAAGGGAAGAAACAAACCCAGAAAAACCAAAACCTGTCCTAAGAGAACCAGACCCAATGGATATTCGCCGCAATACGGATCGCGCGAGTAATCGACTTCGGCGACCACTTACAACTGTGCTGGAAAACAAGGAACTGGAGTATCCAACAGTAAAGAAACAATTATTTATGAATGAATTCATTCTTATTAACTGAGTGACATAAAAGTTATCCTAATTTATAGAAAGATGGAATTGTGAACTTGGTGTATTCAGTTCATTTTAAGGCTGTTTTACTTCTCTCTGTATTGGGACATGTAAAGGCGTAATTTATTTTGTCAATGTTGAATCCCCATCAAGAACGCCTTGAAAGTAATAACATTATTACAATAATAATAATGGTCTTTAGAAGAGTATAAATATTCGCAGTCTGATTTATCTGAATTGTAGGGCAACCTGAACGTCAAATTGTAAATTTGATTAGCACTGCAGACAACTGAGATTTAGCCCTATAGACTGAAACAAACGGTTATGAGGTCTTGATTTAGAATCCCAACAAAATTATACTCATTAAAAGATAGGAAATATCTAATGTAGTAATTTGTAGAAGGAAGCAAAGCGTTTTTTTTTTAATATGGGGTATGGTTTCATCTTGTTTTGAATAATAAACCAATGCCTTTATATCAATACAAAACTGTATTTCATGAACAGTTAACGAATATTTTCAAAACATTATTTGTTTTATTTAGGTCATATAATCATTTGTTATTATATATTATTATTCATAGTTAATGTATAACCTTATGTAATCACATCCCTTTTCAAGTTTCATTTTCATTTTTATACTGCCACGTGAAAATCTTTCGGTCTGCAAATGCTCGTATATACTTAGAAAGGCCCAATTCTCGACGACAACAAATGAAGTTGTGTATCACCCAAGTATGGAAACCAATAAGAAATAATAAATACATTATATAATAAATATTTCTTTAAAACACTTTTTTTCTCAAGCTCGTGAACAATTTGGAACAAATAATTTTGAACAAAATCTAGTGAAAACCTTTAAACGTCTTTCCCTTAGTGAAATTTGGAACGGTGTGATTGATTAACATAAAACATAAACATAAAAGATTTTCCCATTTCGTAACTATATTTAGTCATGGGAATCCCCAATCTGAGCTACGTACATCTTTATCACTTCGGTTTTCTAGAATAAAACGATAAACACTTAACAGAGATTTTATTAAAAATTTCTAAAGTAATGATTATGGTTATTCAACATTGCGCGACTAATTAAACTACTTCGCTCTCACAATCACTTTCTTTTTGAATCTTATCCACTTCTGTAATGTTTCTCTTTACCGAATTATTTCCATAGTGTTTATAGTAGGCCGTTCTCATAATATATCCACAAGAAAGACCTAATGACTGTATGGTGGTTTTAAAATCCTTTTTAACGACATGTCTACTTGTGTATGTGTCAATGTCCCCGTCCTCATTGAAAAATGTGTTAAATGACGTGGATATGTTTTTCCAACTTGACGATGTATGTTTCCAGTCATGCCCTAAATCCCCTTTATCCACCAAATGAACTCCATTTTCTGAGGGATTGACAGGAGGTACTGAAGTTTTATCATATTCCACACTTGATATGAGTTTATCAAGTTTTTCTGTCGAATTCAAAAATCGTGGACGTTCCATGTTGATTTTGTTAAAGAAGGGGGATAACTGATGGTTACTTTACTATTAAAGTAGATGGGTAGAAAATACCATAGATACGTAACACACATTATGAATAGGTCATCACAACACAAGTGGATTTCTTACACTCAGGACACGTCTTTGAAACGGACGTATTGAAGACAAAAATTTAATAATAGGGAAAATTTGCCATTAAATGCAATTATTGTTAATCGTGAACAGTTTGAGATGAAGGGCATTTCACACCCTCCCAGACTGGTTGGTACGTGTTGCCAGATAAATTAATCAGAAGGAAAAAAACTACTTATCAGTGGCCTATAGGGATTTGTGTATTTACTGACCAATAACATTAACTGTAGCCTACCAGACTTACAAACAGATAGTCAAAACCACAATTAGATTCTTCTTTCAGGGTTCAGTTTCGTTTTTGAGTGTGTAATATTGCAAATCATAATTTTTAATGAGACATGTTTTGATGACGTCAAGTTTTATGTTTTTATGTTTATGTTTTATTTTAATCAATCATACCGAATTTCGACAATTCTGAGAAATTGTAAAATATCACATGAATCCCGCTACTGTTAAACGCATGGAAAAAAACGAATATGCCTTATTATCTGTGAAACACCCTACTAAGGGACATTTTGCAGCGGATTTGCGTAATATAAACCATTACCCGAGGACGATATAAAAGGTGTCGAGGATTTATATCCATACGTTATTTTTTGTGCTTATTATGATAATTGCCGTTGTGAGAAATTCTATTCTGTCTGAGTTATGATGGACCAAGTATCTCGAAAAATCTCAATGTCTACTTCTGTCGATTGGAATATCGGAATACATGTATATTTTTTCTGAAAAAAAAAAAAAATGAATTGAATCCATGTCTACCTCAATTATTTGATTTCAGATGGAATAGTTATTTGTCTTGTAATTGTCATTCAATTATGTAAAATATATTACTCATTAATTAAATCCATTTGTGTGACTTGATCTCCCGCCCCTCATAGTCCAAGCAAAAAAAGCGGTCCAATAGTTATCTTTTAACCGACCCAACAACCACATTTATACGAGGTACATCTTTTAAATCATATTCAATAGTAAATTAAGAGACACATTTTTAAACTTGAAATCAAATCTAAAAAAGGCACAGAAGTATACATCAACCAGCTTTGATTTGAAAAAAATAATTGGAGGTACAGTAACCTCACTAGTATTAAAAATAATCCATTAACTACTTTTTGTCATGATTATGAACATTTAAAACTAGCATACACACCGTATTTAAGGGAGTCACGTGAAGTTGCTGAAACACAAGGGCATTACGAAGCTAGTAGAAATTATGGAGATCCTTCTGTGTGACCCCAAATTCAATTGCCTAGAATCTGCGAGACATCACGGATGGAGATTGTAATACCACCATTACCAATATGGCTAAACTTTCACTGTCAGGACAAACTGAGGTTCTTTTTCCTAGCTGATCAATTCCAAGTGGTGCACAGGCCAGGACGCAATCGTGGAAACGCCGACCCACATTCTTTTCATCCATGCAATCCTGAATGCATCCTTTGTACAAGAGCCGAATCCAAGTACAGTATATCCTGCTCACACGACCACCTTTATTGAGAGCCCACCTTCAATACGCAATCACAATAAAGTCCCCCCCCCCCCTACAAGTTTTTAATGTAATTAACGACTAATAAGCGTCCACCTTCATTACGCGACCGGCGACCACGTATTTACACTCCCGACTCCCAAGTAATCAAAATCACTCAATTAAGCGACCATGACACTTCTGATTATCTCTCTGTGAATAAAGATCACGTTCACGCATCGGTGAGATTCAATGAGATTATTGCTAATCAGTAATTTGTTAATCTTCTACAGATTAATTTTTTAGCTATAATAGAATCCAAGTACACGTATATCACTCACCTGAAGAATGTGAGATAAACCCAAATTTTAACTTTTAAAAATAACGACCTAAATGAGATTTCTTACTTGAATAATATCGAAGAAGAACAAAATCAGGAATTGGATCTTTCTGAAATAAAACAGTGGGTTAGAAATATGTGTCGACAATCAGAAAGTAAAATATTATTGGCAAAAATTTATTTCAATAAATTTACAAAATAATATAATATTTAAATGACATTTAGTAAAGGTGTTGGATAAAATAAAATTCTTATGGAATACAACTACTAACTTTTTTTGAGCGACGTTTCAGCCAGCGTTCTCAGGTCTTTATCATTATCAAGCAATGAATAATAATGAAAATGTTAACAAGTAAAGACAAAAAGGATTAAAACTATTAAAGAGGTACAATCTTGATTTGTTTCGGACAATCATCCGACAGCCTCAAACACATGAAATCTTTAGCTTAGCTAATTTGAGCCTTCAAATTCATGTAATCCATAATTATCCGTGCTTGAAAATCATAATGTCTTAAGATATTACGAACGTCCCGCCATATGGACTGTCCAGTAAAATATTTTATGCTAAAGTCCCTTCTATTTTTAGAAATCCTCTTTCTCTCTTCCTTTGGGGATTTTCGCATGCCCATTTTTGACTAATTTTTGGTCGAGATTTGAAAATTGATGTCTGAAATTGAATTTCTTTCAGAATTTCTGAGATAATGACAAATTTAATTGGCGGAAGGTTATTTCTAAAAAAAAAGTGGTTTTGTGGGCAGTGACAGTCAAGCGGATGTTGATAAAATGTAGTGGTTTACTTTCATTTTGTTAAGTTCAAAATTTTCATGGTCATGTATATTGAAATTTTGTACAGAAACCAAGTATTGGCCAGGCTTTCATGTGAGATTTGTCGAAAAAGTTACGGAAGGTTGAATTTCGTGATTTAACATTGAAACAGGTGGCAAATGAATTGGCGGTCTGAGTCCATATTGGAAAAGGGTAAATTTTTCGTTTTTTGATTTAATTACAACAATTACAATCATTCCTAAAAATTATTGTATCCAATGGCCACAAAAATTGATCGGCCAGTAAAGTAATGACGAAGTCACAATTGGGCCCACACCAATGACGTCTATTATAAACTAGACCGTGCGCATGTCATGTTTTGGTGGACTTTCGGTGTCAACTTCCGCTATGGGTAGAAGCGGCCATTTTGAACAGGTTATCTAACCGGCATCTCGCAATCTGTTTACCTTTTTATCTTTGTATCGTCGAACGTTTACAATATAAAATGGTGTCTTCGTGCTGTGCTGTTGGTTGCCCAAATAGAGTGGATAATTCGAACGAATCTTTTCACAAGTAAGCTTAAAACTTAAAAAAAAAACAACATTAGGAATTGTCGTCTGCTAGGCTAGGCCTAGCCTGTGCTCGGCTTATACGAATACCAGTTAAAACGGTAACATGTCAAAACGGTAACAAATTTTATTAGTCAAAACGGTAACAACTCCACCAAAACGGTAACGGAAATTTGGTTAAAACGGTAACAACTCCGCTAAAACGGTAACAGCTATTTTTGGTTAAAACGGTAACGAAATAAATCCTATAATTAATGTGATCTTTATTAATCAAGATAAAATTAACTTAAAATCAGTGATTGAAAAGAACTCAAACAATCTTTGCCAATTGATCAAAGTAATATACGGTATACCGACATAAACAGAAATAAAGTACTTGTCCGATGCCCGACTTATGAAATTTTGTTCGTCAGCACATTTTATGAATAATGTTGCACTTGTTTCACTGTCTCGTTGGGATTTGAGGCGCGTTCGATGCCCTCTTTTAGTCGTTTGCCATTGAAATAATAGTGGAGGTGTCGCCCAGGAGCAAAAATCGAACGCAACCACCTCACAGATACTCGTAATGCACTGCTCACGTGATGTCTTTGAACACTTCTGACAGTTCAGAAATTATTTACCCAACCTTCTTTTTTTGTACAGATTACAAAGAGCCCATACATTAAAGAAATACATGAATAGTTTACATGCAGGCCTCAGTACGATAGAGACAATATCTTAGAATAAACGGTTTTTAGCACTAAAAATTGAGGTGTGTCTGTTTTGTCAACTTATTCTTTGTCGGACGAGGTGCGTACATAGTAGACCTCTGCATACATTTTCACAATCCATTGTTATTTTTACTACTACGAAATGTTTATATTAAAGAAATGTACAAAATAAATTATTTTTATTCACCAAAATATCTGTTACCGTTTTGGTGGAGTTGTTACCGTTTTAACCGAAAATTTTTGTTAACGTTTTGGTGGAGTTGTTACCGTTTTAACTAATAAAATTTGTTACCGTTTTGACATGTTACCGTTTTAACTGGATACCGCTTATACTACTACTAGGCTAGCCTAAATCGCAATTTGCAGATTATTTTTGTATGAATTGAACTTCAAAATAGTTCTGAGTATTTTAGATTGTCTTCGGGTTGATGAAAATAAAAACCTCTGAAAAAAAAAATTATTTGGATCCTATGATTTTGTAGAGGTTAAATCGGGTCATTTTCATGCAAAGTTCCTTTGCGGGAAATGTGTTAATTTCGAATGTAAAATCACAAAATCTTATATTTCTATGGACCCAAAGACATTCTAAGACAAATGGCATACAATTGAAAAATTTATTTTGAATATTTGTGACAAATTCAATTTAGAAATCAAAGTAATTTTCGAGTATTTTTGTTATCTACCGTTTTGACAAATCTGTTACCGTTTTGACTTATTTTTTTTTTTTGGTTACCATTTTGACTTGTTACCGTTTTGACTGGATACCCACTGAGTGGCCAATCAGTCAATCCAATGAGTAAAATTCTATATTTCAGGTTACCAAGTGATCCTATCAGAAGGGCAGAGTGGTTGAGAAAAATTAAAAGACTTTCTGCTGATGGAAAAAATCCCTGGTTACCGTCTAATCAAGAAAAAAATTGTTCTGCTCATTTCAAACCAAGTGATTTCTTGTTTTCAAAACACGCCCATCACAAATTGTTAACACCAACTGCAGTACCAAGTATTTTTTCATGGAACGCTGATGAAAACAAGGTAGGCACAAGATTTAAGTGCACATAATAGATCTAAATATTTTCCAAATTTTGCAGTAAATTTATTGAATATCAGATAATAAATCGTCCTCATATACCATAGTTAATTGTGTTAGTATATCGTTTCATATTGAGGTATTCGAAAATCATAGCATTTAATTTATAAATATTAAAGGGACACGTTCACAATTGTGTTCAGACATTTCTCTGCTGGTCTCAAACACATGAAAATTTTAGCTTAGTAAGTCAAATATAGTCTACATGACTAACAATTAAATTTGAGCCTTTTCTCCGTGTGTATCCATAATTATCCATGTTTGAAATATAAGAAAATTCGAGTCGTAATTTTCTGGCCCTTGACAACCATTGATGTGTCCAGCACGGAAAAAGAGGTGGAAAATTTTAGTTTGAGGTATTTTTAAAGGAATTTTGTGATTTTCTTATAGTCTTATGATTCCACAGACTGTTAACACACACTAAACGCCCAAATAATCCCCCCAAATAGTGAACGATCTAACCGTAAACTTATTTATTAGTGATATATTTGTTTTATTTATTTTGTCGCGTCAAAACTTTTCCATATCTTTTCCAGGTTCCTTGTCGTATTACATCTACCTCAAAAAAAGCCAGTGATCCCCTTGTTGAATGCATCTTACCGCCTTCATCTTTGCAACTATCCATCAAAGAACCAAGTGATCATAGTTATTTTCTTAAACCATCAACACTTAAGCGTAAATATGAAGAGGTTTTGTCTGAATTGGTATCAACTAAGCAAGATCTTCATAATTCTAAAAGATGAGAAAAACGAGCTCATCATTCTCTCAAAGTGGTTCTGGATGATTTGAAAGAAACCAGAAAGATTAATGAAGCAACTTCTGAAATGTTGAACAGCTATGCTGGTAAGTTTTTGATGAATTGGTTTTTGTCATCCTGAGTTTATTTGCTGTAAAATTTTATCAGATGTCAGATAGTGAAGAATTTAAAGTCTGATGAATTGGGAGAAGAAAAATTTGCTTCTTCATCCAACGATTTTCAGCTTACAGTGAATGGCATGTTAAAAAACTGAAGTGTTTTATACATACATGTCAGTTTGTGCCACAAATATATTTTAAGCCAAAAGTATGCATTTTACTTAAAACCAATTTTTAAATAATAACAATCATTTTAAAAGTCTTGATTTAAGGGTGGTAGTAGAATAATCAATTGATTCATATTTTTAGATATACCAGTTGATCTTTTCAAGAAACCGTCCAGCAGCTATTCCACAGAACAACGCCAATTTTCTACAACGTTGTATTATTATGGCCCAAGAGCATACAGTTTTTTGAGAGAGAAGCTCAATATTCCACACCCAGCCACAATAAGAAGGTAATTTAGTCAGTATTTATCTATGGTTTACTTGTTCTTGTTTAATATTTGAACTTATAAATATAGTATTTGTTAAACCAGAGGAGAAATGGTAAGTCGAGTCAAATGTGGATTGTGAGTGTGATAGAGACCTGATAGGAAGAGATAAAGGCTGTGACCTCTGGTTGTAGATTGTTTTTTGTTAATTTTGTTTGTTTTTTGTTTTTTTATTCATATTGTATGTTGTTTTCAGTTAAGGTTGTTATATTTTGAAGTTGATAGTTATTTCTTGTTAGATGAATGAGAAAGTTTAGGTTAGTATAATCTACAAGAAATTGAAAAAGAAAACGTGGAGTAATTTTTATTTTGGGGATAAAGGTAATCGGCGATATTATGACTCATAATGACTGTAATGTAGTAATGTAATTAAGTAATGTTTCTTAATGACCACATTTGATTCTTGTAGGCCTTACAATACAACTACATGTATGAGCCAATGCTATCTTCAATATTTTAAATTGATTATTTTTCATCAATTATTAAAAAGTAGTAATACCTCGAAATGCTGACATAGAAGGTTTCATTTAATTTTAGAGCAACATTTTAAAATATTTCAATTTCTGGAGATATGGCCATTTCTGCATCCCATTCTGTACCATAAAAAAAGAAAATTATTAATTTCTATTTTCACTTATTCTTTTATTTTCAGATGGCAAAGTAATGTTGATTCCAGACCTGGTCTATCTTCCCAAGTCATAGAAATGCTAAAAGAAAAAGCATCCAGTGATCCAGTCAACTACAGCAGATGTACTCTTATGATTGATGGTATGTCTATTAGAAAGCATCTAGACTGGGATCCTAAATATCAAGAGATGGTTGGTTTTGTTGACCTAGGTATAGGAAGTCAGGAGAATGTTGAGGAAGCTACTGAGGTTATAGTTATTTTGGCAGGAGGACTTCAAAAGCACTGGAAAGTTCCTGTTGCATATTTCTTAATTAACGGCATTTCAGCTCAAGTACAGATGGAGTTATTAATATCTTGCGTAGAAGCTTTGTATGAAGCTACCATTACTGTTACAGCGTTGGTCATGGATGGGCATACTACAAATCAGAAAATGGTTTCATTACTTGGATGCTCTTTGGATGTCACAAATATCATCAGTCACTTCAAGCACCCCAGTAACAATTCTCTTGTAATTTATGCATTTTTTGATGTATGTCACCTTTTGAAAAATTTACGAGGCGCTTTACATGCTTTCAGAGAATTCAATACAACTTTTGGGCTTGTTAAGTGGCAAGATTTAGTTAATTTGCAACAATTACAGGTTAGGGAAGGGCTACATGCTGCAAACAAATTAACTAATAGGCACATTAATTTTCAAAATCAAAAAATGAATGTTCGTTTAGCTGCACAAACTTTAAGTGCATCTGTGGCATCTGCATTACTGTATTTGAAGGATTTGGGTGATGATCAATTTCAGGATGTTTCTGGTACTGCCAAGTTTGTGTCAATGGTGGATCGATTATTTGATATTTTTAATAGTCGCTCTCCATTGCCAAAGGTTATAAAAGTCCAATCAGACCTTCTAATTTTCAAATGATTAAATCTTTCCTATTAGAAACTAAACAGGTTTTAACTGAAATGACTGATATGACCAAAAAGAAAATAATCGCTGGTAGACGAAAGCAGTGTGTGATTGGATTCATTTTTAACATTTCAAGTCTTTTGAACATGTCAGAGAAGTTTTTATTGCAACCTACCCCAATCCTTAGATATTTATTGACATACAAACTGTCACAAGATCATTTGGAGACATTGTTTTCAGCTATAAGACAACGTTGTGGCTGGAATAACAATCCCTCCGCACTTCAGTTTAGAGCAGCTTATAGAGCAATTCTTAGTCATGCTGGACTTAATATTACTGAATCTTCAAGTGGTTATTGTAAGCCACAAGACCAAACCACTTTCTTGAGCATTGTAAATTCCAAGGAAGATGATACTTCCACACCAGTAATTACTTTTGAAACTGCATTAAACGATCATGTTTATAGCAAATCTGAAATCTCTCTCAGTCCCTTTGTTGAAGGTGTATTAGAATATGTTGCTGGTTGGGTTGTACGTAAAGTTGCAATTAAACTCTCTTGTACTGATTGTTCTTTAGCTTTAATCAAACCTTCTTCTGTTCAAAGCTCCACTTCATCTGTATCATTGCTGGTATTAAAGAACAATGGAGGTTTGGTATTTCCTTCAGATGATGTTATTAAGATAGTAAGACAGTGTGAAATAACATTAAGATCAACTCTTGACATTAAAAATGCAAAACCTACACAATGGGAGCAAATATCTATTATTAATCTGATTTCTGATTTGCCTACAAATATATTTCAAGAGCTTCATCAACATTTCATTGATACATCATGGGGAGTTCATACTCATGATTACATTTTAAAGCAGTTAATCTGTAAGGAATTCATTAGATTAAGGAGATACCACACTATAAATTTAAGTAATTTGGATTTAGCAGGCCAAAGTATTCGCCATTCATCAACTAAAAAAGTACTATTTATGCATCAATAAGTACTATATTGCAGATGTATCAGAAAAGAAAACTGTTTTTAATAACGTTTAAATAAGTCTTTGAGTAAACTTATTCTAAAAGTTTAGTTTGAAATATGTTTGTGGCAAATCTATTGATAAGATTTGATGTTAGAATCTAAGGGTAAAAATGATGCATACCGGTATATAGTTACTATGTTATTTAAGTAAATAGAAAACCTAAATTTCAAATTTTCATTTTTAAAGCTTTTCAGTCTCCTATTAAAATTGGATATTCTAAATGCTGTAATGTGGTTTTGTATTTAAGGTCATGTCACCACTGAAATTTAAGACCTAAGGTTTTGTCAATTAAAATCTGTCATTTATTGTACTGATATGAGGTTTTGTAACTGAATCTCTTATTGAACATTGTACTGGCCTTCATATGATATAATCAAATAAGCCAGCTTTTTGATTTCCTAATCATGAATGAGATGTTTAGTCTGCATTTGCCTTTGTCATCCCTTAATTTCTCTTAAGTATTCAGAGGTAACCTTATTGTCAAGGAACATAGATAATTTAGTAATTAAAATATTTGTAAATTGATCTTATTTCAATTTCATGTAGTGTTAAGCAACATATTGTACATTTCAATTGGAGATAAGTTTTTGAAAGTTTTAATTAGTTCATAATGTCATTGTAATGAAAGCATATTTCAAACTTTGAGAAGAAAAAAAAAGTGTTTCACAAGAAAAAAAAAATAGTGTTTCACAAGAAAAACAAGGAAAAAGAAAAAAAAAGGAAAAAAAGAAAAAAAAAACACTATAGCGGGAAATCTATAGAATTAATAGTAAGTGAAAACTGACTTTAATACTATCACCGCCTGATGAGATCCATGGGAGGGATCGAAATAGTGTTTATGCTCATCTGATTATTGTAAAGAAATAAAAGATATATTATTATCTTTTTATTTAACACCTGTGGAATTATTGTAATTTTTGAACATATTGTGTAATATGATCAGTGATGAAAAACCCAATTCAACACCAGACACGATATATTCAACAAATTGAATAATGAATAATAATTATATAGGATTCTAAATTAATAATATGGAATTATTTTTATTGATTCTATGGTTATTGCCAACAATAAAACTAAAATGTAACCTTAAAATTTGTTTTGTTTTGTCAATGATTTATTATTCTAATTACTTAACTAAATCATAGTGGGCTTTGAAGCAGAAAATGGGAATTACCAGTGGTGTAACCAGCATATGAAACCCTTGCCTGAACACCTGAACCCCCATGCCAGCTGGGGTGACAGAACCCCCCCCCCCCACCGTGGCCCACCCAGTTTCGAAACGGTTCCGACGGCCCTGTGGAATGGGTGCATGTGTACAACCGGTGACAATAAAAACTATCCCTAAATAATACATGATTGCTTGATTGTTTGCATTGAATAAATACATTTCAGCTTCCGATGGGGAAAAACCCCTCCTCAGCCATTTCCCCGTCCCAGCAATTAAGTGGGGATATGCCGCTAACAAGGCACTTATATGGTCTTTGAAGCCCCCCCCCCCCCCTGCAAAAAGTCTAGTTACGCCACTGGGAATCATTCCAAATTATAGGGTGACGAAGTTTTTTCTTTATTTTAAAATCGGGGGAAAAATGTAATAAAACTGGTTCACTGTCGATAACTGATAAGCACACGTACGTCATCATTTAGGCACAGTTTTATTTGGCTACAGCTAAATTTCATCTCGACTTATACCCTAAAAAAACTTAACAAAATAAAAAATCATGAATTTTAGAACGTTTTTTTTTTAGTTAAGTCTGAAAAATTTCTGTTACGTAAATGTTCAGTCGAAAAAATAACATTGTGTCAGAAGACTGCGCTTTGTTTACGTTATGAACAATCATGACCTAGTTTCTTTTTGCCCATACCGGAAGTGTAGAGTGAATGACCATGACGTCCAATGCTAGAGCCCTACGTCACGCGGTCTAGTTTATAATAGACGTCATTGGCCCACACTGACAAAACAAAAAGAAAGTAAAAACAATGGCTGATTCCAAAAATCGAGGAGTGAAAAGAAAAAGAGCTCCACGCGGTTCGCTGACTGAAGCTGCAAAGAAACATAACAAACGTATAAGTAATTGGAAATATAATCGAAGAAGAAGTGATTTATTACGCACAGGTGTAAATATTTATGGTCAATTTACAAGATGGTCAGATTTCAAAACAACAAACGGAGTGGTAGATGACGAACAAGCTGCTCAGATGTTACTCGATCATTATGAAAGGTAAGAAAATATATAGGCTATCTCTACTTTTATGAGCTTCAAAAAACTACTGAGAGTGAAACTCTTGAATTTGACTTTGAGTTGAAAACACAAGCAATTTATTATTTTCAAATGTGATTTTCTACAGATTCCCAACAAAGAGCCAATCACAAGGGGAGTAGTCAGTTCGAAAGCTTGGAGTTGGAGTTGGTTTCTACTATTTTTACTACAACACTAAAATGTCACTAAAAGATTGTTCGAGCGATGCAGTGGTTTCCTGCCTTTTACAGTTCCACGTGGTTTCCCCCTTTTTCAAGTTCCACCCTAGTGAGTTCCACCCAGTGGTTTCCTCCCTCATACATTAATTCAATAAGGATATTTATTTCACTGCATAGACTTTACTTGTTCCTTTTAACAATTGTGTTGTTAAAATTTCTTTAGTTTTATACTTTGACCATAGATCCATCAGTTTCTTATTTATGGAATTGTACACTACAGTCTGTCTTCTTGAAAGACTAGCCTCTCCAGCTAACTGAACCTGGGTATCAACCCAGTCTCCCTCGCATCGCAAAAGAGGTACCAGGACATAAAAAGCTAGGCTTTTACCAACTGCTTTTTATACGCCCACATGAAATGGGGGGCGTATATTGTCGTCACCCACATCCGTCCGTCCACAATTGCTCGTAAACACTCTACAAGGTGCAATTCTTGAGGGATTTAATTGAAACTTAATATGAGTGTTTATGATCACGCAAGGATGAACCCTATTGAAAATCAGCGAAATCAGAAAAAAATTAGTATGAGTTCGTGCCCTTGTTCTTGAATGGCTCGTAAACACTCTACAACGTGCAATTCTTGACCGATTTTGATGAAACTTGGTGTGAAAGTATGTTATAACTCAAGGATAAACCCTATCGAAAATCAGCGAAATCGAAAAACATTTAGTATGAGTTATTGCCCTTGTTCTTGAAAACGCGTTCAATTTTAGCTTGTAAACACTCTTGGGAGAACAATTTTTAATGGATTTTAATGAAACTTGGCCTGAGTATTTGTTATCACCCAAGGATGAAGCCTATTGGAAACCAGTCAAATCGAAAAAAAATTAATATCAGTTATTGCCCTTGTTTTTGAAAACGCTTGTAAACACTCTGCAAAGCACAGTTATTGACCGATTTTGACGAAACTTGCTGAAATTGTTTAATATCACCCAAGAATGAACCCTTTTGAAAATAGCACATATCGAAATATATTTAATAGGAATTATTGCCCTTGTTCTATAAAATGTGTTGGATTATTGTCTCTTAAACACTCTACATGTCACAATTCTTGAGCGATTTTGACTTAACTTGGCATGAGTATTTGTAATCACCTAAGGATGAACCCTATTGAAATTCAGTTAAATCGAAAAATATTTAGTTAGAGGGGGGGAAACTACTATCTCGTAGTTCCGGGAAAGCACAGGCCTAGGAATCAGACCTAATTTTTATTTCCTCGCACCGATCGGGATTCGAACCCACGGCACCTAGTCGCCTAGCAGACGACAGTCCAACTCGCTAACCACTGAGCCATTCACCACCCTATATATACCAAAATATTTAGTATCAGTTATTGCCCTTGTGTTTGAAAACGCGTTCAATTTTAGCTTTTAAGCACTCTAGAAAGAACAATTCTTAATGGATTTTGATCAAACTTGGCTTGAGTATTTGTTACCCAAGGATGAACCTTTTTGAAAATCAAATAAATCGAAATATATTTAGTGTCAGTTATTGCCCTTGTGTTTGAAAACAGGTTTAACTTTTTGGCTAATAAACACTCTAGAAGGTAAAATTCATGACCAATGTTGACAAAACTCACTGAAATTGTTGGATATCGCAAGGGATGAGCCTAATTGAAAATTAAAAATATCAAAATATATCTAATATGAATTAGTGCCCTTGTTCTTTTAAACGCGTTCGATTTTTGCCTCGTAAACACTCTACATGGCATAATTCTTGAGGGATTTCGATGAAACTTGGTGTGAGAGTGTGTTATAACTCAAGGATGAACCCTTTTGAAAATCAGCGAAATCGAAAAATTTTTTAGTATGAGTTACTGCCCTTGTTCTTGAAAACGCATTCAATTTTAGCTTGTAAACATTCTAGAAAGAACTATTCTTAATGGATTTTGATTAACTTTGGCTTGAGTATTTGTTTTTACCCAAGGATGAACCCTATTATAAATCAAATAGATAGAAATATTTAGTGTCAGTTATAGCCCTTGTTCTTGAAAACACGTTCAATTTTAGCTTGTAAACACTCTAGAAAGAACAATTTTTAATGGATTTTGATGTAACTTGGCTGTGTTATTTGTTGTCTCCCAAGGATGAACCCTATTGAAAATCGAAAAATATTTAGTACAAGTTATTGACTCTAGAAAGAACAATTTTGAATGGATTTTGATGAAACTTGGCTTTAGTATTTGTTTTCTCACAAGGATAAACCCTATTGAAAATCAGATAAATCGAAAAATATTTAGTGTCAGTTATTGCGCCTGTTTTCAAAAACGCTTTCAACTTTTGGCTTGTGGACACTCTAAAAAATTCCTTTTTGACAAAACTCGCTGAAATTGTTTAATATCAACCAAGGATGAGCCTTATTAAGAATTAAAAATATCAAAATATTATTAAGGGTGAACCCTATTGCAAATCATAAAAATACCGAAAAATATTTAATGAGTTGTTATTAGGTACAATTCTTGACAGTTTTTAATGAAACTAGAGACCCTAGACAAAAATAGGTTGGAAGGTTGAATATTTCATTCAACTTATTGTAACCTTACTGAAAAGTTTTTATTTGAAATAAATGCTGCCAGTGGGCGTATATTACCTTGCCTGGCAAGCTATCTTTTGTTAAGTCTCCTATGCCAACCTAAATAATACATTAATTATTTTCCGCTTCAAACCATGTTATCTTTAGGTAGCGAACCAGTTCTTTAAGGGGTTCTGTATTGGCTTTCTCTGCTCAGCAATTGAAGGTTGGTAGTATATGTTCTACCGGTAGGAATGGGAGTGTATTTAAATTTCTGATAAATTCATATACTCCTTTGCGATTATTATATGTTTCCTGTAGGCCTACAGCTTGGACTTTTCTCCATAAACACTGCACCCAGTGAAAAATACACGCTTTCAGTATAATCTTAACCACTTTAAAGGTACCATCCATACACCTACAAAGTAAATAATTCTATAAGTAACTAATTCTTTTTACAAATTTGTGTGAAGAGATTTATTTTTTGTTCTAATATTTCTTGAAATATTACTTAATAAAATAAATTAACATACCTGTATTACATTTCCTGTGACACCATTTTCCGCATTCATCACAAGTAATGGCATGCTGTGGTGGTCTAACAAGGGTGTTGCAATTTAAACAAGGTTATCAAATTAATTAAACCTATTCCAATGGCTTCCTTATTCCTTTTATTTGTTAATTTGAAGCCATCACAGTAGCTGATCAAAGATTAACAGGTTTTTTATATATTAATTAGGGGGGGGAAACCACTTAGAATATGGGTGGAATAGAGGGGGAAACCACTGGGATTAAAAAGAGGTGGAAATCACTGGGGAGAAACTACTGATGAGGAACTTGTAAAAGGAGGAAACCACTGCAAGCCGTTCGAGCTGGTCAATTTTCAGGTCCACTCTGATAAGAGCTAATATTTATTGATTTTTTATTAACTATTCTAGTTGGAAATTACAGTCAGAGCGTCTAGCAGCTCCAGATAATGCTGAAATTGGAATCCCAGATTCTCCAACTGTTAGGGGATTGTTGAAACCGTTGAAGCACCGAACTAACATCAGCACAGCTAGTACATGTACACCAGTAGACCAAGATCCCATTGTACAGTACTTGTCTCAAGTTTCCTCAGTATATGGGTATGTTGAAATATTAATACTATTAAATCTAACATTTATTTTTGTAGATTCCTCGTGTGATTTTCACAGATGAATTCACCATAGATTCACCCTTTTTGAAAAAATTTAACTTGATTATGTCCTTTTTCATTTAATTTCTTTATTGGGCAGAGGTTTAACAGTATAAAACAGTTGTCTTGTATGATGTTAATCAAGATAGATCTATGTTCTTATGCTTTTACAATAACAAAATGTTTCAGATCAGATTCAAATAAAGTCAGCAGCTATGATACAGAAGTAGCACCGAGTTCAATCCAAGTAAAGAAAGAATTTGGGTATGTTGAGATATTAATACTATTAAATATAACATTTATATTCCTAGATTCCTTGTGTGATTCTCACGGATGAATTCACCATAGATTTCACCCTTTTTGAAAAAATTTAACTTGATTATGTCCTTTTTTATACGCCCACATGAAATGGGGGCGTATATTGTCACCCACATCCGTCCGTCCACAATTGCTCGTAAACACTCTACAAGGTGCAATTCTTGAGGGATTTAATTCAAACTTTATATGAGTGTTTATGATAGGATGAACCCTATTTAAAATCAGCGAAATCGGAAAAAATTTAGTATGAGTTTTTGCCCTTGTTCTTGAATGGCTCGTAAACACTCTACAATGTGCAATTCTTGCCTGATTTTTATACGCCCACATGAAATGGGGGGTGTATATTGTCGTCACCCACATCCGTCGGTCCTTCCGTCCACAATTGCTCGTAAACACTCTACACGGTGTAATTCTTGACGGATTTAGATGAAACTTAATATGAGTGTTTATGATCACGCAAGGATGAACCCTATTGAAAATCAGCGAAATCGGAAAAAAATTAGTATGAGTTCGTGCCCTTGTTCTTGAATGGCTCGTAAACACTCAGCGAAATCGAAAAACATTTAGTATGAGTTATTGCCCTTGTTCTTGAAAACGCGTTCAATTTAAGCTTGTAAACATTCTTGAGAGAACAATTTTTAATGGATTTTAATGAAACTTGGCCTGAGTATTTGTTATCACCCAAGGACGAAGCCTATTGAAAATCAGTCAAATCGAAAAAAAATTAATATCAGTTATTGCCCTTGTTTTTGAAAACGCGTTCAATTTTTAGCTTGTAAACACTCTACAAAGCACAGTTATTGACCGATTTTGACGAAACTTGCTGAAATTGTTTAATATCACCCAAGAATGAACCCTTTTGAAAATAGCACATATCGAAATATATTTAATAGGAATTATTGCCTTTGTTCTATAAAATGTGTTGGATTTTTGCCTTGTAAACACTTTACAAGTCACAATTCTTGAGCGATTTTGACATAACTTGGCATGAGTATTTGTAATCACCTAAGGATGAACCCTATTGAAATTCAGTTAAATCGAAAAATATTTAGTATCAGTTATTGCCCTTGTGTTTGAAAACGCGTTCAATTTTAGCTTGTAAGCACTCTAGAAAGAACAATTCTTAATGGATTTTGATAAAACTTGGTTTGAGTATTTGTTTTTACCCAAGGATGAACCTTTTTGAAAATCAAATAAATCGAAATATATTTAGTGTCAGTTATTGCCCTTGTGTTTGAAAACAGGTTTAACTTTTTAATTAATACTCTAGAAGGTACAATTCATGACCAATGTTGACAAAACTCACTGAAATTGTTGGATATCGCAAGGGATGAGCCTAATTGAAAATTAAAATTATCAAAATATATCTAATATGAATTATTGCCCTTGTTCTTTTAAACGCGTTCGATTTTTGTCTCGTAAACACTCTACATGGCACAATTCTTGATGGAATTCGATGAAACTTGGTGTGAGAGTGTGTTACAACTCAAGGATGAACCCTATTGAAAAGCAAAATCGAAAATTTTTTTAGTATGAGTTACTGCCCTCGTTCTTGAAAACGCATTCAATTTTAGCTTGTAAACACTCTAGAAAGAACTATTCTTAATGGATTTTGATTAACTTTGGCTTGAGTATTTGTTTTTACCCAAGGATGAACCCTATTATAAATCAAATAAATAGAAATATATTTAGTGTCAGTTATAGCCCTTGTTCTTGAAAACGCGTTCAATTTTAAACACTTTAGAAAGAACAATTTTTAATGGATTTTGATGTAACTTGGCTGGAGTATTTGTTGTCTCCCAAGGATGAACTCTATTGAAAATCGAAAAATATTTAGTACAAGTTATTGCCCTTGTTTTTGAAAACGCGTTCAATTTTACTCGCAAACACTCTAGAAAGAACAATTTTGAATGGATTTTGATGAAGGTTGGCTTTAGTATTTGTTTTCTCACAAGGATAAACCCTATTGAAAATCAGATAAATCGAAAAATATTTAGTGTCAGTTATTGGGCCTGTTTTCAAAATCGCTTTCAACTTTTGGCTTGTGAACACTCTAAACATTCATTTTTGACAAAACTCGCTGAAATTGTTTAATATCAACCAAGAATGAGCCTTATTAAGAATTAAAAATATCAAAATATTATTAAGGGTGAACCCTATTGCAAATCATAAAAATACCGAAAAATATTTAATGAGTTGAGTTAGGTACAATTCTTGACAGTTTTTAATGAAACTAGAGACCCTAGAAAAAATATATGGTGGAAGGTTGAATATTTCATTCCACTTTTGTAACCTTACTGAAAAGTTTTTATTTGAAATAAATGCTGCCAGTGGGCGTATATTACCTTGCCTGGCAAGCTATCTTGATGAAACTTGGTGTGAGAGTATGTTATAACTCAAGGATAAACTATATTGAAAATCAGTGAAATCAAAAAACATTTAGTATGAGTTATTGCCCTTGTTCTTGAAAACGCGTTCAATTTTAGCTTGTAAACACTCTTGAGAGAACAATTCTTAATGGATTTTGATGAAACTTGGCTTGAGTATTTTTTTATCACCCAAGGATGAAGCCTCTTGAAAACCAGTAAAATCGAAAAAAATTTAATATCAGTTATTGCCCTTGTTTTTGAAAACGCGTTCAATTTTTGGCTTTAGAACACTCTACAAAGCACAGTTATTGATCGATTTTTATACGCCCACATGAAATGGGGGCGTACATTGTCGTCACCCACATCCGTCGGTCCTTCCGTCCACAATTGCTCGTAAACACTCTACACTGTGTAATTCTTGACGGATTTAGATGAAACTTAATATGAGTGTTTATGATCACGCAAGGATGAACCCTATTGCAAACCACCGAAATCGGAAAAAAATTAGTATGAGTTCGTGCCCTTGTTCTTGAATGGCTCGTAAACACTCTACAACGTGCAATTCTTGACCGATTTTGATGAAACTTCGTGTGAGAGTATGTTATAACTCAAGGATGAACCCTATCGAAAATCAGCGAAATCGAAAAACATTTAGTATGAGTTATTGCCCTTGTTCTTGAAAACGCGTTCAATTTTAGCTTGTAAACACTCTTGAGAGAACATTTTTTAATGGATTTTTAATGAAACTTGGCCTGAGTATTTGTTATCACCCAAGGATGAAGCCTATTGAAAACTAGTCAAATCGAAAAAAATTAATATCAGTTATTGCCCTTGTTTTTGAAAACGCGTTCAATTTTTAGCTTGTAAACACTCTACAAAGCACAGTTATTGACCGATTTTGACGAAACTTGCTGAAATTGTTTAATATCACCCAAGAATGAACCCTTTTGAAAATAGCACATATCGAAATATATTTAATAGGAATTATTGCCCTTGTTCTATAAAATGTGTTGGATTTTTGCCTTGTAAAATATTTAATGAGTTGTTATTAGGTACAATTCTTGACAGTTTTTAATGAAACTAGAGACCCTAGAAAAAAATTGGTTGGAAGGTTGAATATTTCATTCCACTTATTGTAACCTTACTGAAAAGTTTTTATTTGAAATAAATGCTGCCAGTGGGCGTGTATTACCTTGCCTGGCAAGCTATCTTGACAAAACTTGTTGAAATTGTTTAATATCACCCAAGGATGAACCCTTTTGAAAATAAAAAATATCGAAATATATTTGATACAAATTATTGCCCTTGTTCTATAAAATGTGTTGGATCTTTGCCTTGTAAACACTCTACAAGTCACAATTCTTGAGTGATTTTGACATAACTTGGCATGAGTATTTGTAATCACCTAAGGATGAACCCAATTGAAATTCATTTAAATCGAAAAATATTTAGTATCAGTTATTGCCCTTGTTTTTGAAAGCGCATTTAATTTGTGTTTGTGGCTTGTAAACACTCTACAAAGCACAATTATTGACGGATTTTGACAAAACTTGTTTAATATCTCCAAAGGATGAACCCTATTGAAAATCTAATATATCGAAATATATTTGATACAAATTATTGCCCTTGCTTTATAAAATGTGTTCGATTTTTTCCTTGTAAACACTTTTGATGTAACTATTAGTGTTAGTTAGTGTTAGTTATTGCCTTTTTTTGGAAAATTTGTCAAAATTTTTTTTCTTGTAAACCCTCTAGAAGGCACTATGATTTACAGAATTTGACAAAATTTCCTGAAATTGTTAATTATCACTCAAGGATGAACCCTATTGAAAACAAGAAATATCACAAAATATTTGATTGCCCTTGTTCTTTCAATTGCGATTTTTTGGCTCATAAACACTCTATTTCTTGACTGATTTAAATGGAACTTGGCATGAGTATGTGGAATCACCTAAGGATAAACCCTATTGAAAATCAGATAAATCTTAAAATGTTTAATATCAATTATTGCTCTGTTTTTGAAAAGAAGTATATGTATATTTTATTTTTTATTCAAAATCAATGCTGCCAGTGGGCTTATATTACCTTGCCTGGCAAGCTATCTTCATTTAATTTCTTTATTTGGCAGGGGTTTGACAGTATAAAGCAGTTGTCTTGTATGATGTTAATCAAGATAGATCTATGTACTTATGCTTTCACAATAACAAAATGTTTCAGATCAGATTCAAATAAAGTCAGCAGCTATGATACAGAAGTAGCACCGAGTTCAATCCAAGTAAAGAAAGAATTTGGGTATGTTGAGATATTAATACTATTAAATATAACATTTATATTCCTAGATTCCTCGTGTGATTCTCACGGATGAATTCACCATAGATTTCACCCTTTTTGAAAAAATTTAACTTGATTATGTCCTTTTTCATTTAATTTCTTTATTGGGCAGGGGTTTGACAGTATAAAACAGTTGTCTTGTATGATGTTAATCAAGATAGATCTATGTTCTTATGCTTTCACAATAACAAAATGTTTCAGATCAGATTCAAATAAAGTCAGCAGCTATGATACAAAAGTAGCACCGAGTTCAATCCAAGTAAAGAAAGAATTTGGGTATGTTGAGATATTAATACTATTAAATATAACATTTATATTCCTAGATTCCTCGTGTGATTCTCACGGATGAATTCACCCTTTTTGAAAAAATTTAACTTGATTATGTCCTTTTTCATTTAATTTCTTTATTGGGCAGAGGTTTAACAGTATAAAACAGTTGTCTTGTATGATGTTAATCAAGATAGATCTATGTTCTTATGCTTTTACAATAACAAAATGTTTCAGATCAGATTCAAATAAAGTCAGCAGCTATGATACAGAAGTAGCACCGAGTTCAAGCCAAGTAAAGAAAGAATTGGACGAGCCATGATCAACATGATATAACCAATGACATCGGGAATGTTGAACATTGATGTTATTAAAGAACATTTATTAACTTATCGTTTCACATGGTCATATAGACAGCATCATCAAATGTTCTATAGAAACACTAGATAGGTATACTATTTCTAATATTTATTGACTCAACGTTTCACATGCTCATACAGTGTTATCAAGAGAAATGAATAATCATAACAGGACTATCAATATATATAGATAAACATGAGTAGCACTCTGAAATAAGGAAAGAAATCGATGTTATTGTTGTGTCCGATGCATTTACAAGATTGAGAAAAAATTAACAGTCTGTTAAGGGGATTGACAACCTTATTGTTCGAGGTGTGTTTCAATCGAGAAACGTATTAAGTTTATATCCATTCTATTTGGAATTTAAAAAAAACTCATTTAGTAAAAGTTTTAGCTCAATCGCATCAGTAGTTTGTCAGATATCAGTCCGTAAAGATAATCTATTTATAGAACACATTGGGGTATTCCTCTATGTAGACATACAATTACGTTGTCAGTTGACATTTTTGAGTACTACGTCATTAGCTAAATAAACCTTTTCTACATTTGTCGTTCGGATTTGTATTGAGGGAAGTCAAGTGATGTCCATTATATAATATTTGTCAATAACCCGTCTACATGATAAGTAAAATTCTGGTGTCATACCACAACACAACTTCTTCTTGTCTGTAGGCATCTCTCTGCAGTTGGTGCATCTACACCAGTCTGGCTGTTGAGGAGGCTTCGGTTTCGGGTTAGGTTCTGATGGGCATGAGAATGAAGCCTGGCATCTTTTCTGCAGCTGCCAGAAGGAGCTCTTTACTCTTGTCCTCTGGTAGATGGTTGATCATTTCCTGAAATGTAGACATATATTTTTATATAATAATGTTATGTAATAATAATTTGTATTCTTTATTGTTAGTAGTACACATTACCATGTTTAAGCTTATATAAGTTTGATAATTGCAATTTCTTTTTGTAAATACGACTTGTAACATTATGTGAAAGAAAACCATGCAGCATTCAACTTGTACACAAATTAAATGTGTGTTTTGTAATTATGATTAAAGAATGTGATATTATTTTTTTAAACATAAGCCTACCTTCAATCCATCTAACCTCTCCTGACGCAAACGAGTCACTCTTGCATGTGTAGTCTCCTCTACTGGTAACGTTGATTTGCGTCTTTTAGGGGCTTTCCCCTAACTGCTTAATGCCATACACTTCTTCTGTCTTGGAGCCATGTCAGTTTCGGAACTGGAGCTGACTATTGGGTGGGGTATATCAGGTAGTGAATTATCAGATGAATCCACTTGAGCTAAAGCTGGTTTACTCGTACTAGGCCGGCATTTTCTACACACATAAGAAACTGTACCAGCGGCAACTTCTTTTTTGTATGCGGCAATAGTAAAACCTGGACATAAAAGAAAATATAATTGTAATAATTTAAAACCATGACTGACATTTTGCTTGCATTTTGGACAAAAATTAAAACATTAATTCAGACAATCTGTTTAACTAACCTGTCCCACATACTCTATGAGTCCATTGATCACAATTATCAGAGGATAAAGCTTGGGCATTAGCTTTCACTGTTTTGTCACATTCAACACACTTTTCACCACTGACTTTTTAATTCAGTACTTCTAAGATGAGTGAATGACAGGTTATATATCATTAAATTGAAACCATTCTAGATTTACCAAGATATAAAAACAGAGAAATTAACTCACTAAAAGTACTTACTCTAAGAACTCAATTGACTTCTGTGTTACAACAACAAAATAAAATCAAAGTACCGGTACCTTGTTATAACTTACCTAGTATGAGTAATAGGTTAATCCTAATATAGAACAAAAAGCCACTTCAAAGCAAATCAGCTAATCCGATCATTAGGCGTAATCAGAAAATTTATGAATTTATGCTCATTTCTGGATCAAGATTGAGCATAGTATTACAAAGTTTATTTATTATCAACAGCCATTAAAAGATCACATCTAAATTCTTACTATCATACCTATCTGTTCATAGCTTGGGGTATGCCCCATACCATATGTCACAGCTCTGTACCCATGATCTCATATAGCTTGCTGAGTCTGGTGATAGCAGGGTGGGGGTGAGGGTACACCTGTAGTTTCCAAATATGTAGGGACCTCCACACCTTCCACCTCTTGTGGGTTACTGGGCTTGAGATATTTCACTACCGTCAGTCAGCCAGATCCACCACCATCACCCCATGCAGTTCGTCAGTCTCATGTTTCATAATCTCTTGTGGATTGCTGGGTCTGGTGATTGTAGGGTGGGGGTGAGTATACATCTGTCGGTTTCTACACTTCTAGGGACCTGCTCATCTCCACACCTTCCACCTCTTGTGGGTCATTGTGCCTGACAATCTACAGAGAAGCCACTTCCAAGCCTCAGTCCGTAAGTCGGCCTTCTTGTTCACAGTCGTCTTGGGCTGAGGACATCATTCTGCATCTTAAAAATAAAATAAACAAACCATGTACATGTATATAGCATTAATATGATAAGTAAATAAATCTTGTACATACACACACATAATATATATATATATATAATATATATAAAACAAAAGAGTGAAAAAAGAAAAACAACTTAAAATAAACACTCTAGGGACATAAAAATAAAAAAAAAATAAAAATAAAAAAAAAATAACATCATAATATATCTCCAGGAGCCAAAAAATATTGTATGGCAGTGCAAGTCCTTCAATACTATGCCGATTAATCGTTTCAGACCCTGTATGAATTTTTTAAACTAACGTTTGCTGACATTTAGCTCAGAAGTTACATTTGTTTGGGCATGCGCATACCGTATTTTCAATTGTAGACTTTGTCAACAGGGCACACAATTTTCAGACTGACTGGAGACCAGCCGCATACAGCACGGAAAAAAATAAAAAGTGAAATTTTTTGTTTGAGGTATATTTCAATGTATTTTTGGAGTATTTCTGAGGACTGTTTAAATGTAACAATGGCCCAAAACGACCCCAAAAATCAAGATTGTGCCCCTTTTATGGATTAGACAATCATAGGCTCTATATGAACACTCGATAGACGGACTGTGTTTTATCCCAGTTTACGTTGTGGCCTGTGGCTTTGGTGTGGTCTTGTACAACTGATTGGTTGTTGGCTACCTTAGACTGGTGTTCCTTGATTTTGTTTTTGCAATGGTCTTTTCATTCCTCCAATATAACATTCCCCACAAGAACCAATAAATTGGTGAACACACCCTTTAGGATCAGCTTGGTCTTTTCGTTCCTCCAATATAACATTCCCCACAAGAACCAATAAATTGGTGAACACACCCTTTAGGATCAGCTTGGCTGGGTCATAACCTTAAATGTTTCTTTGACCTATGAAAACGGTTTCAATACCAGCTTTCTTCAATAGTCTTTTGATATTGTACAGGTATGGTGTGCTGACTCTAATGGTTTAGCTGTGAAGTAGACTGATGTTTCATGGCTTTGGCTATTGTTAGGTTCTCTAGTTGTTCAGGGTATTGGTTTAAGTTTGTAAAAACATGTTTGAAATGGTCAATTTCATTCTGTAGATTTTTTCATTACTGCAAATGATGATGGTGAGGGTGGTGATGATGCTTTTTGCGTTTGAAGGGGGTGGTTAGATTTATAGTCATGGTACTGATCAGCATGTGTGAGTTTTCTGTAAACTTATGTGCATACTTGATTGTTGACTATTGTTATGCTTTGAACTTTGTTATATTTTATTAATGTTGTCATTATGTTCCACATGGAGCTAGTTTTGTAGGTTTGTTATTCTTACTCCCGTCCATCATCATCAATCAGTCTCGTCATTATCTAACACGCCGTTCTTAATGATCTATTTTGAAGTCAATCAAGTCAATGCACATTCGACAGTCCTTGTAAACCGTTAACCCCAAACACAAGAAGGTTTTCACATGTTTTACACATAGTTCGCTCATATTATTTACCTTTATCGTGGCAGTATCACTCAAAACAATCTCGCTTTCTTCGTTTTACCACTAAATGTCAGCCATGACACTACGTCATAGGAATATTACGTTAAGGTATTCCCCCAAGCGCGTGTGATGTCACTATATAAACAAGCAGACGACGGGGATTCCGCAGTCTGGGGGTGGACTCGTTTACGGCAATAGCTCAAACTCATCGAAAAGGCGAAACTAGTGTCAACTCGACCAGTTTAAGATAAATCGGAATGGTAGGATTATTTTCGAACCTTTAATCTTTCATATTAAGTAAATATTGGGTGGGTTTCAAAAGCCTACCACCAACCGTTGCCAACCGGCCTACCGGAAGAAAAAAAATGCGCCAAAATAGATATTGTTAAATTTAAGGAACGTAGATTTTCATAAAACGAAACTATTCATCGCTGAACACGAAAATAAAAATTTATTTTTTTCGTTTCATTCTTAAGATAATTTTGATTCCATAATTTTGACGTCAACAAAAATTCCGTCAAATTAAATACTTTCGTTTTATTATATGAAAATCTACGATCCTTACATTTAACAATACCAATTTTGGCGCCTTTTTTTGCTATCGGTAGGCCGGTTGGCAGCGGTTGGCGGTAGGCTTTTGAAACCCATCCGTAAATATTCATACAATAGCTTTTAACTAGCTGAGTTTTACCAGCTGTCAAAAGCCTAGTGTCGCATATTATTTATTAGTTTATTATTAGGCCTACCATTATAACTCATTAATATTATTAGCCCTAAAGCCTAAAGGGCACTTACTTGCATTTACTTCACTGCAAGATATTAAGCGGTGATAATTAATTAGCAACTAGCTGTAATTACCTTTCTAAATTCTATTCAGCGCTAGGCCTACATTTAGCACTAAGCTTAATAACTGACCATTTTAATATTTCACAATTTAAGGGTTATTTAGGTTAGTTCCTATCATGCCATGTAGGCTATACATACTGTTCGGCTAAGAGTGGAGAAAGTGGACTGCCTATGGATAATCCTCCCACCCTCTCGTAAAATCATCACCCCATGTGAAGTACATGGACTTCAGACAGTTATCTGCTAATGTTATGATATTTTCAGGGCGGAGCTAAGTGTCAAGAGGGATTATTTACTTCTTAATATTCTGATTAACAATGTAGAATGATATGCCGCGATATTATAAAATACTGAATCTTATGAGCACACAAAATTCTGCCTTTATGCGGGTTTTTGTATGTTTGCTCTGGCATAGCGGATAAGACAGTTTAGTTGGTACAGTACTAAAGTTCTGACAATGGATCTTATTCTTTAAGGGTTTTTAGTGTTTGCTTTTGGTTGGATCTTTGTGGAGCTTTACTGTGGATTGGTCTTGTTTTAGGTATTTATTGCTTAAGTTTCAGCTTGAGTGAGGTTATGTTTCGTTGTGGTTTTAGATAGGATTTCTGAGATTTGGGGACGTGGATCAACTTTACCCCCTGGAGCAAGTTGCCGGATGCCTTTCTCTATACCTGTTATGAAATCATCCTTGTTTATAGGTTACGTCACAAACCTTAAGAAGACCACGTGATAAAACACTAATTTGCTGATCTGTCGGTTGCTTTTGACTGTGGATTGACCACAGTTTCCTGTAATATCTTGATGGCACCATTTGATTGATTCAATTGCAACCTTTGATTCATGCCTTGGAAAAACAAAAGGGAGGCAACTACAAGTTGTAATTCCATCCAGTCGATCTTTTAATATTGGAAAAGATTCAAAATGCAATAACTGGGGGCATTTGGATTTAGTAAACATTTTCAAAATAAAGGATAGGTGTATGTGGTACCATATGCATAAAAGTATAAAAGTACTGATGCAGAACTTGTGACTCTCAGGGAAATCAGGATATATTAGACACTGGAGATTATATTACAGTAAGTTACCAAATAGCTCCTGCTATGAAACAAAGTATTCTCACTAAGTAGGAGCGGTTCTACTTTATTTTAATTGAAAGAAAACTCCCCGCACCTTAGTGACATGAAGTGTACGAATTCATCAGGCAGAAATGGAGTGCCTGTATCCAACTGATTATGAAGAAAAGGCAGCTAACTACACAATGCTCGCGTCTCCATTCGGCGTTTCCTCTTCTAGCAGGCAATGTTTCGAAAATTAAACACGCATGTCGTCGCCAATGAATACCAATGAACCGATAATGAAGACTGTCTACAATTCTGAAAATTTTACTTCTTACACAAACTTCTAAATATATGTTTGTATGGTCACCCGTTCCAGTAAAATTAGCCTTTACTAAAATAATAATTTGATTAGTATAATTAGCCTTATTGTATAAGGCCTACGGTACGTCCCGTGAACTGTACGGTACAAATATTAGCTTATAAGAGCGAAATTATAAGCTAATAACGGACAAGTTATGTTAAAACATCAGCCAATAGAATTTCATTTTCGTGACCAATGAATGAGTGTTTATTTTTAGCACAATCTACTGTTTTTTTTTCTTTTAAATAAATTAGTTAAAAATATTTTGATTGAAAACAACTAGTTTTGTTTATCTAAAGGAAGTTTTAAAAACAAAAGTTTTCTCAATCTTAAAAACTAAATCTCGATCGAAAGAGAATTAGATAACGGCGGGAAAATAAACGTGACCATTTGGCGCTCTTTATAGTCTCTATTTTCACGCCAAATCACCATCGGGCAACCGATACAGCCGCTTAACCTCCCTCTCAAAAATCGATATAAATTTTACGATGCTCTTTCAAAAGGAGTTGTTTCATAATAGTTCATACAGACCTTTTGAAAGGGCAACTCAATATTAACAACTAGGACAATTTTATCCAATCATAATACAAAATAAGGCCATTTGAAGTTTTTCATCCAATTAAATTAATTTCTTTTAATTTCTAAAATGCTTGAATTTCTTCACACTTAAGTGTGTATTTATATACTATCCTTCACTGGAAACTTTGCTTTATCCATTATAACGAAGGAAAAAAATAATAGGCCTATTGATAAACCCCCAAAATTGCGCCTGGATAACGGAGACAACTTGAAAGGACAGCGATATTCCATGCTGATTCAAGAACTGTAATTTCACAGATATGCAGTTTATTCTACCATTTCTGTCAGGTATGTAATTTTCATTTGATCAGCCTCTACTTTTAGATTACTAAACAGTGAAATTGAGGTCTAAATAATAGACCATTTGCTTAGTCGTTTAGTAGGGCCACTTTGACACAGGTCACTTCCATTGAATCACTATTGTCTGTTCTGTGCTACTTAGTCCGAAACTAGCAGACCCTATTTTCAGCCTCTTGATTTGATAGCTTTTTGGACAGATATTGGTGGTGGAGGGTCAAAAAAAAGCAAGGCACAAAATTTTCCATTCCTTCATGGGTTTTTTAGCGTATTTAATTACTTCGAATCTTGATATTTAGGCTAGAAAGATAGATTTTTTTATAGTTTATCATACCATCAATCATCATTATAACCTTCCTACATCATCTGTGTCACACCTGTGGTTGCATCAACAATTATCTTGCACTTTTGTTTTATGTGTATCACATGACCTTGTAACGTCCTTTATTTTGGATGTGCATGCTATTTGAAATGGCGACTGAGCGATTGAAATTCTTTAAAAACACATCTGCAGGCGTGACAAATATGGTACAGGGGGACTATGATTGTATATTCCATATTTAAGGCTAAGCATTTTCACTCTTTGGTATCATTTGAAAGCTCGTCAATGCACAGATTTTATGCTCAGTAGGGCTACCTTAATTGTAAGCAACCTAAATCATCAAATAACACAAATAATAAACAACTAGTCTAAAGATGTAGTACCATTGATTTTTAATACAAAAAAAATATATTACCCTAGAAATATTTATCAACTAACTAAATACTTTACCCCATGTTATTTACCTAATAGTATATTGAGTACAGGCTTGTATGAAATATCAAATGCCATTTTCCTGAAGGATCATTGTCCATTGGTGATTGGCTGTTACAGGCAGTCATGAACTGTCAAACAAATTAACTTATTTTTGACCAAACTTGGTATGCCTCTCCACTTATTAATGTGATCTTAGAATAACACTTTTTAGATTATTACCTTTGACCTAGCCAAAACATGTAAGAAAAAAGAGATTCTTGCTATCAAATTAGAGACTTTTATCCCTTTCGCACTGCAAAAGTAATTCTATCAAATTTATTTGGTTATAACCAGAAGTTATCCAGGTAGAACAATCTACCTCCACAGGTGGATTTCTTCTGGATAACATCCAGTTATATAGCAGTGCGAAACCAAACAAGAAGTTATCTGGATAAGTATATCATGTGATGTATCACGTGGATAAGCACTTCAAAATGGCTTCTCTTCTTGGCGGTTTTCTGGAAATACTTGAAAATAACAAGAAAAGGATTATTAAACTACAAGAATTGCATATGCACACGAAGAGGAAGTGAAAAAATATATTGCTATTATTTACATATTTTTTATTGTTCTCACGTGACATGATACATTACTAAAATAAAATGTTATCTGGATAACTTTGCTGGCAGTGCAAAAGAAGCTATCTTGATAGGATTGCATTGCAAACTGAATCAGATTTTTCTATTTGGTTTTAACTGAGGGAATAATTTAGCTGTGCAGTGCAAAATGGGAATTTGTTTTAAATGTATTATTTGTGTTGTCCACACTACTATTTTGTAAAATGTAATACAATGAGAAGATTAACAACTTAATTTTATATTTTATAGAGACTGGGATGGATCTGACAGAGAGATAGATACCTTCTTGAAGATGTTGTTGGGGAATATTTTGACTTCATGATAATGAAATAAAAAGATTGAATAAAGGTAATATTACATTGAAAGATTTAAGATTATGTGTTTATTACTTTGCTGATTAATCAACTTTCTAGGTTTAAATAATTCCTAAAAGTCTGTCCTGTTGAGAATTATGTTGTCTTCATAAGACCAAAGCACAGGGTGACATCATGTATTCATGGATTTCTTGTATTAAGTGGGTATGAAATTAAGATTCCTATTTTCTCAGTGTGTTATCCTATGTGTACCGAATTCACTGTTTTGCATTATACCAATTTTCAATCAGACATCTGTAGTTCTTCTAATTTGATTTGATTTTGAACTATTCGTATTATGATGTCCCTATTGCAAAAATATTTCTCACACAGCTTTTTTAATAGAGACCTCATGAAAATTGGGAAAAACCTTTGCAATCTTATAAAATATCCATTCATGTTTGTATACTAAATAAATTTGATTGTTTTATTCAGAAGCAAAGAGTGTCACATACAGCATATGTTCTTTTGAGATGAATAAGTGGATTGGGATGGCTAAATGGTTAAGGTTTCTTTACCTTTAAATAACAAAGGTAAGTTTTATGTTTACTCTTGGAGCCGTAGTGACTTAAAGTTTAATAGCAGCAAAGGTTGAGATGAACAGTTGGAAAATGGTCCTCATTGCATCCTGCATGGCATTGCCATCTTTATTAGCCCATTAGGTGCGGAATTGTAGGACAAAAAACTCAATTATTTATTATATTTACTCAGACTACTGGTGCAATTACTGTGACATGGAATTCTTTCCAAGAAATATGGTGACAGTAAACTGAAACTTATTTAATTGTAAATGGTTACAAGATAAAATAGTAATAGCTATTGCTTTACCGTAACACATTTACCTGGTGACTAAAGTTACTGTGACAAATGTGTCAAAGCTCCTCTTAACAATTTCGTATGACCAATTTTCATATATTGCTTGACTAGAATTTTTGTACGCCCAAAATGTATTTTGGTCGTGTATTGTGATCACCCCTGTCTGTCTGTGTGTGTGTGGGTGTGTGTGTGTGTGTGTGTCTGTTCACATTTTTCTTGTACTCACTCTACAGTCTACAAATCTCAATGGATCTTTTTTATTTTTGTTATATGGGTTAATAACATTACAAAGAGGATCCCTATTGATTTTGGTGCTGATCGGACAATTTTTGGCCGAGATATAGCATAAAACTTCAGGGTAACAGTCTTGTACTTATTTTCCAGTCGACAATATTGATAATTCGACAGACCTCCCCTTTTTCGACGTCACAACCAATCCGAACGCGTGAATTCAATAAACCCGCGAATTGTAGTCTCTGTCACCCAGACTAATTACATAGATATCAGAAGGACTGGATTGTCGAGTTTAACCTCGGTCTAAAATTTAATAAATTATGTCGATCTTGTCACTTCTACAGCTTAAATTTCTTTCTTTTTTTATTTCACGAAGGTTTGTGTTTGTGTTATTATATTATCAAAGTATGCAGTGCATTCGTCAAAAAATGTTATTATGATAGTAAAATAGTGAGTTGAGTCAATATGTTGACGACAGTCTTCTCGACTGACTTTCCAAAGAAAATCTCCGATTAAGTAGGTCAAATTCTGAAATGGATGTCCTACGCTACATTATGTTGGAGGGCCATATCCTCATATCGACAAAATATTCAAATACCGGTAGGCCTCATAAAGGTTTTATCTTACTAAAATTTATTTGATTCGTCCCGATATCAATAGCTTAAATCAGATATCGCTTGTAAACGTTGGCTTTTGTAGACCTAAGTTTTATTTAGTTTTAACTTCAGAACACTTGACATCTGCCGAAGACCGGCTTGAAATTGTGAATGTATCTTTTATAACAGAAGCAAACCTTTTGTGAAAGTCGTGTATTGTAATGTACGGCAGTAATACGTAATGCTAGTCATACAGCATACTTTATAACAATGTTTCGTTTCATGTTGTATTAACATATATAATACTAAGAGTTGGTATGTGTACGAGAGTTAAGTGATTTTTGTACGAAACCGATGTAATGGTGTGCATTATATAAACCCAATAAATCTCATAACTTTAATGTTGTTGGTTAAATCCTGATATGAGAATACTACAGTTGGCGACGAGGATGATAAATTAATCAGTCTTTAAGCTGGAGAATCAAATTTGGTAAGCTGTCAACAGAAGAATCGGTCTTAACTCTGTAAATAATGACAACCAATATTGAAGCACATGCTCTTGAACCGTTTGCTGTTCACGGCAAGAGGACACAACTCGCTACATCGTGGAGAAGATGGAAGAGGGCATTCCAATTTTATGTAAAAGGGAAAGGATTGGTGGATGAAGAACAAAAGAAATGTCTGTTGCTACATTTTGCAGGCATGGATGTTCAAGATTTATTCGAAACTTTAGTAGATCCTGGCCCTGGCGAAGATGCTGAAAATGATCCTGCCACAGAATATGAAAAAGCTTTGAGAACGTTAGATGCTCATTTTGATCCAGACAACAATATTCCTTTTGAAAGGCATGTATTTAGAAAAATGGCGCAAGAACCTGATGAAACGGTCGATGAATTTGTTGCTAGGTTGAAAAGGCAAGCTGTATTCTGCGCATTTGAAGATAAAACGGATGAAAACATTCGAGAACAAGTCATTGAAAAATGTCGAGATTTGGTGATTAGAAGAAAACTATTAGCCAAAGGAAATGACTTAACATTAGCTGGTTTGCAACAATTAGCTCGAAGTGTTGAAATGGTAGATCTACAATTGAAAAATTATGCTGGAACAGATAATTCAAGCAGTAAATTTGAAGACTTTAGTGCAGAAAACCAAACTGTCAATCAAGTATATCATAGTTCACGCAGACATCAAAGAGGAGGCGGAGCTAAATATAAAAATAGGTCACAGACTGTCAGAGATAATAAACCTGTTAACAGTAGTAGAAACTTTACATGCTACCGATGTGGAAAATTAGGTCATGGTTTTCAAGATGCAAATTGTCCTGCTAAAAACAGTACATGTGATAAATGTGGTAAATTTGGTCATGCTGTAGTCTGTAGATCTAAAGAAGCAAGTAAGAAGAAAAACTGGAAGCCGAAATCAAGAATTAATCAAGTTGAAATAGAAGCTGAAGAAAATGGTAAATTTGGTGAAGAATCTGATGCTGACTTCGCATTCACAGTACAATTTGAAAATTATGATAAAAGTATGATAGAAATAAATATTGGTGGACTAAATTTAGATATGTTGATAGACTCTGTTGCAACGTGTAATATTATTGATGAGAAAACATGGGAAGACATGAAGATGAAGAAAATTAAATGTACTTCACAGAAAGTAGAAAAGAAGATATATTCTTATGGGTCCAAAGTTCCATTGAAAACTTTAGGCAAATTCCAGACTTTGGTGAAATTTAGAGACAAATGTATATTAGGTGAATTTGTGGTAATTGAAGGTGTTGGCAGAGCATTATTAGGAAAGAAAACTGCTGAAGAACTGAATGTTTTAAGACTTGGTCCAGAGATAAATAGAATTACAAATGACAATATATTGGATCAGTATAGTGATTGTTTTGGTAAATTGGGAAAATTGAAAAACTATCAAGCTGAAATTCATATAGACCCTAGTGTTACACCCATAGCTCAAAAACCAAGAAGGGAACCATTTGGTCTCAGAAATAAAATTAAAGAAAAGATAGACGAGTTAATTAAATTAGATATTTTAGAAGAGGTTAAAGGTCCTACTCCATGGGTGAGTCCATTAGTGGTCGTACCGAAAGCTAATTCAGATGAGATCAGACTATGTGTAGATATGAGACTGGCAAACAATGCAATAATTCGTCAAAGGTTCCCGATACCTAAAGTCGATGAAGTTTTACAGAATATGAATCGAAGTACGATATTCTCAAAATTGGATCTTCGAATGGGTTACCATCAGTTGGAGTTAACAGAATCGTCTCGAAGTATCACAACATTCGCATCTCATTGTGGTTTATTCAGATATAAAAGATTAATGTTTGGGATTACATCAGCACCTGAACTATACCAACATGTTCTACAACAAGTGTTTGCTGGATGTGAAGGAGTACATAATATATCTGATGATTTGATAATACATGGTAAAAATCAAGAGGAACATGATAAAAGACTTATAAAAGCATTAGATGTTATTAGAGAAAATGGGCTTACTCTAAATAAAACTAAGTGTATGTTCAGTATGGATAAATTGATATTTATGGGACATGTTCTAAGTAAAAGAGGAATTGGTCCAACTGACGAAAAGGTTAAAGCTGTCACTCAAGCTAAAGAACCAACATCTGCAAGTGAAATAAAGAAGTTTTCTAGGCTTAGTGAATTTCTGTGGAAGATATATTCCTAATCTGGCAACAGTGTCTGAACCTTTAAGAAACTTGACTCGGAAATCAGTAAAATTTGAGTGGGGTTCACGTCAAAAGAAATCGTTTTATAAACTAAAAGAACTTTTAGCAAATGCTGAAACATTGGCTTATTTTGATCCAGAGGCTGAGACGCAAGTGATTGCAGATGCAAGTCCGGTAGGTCTTGGTGCAGTATTGGTACAAATTCAAAATGGTGAGGCAAGAATAGTGTCATATGCAAGTCGTAGTTTATCTGATGTAGAAAGACGTTATAGCCAAACTGAAAAAGAAGCTTTAGGACTTGTGTGGGCTTGTGAAAGATTTCACGTATATATTTATGGTATTAAATTTGAATTATTGACTGACCATAAACCGTTGGAATTCATATATTCGAAACGTTCGAATCCATCAGCGAGAATAGAACGTTGGGTGTTAAGACTGCAACAATATGATTTTAAAGTTCGTTATATTCCGGGAAGTCAAAACATAGCAGACTATTTATCTAGAAGGTCGTGTGTATGTAAACCGCCTATGTTAAATCATGCTGAGGACTATAATAGATTTGTCGCAGTAAATTCTACACCTGAAGCCTTATCAATTCGTGATATTGAACGCGAATCTTACAAAGATGATGAAATTTCGATACTTAGAAAAACTGGGAAAATTGTCCTGTACAGTTTAAATCTGTGCGAAATGAATTGACTGTATTAGGTAAACTTGTTTTAAGAGACACTAGAATAGTTGTTCCACACAGTTATAGGAAACGGGTTATAAATCTAGTGCATGAAGGACATCAAGGGATAGTTAAGTGTAAACAAAGAATTAGGTCAAAAGTATGGTGGCCCGGTGTTGACCATGAAATAGAGAAAAAGTGTAGAACTTGTCATCAATGTCAACTTGTTGGTCAAACTACACAGCCTGAACCACTTCATAGTACAAAACTACCTACTAAACCCTGGCAAGACTTGGCAGCTGATATTTTAGGTCCCTTACCAGATGGAAAATCAGTCTTAGTAGTGGTGGATTATTACAGTAGATTTTATGAAGTGAAAATGATGAAGACTGTTACATCTAAAACTATAATAGATTCTATGGATGATATGTTTACAACTCATGGATATCCTGTTACTTTAAAAACAGATAATGGATCCGTGTTTGTGTCAGATGAATTTGAACGCTATTTGGAAATTAATTCAATAGTGCATAGGAAGTCTACTCCTTATTGGCCTCAAGCAAATGGGGAAGTTGAGAGACAAAACAGATCTCTAATGAAATATTTGAAAATTGTTCATTCTGAAGGAAATTGGAAAATGTTCAACAGGAACTTAATAAATTTTTGATTGCGTATAGATCCACACCACATTCAACAACTGGTATTAGTCCTGCTGAATTGCTGTATAATAGAAAGATTAAAACTAAGATTCCTGAAATCAATATGGATAGAATTTTGGATAATTCGAGTATTTTGGATCGCGATATGGAAATGAAGCAAAAAGTAAAAGATTATGCAGATAAACATAGAAATGTTCAAATTTGTGATATTCAAATTGGTGATAAAGTGTTAATATTACAAAAACGTTTAAATAAGTTATCTACAAAGTTTGAAAATGCTATTTATGAAGTTATTGAGAAATTCGGTTCTCAAGTTATTGTGAGAAATTGTGAAACTGGTGTTGAATACACTAGAAATATTAATCATGTGAGAAAATATTTGGAAGTAAATGATGATTTAAATTCTGAGGAAAAGGAAGAGAATGTGAGTCAAAATGTGAATAGAAATGAAAATGTGATTCATAATCAAAATCGTGATCATAATCAAAATGTTGCTCCGTATCGTGAAATAACAAATCGCGAAAACAGAAACTTAGGTCGTGAAAATCAAAGTGGATTTAATCATATTCGAAATGGAAATAGTCACAATAGGAATGGCCAAACTAATCATTATGGAAATTTTAAACAGAGACAGTTAGGACAATCCAATCAACAAGAACTATCTGCTAGAAAAAGAACTGATCATAAAAGTGTTGTTAATGATTGCTCTAATTTTGAAAATGTTCTGAATGATAATGTTCTTGAAAATCCTTCAAATGTCTTAACTGATGATAACAATGATCATAATATTGATATACCTATTGATGATATTATTACTAGTGAAAGTGATACTGAATCTTTAAATGTTAATAAGCATAGTAATATTAGTAGAGGTAGACTAAAACGTAAGACAAGATTACCAAAGTATCTAAATGATTATGAGCTCTATTAAGCTGTTTGTATTAAAGTTGAAATTAGATGGTCTATTATTTTGGTAGTGATGTTTTATATGTTGTCTACTTATCACAGGAAATTATTTGGTTAAAGTATGCTTAGGTTAAAGCATTGCATCTCTTATTTTATAGATAACTACAGTGTTTATTTGAAGTATGGTTTATTGCAAAGTTATAATTTTAGATGGCTGAAATTCTGAAAAAGGGAGGGATGTAATGTACGGCAGTAATACGTAATGCTAGTCATACAGCATACTTTATAACAATGTTTCGTTTCATGTTGTATTAACATATATAATACTAAGAGTTGGTATGTGTACGAGAGTTAAGTGATTTGTACGAAACCGATGTAATGGTGTGCATTATATAAACCCAATTAATCTCATAACTTTAATGTTGTTGGTTAAATCCTGATATGAGAATACTACATGTATCAATCAATAATTCCTGCGATAAATTTCCCGGTAAACTAGCATGATTTACTGCTAATCGCCATCATGTTATTTCTGTAACGTTGGTTAGATATGGTGTCATTAAAATATTTGGCATGTGGGTTATTGGGGACTTAAAGTCGATCTGATCTGATTTTTGTGTTGTAGGATACTTTTAACCGAGATATATCGTTAAACGTAGAAAAATCTTTAACATATGTATCTGTAGTATGGCTGCCATTTGGGCGTATTTCAATGCATCGCATTGCTATCTTTTGTTTTACTTTGAATTGTTCTCTTTTTGTATTTTTCAGCATATAAATTGTAATTCAGTCCTGGTACAAATCCAATATTGCTGGAAGAAGACTTTCTCTGAATGAAAAATAACCTTATGAAAGACATTCATTTCAAGAAGTATGGGAAAATCTTGATTGAGTTTGGAAAAATGGACACATAAATAAATAAATTATGTATCAAATGTGTGTTGTTGTATTCAACATCAGTCCAACAACTGATAGTCAATAGGCTCAACAGTTCATTAGGTCATAGAAAATTTATAAAGCATTAGGACAAATAAGCCAAGGGACGAATGAGTTGACCCTGACATTCAATGGCTCTGAATTTTTTCAAGTAGAATGTTCTTGACCTAAGCTATCCATTTGCCTATTATGATCGACAACAATTTTT
>CM060199.1:22643996-22661256 GCA_030562195.1 Nipponacmea schrenckii
ACCAACTGCAGAGAGATGCCTACAGACAAGAAGAAGTTGTGTTGTGGTATGACACCAGAATTTTACTTATCATGTAGACGGGTTATTGACAAATATTATATAATGGACATGGACATAATGGGGGCAGGGGCCATATCCAAAAAAATACATAGTTTGTAAAATGATCCCTGTATGAATTGTTATGAATGTTTAAATTCTCAAATATTCAATATATTCAAGATTTAACTATAGAATACTTTTAAATATGCAATCATAATAAAAAGTTTTCACATTTGATATTTCAGGAATTTGACCAGTACTGCTTGGAACCAGGGGTTTCAATGATAGCCAACAACTTAAAGGGATAATAGGCATTAGAATACACTCGTCCTACGGCTTATATTTGTGTTTAATATTGACTATTAGTTAAATAAGTATGCATCACACACTTTACCAAATTTTAAAAAGCCACAATAAAAATATATTCGGAATTTAAAAAAAAAGTGAGCCAGCGACGATTCCATTCAGTTTGAGAATAAAAGCGTCTGGTAAATCAACGCTAAAACATCATTGTGCAAAACCCACATGTTAGAGTTACTTCCCTTTATATTTACACGATTTGAAAATCGCTTGATGGATGGCTCAAGCGTTTTATGATTAACTACTTTATTTTGGGGATTTATCGGATGTTAGGGGAATTTTGATGTATAGGTATGACACCAGGTAAGTCCTGATGGATATATACTGTTATTGTCCAAATTTGAGTGAACTTAAATTTTTATGTTCGTTCTAACGCCTATTATCCCTTTAAGGAATGATGTATTTATAAGGGAAGGCCAGGAAATCAACAAGAAGTTGCTTACAGACAGCATATATATTGGCGATATGGTAGACTGGGGGAAGGCAACAGGCGAGTGGTCGACAGTTGTGTAGTGTGGAAAATTAGGGACAAATACCTATCAAATCTTGGACAATATACTGGGTTCAAGTCAACTTGTCTTGTATGAAAATTTATGTGAATAAGGACTCTCCTGTCCCAGCATGTGTTTTGTGTTTTAAACACAAATATTGTACTTATGTATTTATTTAAGGGGGTTGACAACCCTAAACCGATTTCAACCACTTCTTTTCCACCTATCTGAAATATTTAAATATCAATGGAAATAGGGTATGAAAGATGAACGAAAAAAACGTCAATTATTCCCTTAAAATTAGCATATCTACTAAATTATTTAATAGAAGGTTGAAATTTTGCACAATGCAAGTCTACATGTATCTTTACAACTTGACGTTGGCTTTTTGAAAAATTAGGTTTTGTTTTGAAGATATTGATAGAAATCAAAATTTTGCGTGTGCATTTACGAAAAATTTAATTTTTAAAAAACTATTCATTTTAACAAAAAAAGCCAACGTAAAGTTATAGGGGACATCATAGCTGAAGCTAAAGTGTGTAAAAATCGAATAAATTTTAAGCCAGATATGCTTATGGAAAAATGGCAGTTTTTTTCAACATTTTGCAAACACATGTAAACCTTACGTAAGTAACGATCATGTTGTTAAAAGATTATCTTTCATGCTGTAGAAATCTTAAAGCAACCTTTAGGCATCGATATGCACAGATAACCACATAATTGGAGTGCTAAAACAATGGATTAGCACATGTCAAAACACCCCTACCCATCAATCATAAAATGTCTCTGTTTACATGTGACTTACTGATTTATGGGACATCACGTGACTTCTGGATTTCCCTCAATACAAATCCGAACGACAAATGTAGAAAAGGTTTATTTAGCTAATGACGTAGTACTCAAAAATGTCAACTGACAACGTAATTGTATGTCTACATAGAGGAATACCCCAATGTGTTCTATAAATAGATTATCTTTATGGACTGATATCTGACAAACTACTGATGCGATTGAGCTAAAACTTTTACTAAATGATTTTTTTTTTAATTCCAAATAGAATGGATATAAACTTAATACGTTTCTTGATTCAAATACACCTCGAACAATAAGGTTGTCAACCCCCTTAACAGACTGTTAATTTTTTCTCAATCTTGTAAATGCATCAGACACAACAATAACATCGATTTCTTTCCTTATTTCAGAGTGCTACTCATGGGTATCTATATATATTGATAGTCCTGTTATGATTATTCATTTCTCTTGATAACACTGTATGAGCATGTGAAACGTTGAGTCAATAAATATTAGAAATAGTATACCTATATATCTAGTGTTTCTATATAACATTTGATGATGCTGTCTATATGACCATGTGAAACGATAAGTTAATAAATGTTCTTTAATAACATCAATGTTCAACATTCCCGATGTCATTGGTTATATCATGTTGATCATGGCTCGTCCAATTCTTTCTTTACTTGGCTTGAACTCGGTGCTGACTTTATTTGAATCTGATCTGAAACATTTTGTTATTGTAAAAGCATAAGAACATAGATCTATCTTGATTAACATCATACAAGACTACTGCTTTATACTGTTAAACCTCTGCCCAATAAAGAAATTAAATGAAAAAGGACATAATCAAGTTAAATTTTTTCAAAAAGGGTGAAATCTATGGTGAATTCATCCGTGAGAATCACACGAGGAATCTAGGAATATAAATGTTATATTTAATAGTATTAATATCTCAACATACCCAAATTCTTTCTTTACTTGGATTGAACTCGGTGCTACTTCTGTATCATAGCTGCTGACTTTATTTGAATCTGATCTGAAACATTTTGTTATTGTGAAAGCATAAGTACATAGATCTATCTTGATTAACATCATACAAGACAACTGTTTTATACTGTTAAACCTCTGCCCAATAAAGAAATTAAATGAAAAAGGACATAATCAAGTTAAATTTTTTCAAAAAGGGTGAAATCTATGGTGAATTCATCCGTGAGAATCACACGAGGAATCTAGGAATATAAATGTTATATTTAATAGTATTAATATCTCAACATACCCAAATTCTTTCTTTACTTGGATTGAACTCGGTGCTACTTCTGTATCATAGCTGCTGACTTCATTTGAATCTGATCTGAAACATTTTGTTATTGTAAAAGCATAAGAACATAGATCTATCTTGATTAACATCATACAAGACAACTGTTTTATACTGTTAAACCTCTGCCCAATAAAGAAATTAAATGAAAAAGGACATAATCAAGTTAAATTTTTTCAAAAAGGGTGAAATCTATGGTGAATTCATCCGTGAGAATCACACGAGGAATCTAGGAATATAAATGTTATATTTAATAGTATTAATATCTCAACATACCCAAATTCTTTCTTTACTTGGATTGAACTCGGTGCTACTTCTGTATCATAGCTGCTGACTTTATTTGAATCTGATCTGAAACATTTTGTTATTGTGAAAGCATAAGTACATAGATCTATCTTGATTAACATCATACAAGACAACTGTTTTATACTGTCAAACCCCTGCCCAATAAAGAAATTAAATGAAGATAGCTTGCCAGGCAAGGTAATATAAGCCCACTGGCAGCATTGATTTTGAATAAAAAATAAAATATACATATACTTCTTTTCAAAAACAGAGCAATAATTGATATTAAACATTTTAAGATTTATCTGATTTTCACATACTCATGCCAAGTTCCATTTAAATCAGTCAAGAAATAGAGTGTTTATGAGCCAAAAAATCGCAATTGAAAGAACAAGGGCAATCAAATATTTTGTGATATTTCTTGTTTTCAATAGGGTTCATTCTTGAGTGATAATTAACAATTTCAGGAAATTTTGTCAAATTCTGTAAATCATAGTGCCTTCTAGAGGGTTTACAAGAAAAAAAATTTTGACGAATTTACCAAAAAAAGGCAATAACTAACACTAACTAACAGTAATAGTTACATCAAAATTGCTCAAGAATTGTGACTTGTAGAGTGTTTACAAGGAAAAAATCGAACACATTTTATAAAGCAAGGGCAATAATTCGTATCAAATATATTTCGATATATTAGATTTTCAATAGGGTTCATCCTTTGGAGATATTAAACAAGTTTTGTCAAAAGCCGTCAATAATTGTGCTTTGTAGAGTGTTTACAAGCCACAAACACAAATTAAATGCGCTTTCAAAAACAAGGGCAATAACTGATACTAAATATTTTTCGATTTAACTGAATTTCAATTGGGTTCATCCTTAGGTGATTACAAATACTCATGCCAAGTTATGTCAAAATCACTCAAGAATTGTGACTTGTAGAGTGTTTACAAGGCAAAGATCCAACACATTTTATAGAACAAGGGCAATAATTTGTATCAAATATATTTCGATATTTTTTATTTTCAAAAGGGTTCATCCTTGGGTGATATTAAACAATTTCAACAAGTTTTGTCAAGATAGCTTGCCAGGCAAGGTAATACACTGCCCACTGGCAGCATTTATTTCAAATAAAAACTTTTCAGTAAGGTTACATTAAGTGGAATGAAATATTCAACCTTCCAACCAATTTTTTTCTAGGGTCTCTAGTTTCATTAAAAACTGTCAAGAATTGTACCTAATAACAACTCATTAAATATTTTTCGCTATTTTTATGATTTGCAATAGGGTTCACCCTTGATAATATTTTGATATTTTTAATTCTTAATAAGGCTCATCCTTGGTTGATATGAAACAATTTCAGCGAGTTTTGTCAAAAAGGAATGTTTAGAGTGTTCACAAGCCAAAAATTGAAAGCGTTTTTGAAAACAGGCGCAATAACTGACACTCAATTTTTTTCAATTTATCTGATTTTCAATAGGGTTTATCCTTGTGAGAAAAGAAATACTAAAGCCAAGTTTCATCAAAATCCATGCTAATTGTTCTTTCTAGATTGTTTACGAGTTAAATTGAACGCGTTTTCAAAAACAAGGTCAATAACTTGTACTAAATATTTTTCGATTTTAAATAGGGTTCATCCTTGGGAGACAACAAATACTCCAGCCAAGTTACATCAAAATCCATTAAAAATTGTTTTTTCTAGAGTGTTTACAAGCTAAAATTGAACGCGTTTTCAAGAACAAGGGCTATAACTGACACTAAATATATTTCTATTTATTTGATTTATAATAGGGTTCATCCTTGGGTAAAGATAGCTTGCCAGGCAAGGTAATATACGCCCACTGGCAGCATTTATTTCAAATAAAAACTTTAAAGTAAGGTTACAATAAGTGGAATGAAATATTCAACCTTCCAACCTATTTTTTTCTAGGGTCTCTAGTTTCATTAAAAACTGTCAAGAATTGTACCTAATAACAACTCATTAAATATTTTTCGGTATTTTTATGATTTGCAATAGGGTTCACCCTTAATAATATTTTGATATTTTTAATTCTTAATAAGGCTCATCCTTGGTTGATATTAAACAATTTCAGCGGGTTTTGTCAAAAATGAATGTTTAGAGTGTTCACAAGCCAAAAGTTGAAAGCGTTTTTGAACACAGGTGCAATAACTGACACTAAATATTTTTCGATTTATCTGATTTTCAATAGGGTTTATCCTTGTGAGAAAACAAATACTAAAGCCAAGTTTCATCAAAATCCATTCAAAATTGTTCTTTCTAGAGTGTTTACGAGTTAAATTGAACGCGTTTTCAAAAACAAGGTCAATAACTTGTACTAAATATTTTTCGATTTTCAATAGGATTCATCCTTGGGAGACAACAAATACTCCAGCCAAGTTACATCAAAATCCATTAAAAATTGTTCTCTAAAGAGTGTTTACAAGCTAAAATTGAACTCGATTTCAAGAACAAGGGCTATAACTGACACTAAATATATTTCTATTTATTTAATTTATAATAGGGTTCATCCTTGGGTAAAACCAAATACTCAAGCCAAAGTTAACCAAAATCCATTAAGAATAGTTCTTTCTAGAGTGTTTACAAGCTAAAATTGAATGCGTTTTCAAGAACAAGGGCAGTAACTCATACTAAAATTTTTTTGATTTCGCTGATTTTCAATAGGGTTCATCCTTGAGTTATAACACACTCTCACACCAAGTTTCATCGAAATCCATCAAGAATTGTGCCATGTAGAATGTTTACGAGACAAAAATCGGACGCGTTTAAAAGAACAAGGGCAATAATTCATATTAGATATATTTTGATATTTTTAATTTTCAATTGGGGTCATCCCTTGCGATATCCAACAATTTCAGTGAGTTTTGTCAACATTGGTCATGAATTGTTTCCTTCTAGAGTGTTTATTAGCCAAAAAGTTAAACCCGTTTTCAAACACAAGGGCAATAACTGACACTAAATATATTTCGATTTATTTGATTTTCGGTAAAAACAAATACTCAAGCCAAGTTTTATCAAAATCCATTAAGAATTGTTCTTTCTAGAGTGCTTATAAGCTAAAAATGAACGTGTTTTCAAACACAAGGGCAATAACTGATACTAAATATTTTTCAATTTAACTGAATTTCAATAGGGTTCATCCTTAGGTGATTACAAATACTCATGCCAAGTTATGTCAAAATCGCTCAAGAATTGTGACTTGTAGAGTGTTTACAAGGCAAAAATCCAACACATTTTATAGAACAAAGGCAATAATTCCTATTAAATATATTTCGATATGTGCTATTTTCAAAAGGGTTCATTCTTGGGTGATATTAAACAATTTCAGCAAGTTTCGTCAAAATCGGTCAATAACTGTGCTTTGTAGAGTGTTTACAAGCTAAAAATTGAACGCGTTTTCAAAAACAAGGGCAATAACTGATATTAATTTTTTTTCGATTTGACTGATTTTCAATAGGCTTCGTCCTTGGGTGATAACAAATACTCAGGCCAAGTTTCATTAAAATCCATTAAAAATTGTTCTCTCAAGAATGTTTACAAGCTTAAATTGAACGCGTTTTCAAGAACAAGGGCAATAACTCATACTAAATGTCTTTCGATTTCGCTGATTTTCGATAGGGTTTATCCTTGAGTTATAACATACTCTCACACCAAGTTTCATCAAAATCGGTCAAGAATTGCACGTTGTAGAGTGTTTACGAGCCATTCAAGAACAAGGGCACGAACTCATACTAATTTTTTTCCGATTTCGCTGATTTTCAATAGGGTTCATCCTTGCGTGATCATAAACACTCATATTAAGTTTCATCTAAATCCGTCAAGAATTACACCATGTAGAGTGTTTACGAGCAATTGTGGACGGAAGGATGGACGGATGTGGGTGACGACAATATACGCCCCCCATTTCATGTGGGCGTATAAAAATCAGGCAAGAATTGCACATTGAAGAGTGTTTACGAGCCATTCAAGAACAAGGGCAAAAACTCATACTAAATTTTTCCGATTTCGCTGATTTTAAATAGGGTTCATCCTATCATAAACACTCATATAAAGTTTCAATTAAATCCCTCAAGAATTGCACCTTGTAGAGTGTTTACGAGCAATTGTGGACGGACGGATGTGGGTGACGACAATATACGCCTCCATTTCATGTGGGCGTATAAAAAAGGACATAATCAAGTTAAATTTTTTCAAAAAGGGTGAAATCTATGGTGAATTCATCCGTGAGAATCACACGAGGAATCTAGGAATATAAATGTTATATTTAATAGTATTAATATCTCAACATACCCAAATTCTTTCTTTACTTGGATTGAACTTGGTGCTACTTCTGTATCATAGCTGCTGACTTTATTTGAATCTGATCTGAAACATTTTGTTATTGTGAAAGCATAAGAACATAGATCTATCTTGATTAACATCATACAAGACAACTGTTTTATACTGTTAAACCTCTGCCCAATAAAGAAATTAAATGAAAAAGGACATAATCAACTTCAATTTTTTCAAAAAGGGTGAAATCTATGGTGAATTCATCTGTGAAAATCACACAAGGAATCTACAAAAATAAATGTTAGATTTAATAGTATTAATATCTCAACATACCCAAATTCTTTCTTTACTTGGATTGAACTCGGTGCTACTTCTGTATCATAGCTGCTGACTTTATTTGAATCTGATCTGAAACATTTTGTTATTGTAAAAGCATAAGAACATAGATCTATCTTGATTAACATCATACAAGACAACTGTTTTATACTGTTAAACCTCTGCCCAATAAAGAAATTAAATGAAAAAGGACATAATCAAGTTAAATTTTTTCAAAAAGGGTGAAATCTATGGTGAATTCATCCGTGAGAATCACACGAGGAATCTACAAAAATAAATGTTAGATTTAATAGTATTAATATTTCAACATACCCATATACTGAGGAAACTTGAGACAAGTACTGTGCAATGGGATCTTGGTCTACTGGTGTACATGTACTAGCTGTGCTGATGTTAGTTCGGTGCTTCAACGGTGTCAACAATCCCCTAACAGTTGGAGAATCTGAGATTCCAATTTCAGCATTATCTGGAGCTGCTAGACGCTCTGACTGTAATTTCCAACTAGAATAGTTACTAAAAAATCAATAAATATCAGAGTGGACCTGAAAATTGACCAGCTCGAACGGCTTGCAGTGGTTTCCTCCTTTTACAAGTTCCTCATCAGTAGTTTCCCCCCAGTGATTTCCACCTCTTTTTAATCCCAGTGGTTTCCCCCTCTATTCCACCCATATTCTAAGTGGTTTCCCCCCCTAATTAATATATAAAAAACCTGTTAATCTGTGATCAGCTACTGTGATGGCTTCAAATTAACAAATAAAAGGAATAAGGAAGCCATTGGAATAGGTTTAATTAATTTGATAACCTTGTTTAAATTGCAACACCCTTGTTAGACCACCAAAGCATGCCATTACTTGTGATGAATGTGGAAAATGGTGTCACAGGAAATGTAATACAGGTATGTTAATTTATTTTATTAAGTAATATTTCAAGAAATATTAGAACAAAAAATAAATCTCTTCACACAAATTTGCAAAAAGAATTAGTTACTTATAGAATTATTTACTTTGTAGGTGTATGGATGGTACCTTTAAAGTGGTTAAGATTATACTGAAAGGGTGTATTTTTCACTGGGTGCAGTGTTTATGGAGAAAAGTCCAAGCTGTAGGCCTACAGGAAACATATAATAATTGCAAAGGAGTATATGAATTTATCAGAAATTTAAATACACTCCCATTCCTACCGGTAGAACATATACTACCAACCTTCAATTGCTGAGCAGAGAAAGCCAATACAGAACCCCTTAAAGAGCTGGTTCGCTACCTAAAGATAACATGGTTTGAATTGGAAAATAATTAATGTATTTTTTACTATTTAGGTTGGCATAGGAGACTTAACAAAAGATAGCTTGCCAGGCAAGGTAATATACGCCCACTGGCAGCATTTATTTCAAATAAAAACTTTTCAGTAAGGTTACAATAAGTTGAATGAAATATTCAACCTTCCAACCTATTTTTTTCTAGGGTCTCTAGTTTCATTAAAAACTGTCAAGAATTGTACCTAATAACAACTCATTAAATATTTTTCGGTATTTTTATGATTTGCAATAGGGTTCACCCTTAATAATATTTTGATATTTTTAATTCTTAATAAGGCTCATCCTTGGTTGATATTAAACAATTTCAGCGAGTTTTGTCAAAAAGGAATTTTTTAGAGTGTCCACAAGCCAAAAGTTGAAAGCGTTTTTGAAAACAGGCGCAATAACTGACACTAAATATTTTTCGATTTATCTGATTTTCAATAGGGTTTATCCTTGTGAGAAAACAAATACTAAAGCCAAGTTTCATCAAAATCCATTCAAAATTGTTCTTTCTAGAGTCAATAACTTGTACTAAATATTTTTCGATTTTCAATAGGGTTCATCCTTGGGAGACAACAAATAACACAGCCAAGTTACATCAAAACAAGGGCTATAACTGACACTAAATATTTCTATCTATTTGATTTATAATAGGGTTCATCCTTGGGTAAAAACAAATACTCAAGCCAAAGTTAATCAAAATCCATTAAGAATAGTTCTTTCTAGAATGTTTACAAGCTAAAATTGAATGCGTTTTCAAGAACAAGGGCAGTAACTCATACTAAAAAATTTTTCGATTTCGCTGATTTTCAATAGGGTTCATCCTTGAGTTATAACACACTCTCACACCAAGTTTCATCGAAATCCATCAAGAATTATGCCATGTAGAGTGTTTACGAGGCAAAAATCGAACGCGTTTACAAGAACAAGGGCACTAATTCATATTAGATATATTTTGATATTTTTAATTTTCAATTAGGCTCATCCCTTGCGATATCCAACAATTTCAGAGAGTTTTGTCAACATTGGTCATGAATTGTACCTTCTAGAGTGTTTATTAGCCAAAAAGTTAAACCCGTTTTCAAACAAAAGGGCAATAACTGACACTAAATATATTTCGATTTATTTGATTTTCAAAAAGGTTTATCCTTGGGTAAAAACAAATACCGTACTCAAGCCAAGTTTTATCAAAATCCATTAAGAATTGTTCTTTCTAGAGTGTTTAAAAGCTAAAATTGAACGCGTTTTCAAACACAAGGGCAATAACTGATACTAAATATTTTTCGATTTAACTGAATTTCAATAGGGTTCATCCTTAGGTGATTACAAATACTCATGCCAAGTTATGTCAAAATCGCTCAAGAATTGTGACATGTAGAGTGTTTACGAGACAATAATCCAACACATTTTATAGAACAAGGGCAATAATTCCTATTAAATATATTTTGATATGTGCTATTTTCAAAAGGGTTCATTCTTGGGTGATATTAAACAATTTCAGCAAGTTTCGTCAAAATCGGTCAATAACTGTGCCTTGTAGAGTGTTTACAAGCTAAAAATTGAACGCGTTTTCAAAAACAAGGGCAATAACTGATATTAATTTTTTTTTGATTTGACTGGTTTCCAATAGGCTTCATCCTTGGGTGATAACAAATACTCAGGCCAAGTTTCATTAAAATCCATTAAAAATTGTTCTCCCAAGAGTGTTTACAAGCTAAAATTGAACGTGTTTTCAAGAACAAGGGCAATAATTCCTATTAAATATATTTCGATATGTGCTATTTTCAAAAGGGTTCATTCTTGGGTGATATTAAACAATTTCAGCAAGTTTCGTCAAAATCGGTCAATAACTGTGCTTTGTAGAGTGTTTACAAGCTAAAAATTGAACGCGTATTCAAAAACAAGGGCAATAACTGATATTAATTTTTTTTCGATTTGACTGGTTTCCAATAGGCTTCATCCTTGGGTGATAACAAATACTCAGGCCAAGTTTCATTAAAATCCATTAAAAATTGTTCTCCCAAGAGTGTTTACAAGCTAAAATTGAACGCGTTTTCAAGAACAAGGGCAATAACTCATACTAAATGTTTTTCGATTTCGCTGATTTTCGATAGTGTTTATCCTTGAGTTATAACATACTCTCACACCAAGTTTCATCAAAATCGGTCAAGAATTGCACGTTGTAGAGTGTTAACAAGCCATTCAAGAACAAGGGCACGAACTGATACTAATTTTTTTCTGATTTCACTGATTTTCAATAGGGTTCATCCTTGCGTGATCATAAACACTCATATTAAGTTTCAATTAAATCCCTCAAGAATTGCACCTTGTAGAGTGTTTACGAGCAATTGTGGATGGACGGATGTGGGTGACGACAATATACGCCCCCCATTTCATGTGGGCGTATAAAAAGCAGTTGGTAAAAGCCTAGCTTTTTATGTCCTGGTACCTCTTTTGCGATGCGAGGGAGACTGGGTTGATACCCAGGTTCAGTTAGCTGGAGAGGCTAGTCTTTCAAGAAGACAGACTGTAGTGTACAATTCCATAAATAAGAAACTGATGGATCTATGGTCAAAGTATGAAACTAAAGAAATTTTAACAACACAATTGTTAAAAGGAACAAGTAAAGTCTATGCAGTGAAATAAATATCCTTATTGAAAGTAGGAAGGACATTCAATTGTTATTGTTATTATTAATGAAAATAAAATATGATTTTAATTCAAATTATCCTTGTTAATTAATGTATGAGGGAGGAAACCACTGGGCGGAACTCACTAGGGTGGAACTTGAAAAAGGGGGAAACCACTGTGGGTGGAACTGTAGGCCTAAAAGGCAGGAAACCACTGCATCGCTCGAACAATCTTTTAGTGACATTTTAGTGTTGTAGTAAAAATAGTAGAAACCAACTCCAACTGCAGCAGACAACTGTAACTTGTCTACAAATTTGACACTTATATACACAGATATCCCTCCTTATAATTTCCCATGACACGACCAAGCTTTCGAACTGACTACTCCCCTTGTGATTGGCTCTTTGTTGGGAATCTGTAGAAAATCACATTTGAAAATAATAAATTGCTTGTTTGTTTTTTGTTTTTTTTCAACTCTAAGTCAAATTCAAGAGTTTCACTCTCAGTAGTTTTTTGAAGCTCATAAAAGTAGAGATAGCCTGTATATTTTCTTACCTTTCATAATGATCGAGTAACATCTGAGCAGCTTGTTCGTCATCTACCACTCCGTTTGTTGTTTTGAAATCTGACCATCTGGTAAATTGACCATAAATATTTATACCTGTGCGTAATAAATCACTTCTTCTTCGATTATATTTCCAATTACTTATACGTTTGTTATGTTTCTTTGCAGCTTCAGTCAGCGAACCGCGTGGAGCTCTTTTTCTTTTCACTCCTCGATTTTTGGAATCAGCCATTGTTTTTACTTTCTTTTTGTTTTGTCAGTGTGGGCCCAATTGTGACTTCGTCATTACTTTACTGGCCGATCAATTTTTGTGGCCATTGGATACAATAATTTTTAGGAATGATTGTAATTGTTGTAATTAAATCAAAAAACGAAAAATTTACCGTTTTCCAATATGGACTCAGACCGCCAATTCATTTGCCACCTGTTTCAATGTTAATCACGAAATTCAATCTTCCATAACTTTTTCGAAAAATCTCACATGAAAGCCTGGCCAATACTTGGTTTCTGTACAAAATTTCAATATAGCATGACCATGAAAATTTTGAACTTAACAAAATGAAAGTAAACCACTACATTTTATCAACATCCGCTTGACTGTCACTGCCCACAAAACCACTTTTTTTTTTTAGAAATAACCTTCCGCCAATTAAATTTGTCATTATCTCAGAAATTCTGAAAGAAATTCAATTTCAGACATCAATTTTCAAATCTCGACCAAAAATTAGTCAAAAATGGGCATGCGAAAATCCCCAAAGGAAGAGAGAAAGAGGATTTCTAAAAATAGAAGGGACTTTAGCATAAAATATTTTACTGGACAGTCCATATGGCGGGACGTTCGTAATATCTTAAGACATTATGATTTTCAAACACGGATAATTATGGATATACATGAATTTGAAGGCTCAAATTAGCTAAGCTAAAGATTTCATGTGTTTGAGGCTGTCGGATGATTGTCCGAAACAAATCAAGATTGTACCTCTTTAATAGTTTTAATCCTTTTTGTCTTTACTTGTTAACATTTTCATTATTATTCATTGCTTGATAAAGACCTGAGAACGCTGGCTGAAACGTCGCTCAAAAAAGTTAGTAGTTGTATTCCATAAGAATTTTATTTTATCCAACACCTTTACTAAATGCCATTTAAATATTATATTATTTTGTAAATTTAGTGAAATAAATTTTTGCCAATAATATTTTACTTTCTGATTGTCGACACATATTTCTAACCCACTGTTTTATTTCAGAAAGATCCAATTCCTGATTTTGTTCTTCTTCGATATTATTCAAGTAAGAAATCTCATTTAGGTCGTTATTTTTAAAAGTTAAAATTTGGGTTTATCTCACATTCTTCAGGTGAGTGATATACGTGTACTTGGATTCTATTATAGCTATAAAATTAATCTGTAGAAGATTAACAAATTACTGATTAGCAATAATCTCATTGAATCTCACCGATGCGTGAACGTGATCTTTATTCAGAGAGAGATAATCAGAAGTGTCATGGTCGCTTAATTGAGTGATTTTGATTACTTGGGAGTCGGGAGTGTAAATACGTGGTCGCTGGTCGCGTAATGAAGGTGGACACTTATTAGTCGTTAATTACATTAAAAACTTGTAGGGGGGGGACTTTATTGTGATTGCGTATTGAAGGTGGGCTCTCAATAAAGGTGGTCGTGTGAGCAGGATATACTGTACTTGGATTCGGCTCTTGTACAAAGGGTGCATTCAGGATTGCATGGATGAAAAGAATGTGGGTCGGCGTTTCCATGATTGCGTCCTGGCCTGTGCACCACTTGGAATTGATCAGCTAGGAAAAAGAACCTCAGTTTGTCCTGACAGTGAATGTTTAGCCATATTGGTAATGGTGGTATTACCATCTCCATCCGTGATGTCTCGCAGATTCTAGGCAATAGAATTTGGGGTCACACGGAAGGATCTCCATAATTTCTACTAGCTTCGTAATGCCCGAGTGTTTCAGCAACTTCACGTGACTCCCTTAAATACGGTGTGTATGCTAGTTTTAAATGTTCATAATCATGACAAAAAGTAGTTAATGGATTATTTTTAATACTAGTGAGGTTACTGTACCTCCAATTATTTTTTTCAAATCAAAGCTGGTTCATGTATACTTCTGTGCCTTTTTTAGATTTGATTTCAAGTTTAAAAATGTGTCTCTTAATTTACTATTGAATATGATTTAAAAGATGTACCTGGTATAAATGTGGTTGTTGGGTCGGTTAAAAGATAACTATTGGACCGCTTTTTTGCTTGGACTATGAGGGGCGGGAGATCAAGTCACACAAATGGATTTAATTAATGAGTAATATATTTTACATAATTGAATGACAATTACAAGACAAACAACTATTCCATCTGAAATCAAATAATTGAGGTAGACATGGATTCAATTCAGTTTTTTTTCAGAAAAAATATACATGTATTCCGATATTCCAATCGACAGAAGTAGACATTGAGATTTTTCGAGAAACTTGGTCCATCATAACTCAGACAGAATAGAATTTCTCACAACGGCAATTATCATAATAAGCACAAAAAATAACGTATGGATATAAATCCTCTACACCTTTTATATCGTCCTCGGGTAATGGTTTATATTACGCAAATCCGCTGCAAAATGTCCCTTAGTGGGGTGTTTCACAGATAATAAGGCATATTCGTTTTTTTTCCATGCGTTAAACAGTAGCGGGATTCATGTGATATTTTACAATTTCTCAGAATTGTCGAAATTCGGTGTGATTGATTAAAATAAAACATAAACATAAAAACATAAAACTTGACGTCATCAAAACATGTCTCATTAAAAATTATGATTTGCAATATTACACACTCAAAAACGAAACTGAACCCTGAAAGAAGAATCTAATTGTGGTTTTGACTATCTGTTTGTAAGTCTGGTAAGCTACAGTTAATGTTATTGGTCAGTAAATACATAAATCCCTAAATAGGCCACTGATAAGTAGTTTTTTTCCTTCTGATAAATTTATCTGGCAACACGTACCAACCAGTCTGGGAGGGTGTGAAATGCCCTTCATCTCAATCTGTTCACGATTAACAATAATTGCATTTAATGGCAAATTTTCCCTATTATTAAATTTTTGTCTTCAATACGTCCGTTTCAAAGACGTTTCCTGAGTGTAAGAAATCCACTTGTGTTGTGATGACCTATTCATAATGTGTGTTACGTATAGGCCTATGGTATTTTCTACCCATCTACTTTAATAGTAAAGTAACCATCAGTTATCCCCCTTCTTTAACAAAATCAACATGGAACGTCCACGATTTTTGAATTCGACAGAAAAATTTGATAAACTCATATCAAGTGTGGAATATGATAAAACTTCAGTACCTCCTGTCAATCCCTCAGAAAATGGAGTTCATTTGGTGGATAAAGGGGATTTAGGGCATGACTGGAAACATACATCGTCAAGTTGGAAAAACATATCCACGTCATTTAACACATTTTTCAATGAGGACAGGGACATTGACACATACACAAGTAGACATGTAGACATGTCGTTAAAAAGGATATTAAAACCACCATACAGTCATTAGGTCTTTCTTGTGGATATATTATGAGAACGGCCTACTATAAACACTATGGAAATAATTCGGTAAAGAGAAACATTACAGAAGTGGATAAGATTCAAAAAGAAAGTGATTGTGAGAGCGAAGTAGTTTAATTAGTCGCGCAATGTTGAATAACCATAATCATTACTTTAGAAATTTTTAATAAAATCTCTGTTAAGTGTTTATCGTTTTATTCTAGAAAACCGAAGTGATAAAGATGTACGTAGCTCAGGGTTGGGGATTCCCATGACTAAATATAGTTACGAAATGGGAAAATCTTTTATGTTTATGTTTTATGTTAATCAATCACACCGTTCGAAATTTCACTAAGGGAAAGACGTTTAAAGGTTTTCACTAGATTTTGTTCAAAATTATTTGTTCCAAATTGTTCACGAGCTTGAGAAAAAAAGTGTTTTAAAGAAATATTTATTATATAATGTATTTATTATTTCTTATTGGTTTCCATACTTGGGTGATACACAACTTCATTTGTTGTCGTCGAGAATTGGGCCTTTCTAAGTATATACGAGCATTTGCAGACCGAAAGATTTTCACGTGGCAGTATAAAAATGAAAATGAAACTTGAAAAGGGATGTGATTACATAAGGTTATACATTAACTATGAATAATAATATATAATAACAAATGATTATATGACCTAAATTAAACAAATAATGTTTTGAAAATATTCGTTAACTGTTCATGAAATACAGTTTTGTATTGATATAAAGGCATTGGTTTATTCAAAACAAGATGAAACCATACCCCATATTAAAAAAAAACGCTTTGCTTCCTTCTACAAATTACTACATTAGATATTTCCTTTCTTTTAATGAGTATAATTTTGTTGAGATTCTAAATCAAGACCTCATAACCGTTTGTTTCAGTCTATAGGGCTAAATCTCAGTTGTCTGCAGTGCTAATCAAATTTACAATTTGACGTTCAGGTTGCCCTACAATTCAGATAAATCAGACTGCGAATATTTATACTCTTCTAAAGACCATTATTATTATTGTAATAATGTTATTACTTTCAAGGCGTTCTTGATGGGGATTCAACATTGACAAAATAAATTACGCCTTTACATGTCCCAATACAGAGAGAAGTAAAACAGCGTTAAATGAACTGAATACACCAAGTTCACAATTCCATCTTTCTATAAATTAGGATAACTTTTATGTCACTCAGTTAATAAGAATGAATTCATTCATAAATAATTGTTTCTTTACTGTTGGATACTCCAGTTCCTTGTTTTCCAGCACAGTTGTA
>CM060199.1:22661756-22679090 GCA_030562195.1 Nipponacmea schrenckii
AGTAGTAATATATAACTAAAGTTATCTGATATTTGTGATTGTATGATCTAGTAGTAATATAAAACTAACATTATCTGATATTTGTGATTGTATGATCTAGTAATAATATATAACTAACATTATCTGATATTTGTGATTGTGTGATCAAGTAGTAATATATAACTAACATTAACTGATATTTGTGATTGTGTTATCTAGTAGTAATATTTAACTATCATTATCTGATATTTGTGATTATATTATCTAGTAGTAATATATAACTAACATTATCTGATATTTGTGATTGTATGATCTAGTTGTAATATATTCCTAACATTATCTGATATTTGTGATTGTATGATCAAGTAGTAATATATACCTAACATTATCTGATATTTGTGATCGTATAATCTAGTAGTAATATATACCTAAAATTATATGATGGTATTTGTAATTGTATGATCTAGTAGAAATATATAACTAACATAAACTGATATTTGTGATTGTATAATCAAGTAGTAATATATAACTAACATTATCTGATATTTGTGATTGTCTGATTTAGTAGTAAAATATAATTAACATTATCTGATATTTGTGATTGTATGATCTAGTAGTAATTGATACATAACATTATACGTCTGCTTCGTCGATTACAAAAAAGCTTTCGATTTTACGAATAGAATTAACCTATGGTATAAGCTTATTAAGGAAGGTGTTACGGGAAAAATTCTAACTGTCATTAGATCTTTATATTGTCAAGTTAAGTGCTGTGTAAAATATAACAATGAGTATTCTGATTATTTTAACTGTAACAATGGTTTATTCCAAGGCGAAGTTTTGTCACCTTTATTGTTCTCTTTTTATATTAATGATTTTGAATCACATCTAATTAATGAAAATTGTAACCCTCTCCACCTCCAAGAATTAAGTTTATTTTTATTACTCTATGCAGACGATAAAGCCATGTTTGCTGAAACCCCAAGGGACCTACAAAATCTTTTGAACGCCTTATCAACATATACCAGTAAATGGGACATGACTGTCAATACTGCCAAAACTAAAATTGTCATATTCAGAAATGGGGGCAAAATAAAACCAGAAGAAACTTGGACGTATGAAAACAGAACAATAGATGTTGTAAATAGTTTTAATTATCTAGGTATTCTATTGAATTTTAATGGTAAATTTTCGGTCACTCAGAAACATATTGCTGAACAAGGACGTAAATGTTTATTTCATATTAATAAAGTATGTAAGGAAAATTATTTTAATACTGTTACAAATATTTCTGTTTTTGATACATATATTAGTAGCATTTTAAATTATGGAGCTGAAATCTGGGGTTTCCACAAAGCGGATGACATAGAAAAGGTACAACTGTTTTTCTTAAAGAAAATACTCTCTGTCCGCACTTCAACTAATTCGTCGATGGTTTATTTTGAACTTGATCGCTATCCATTAAATATACTTAGAAAAATTAAGATTTTTAAATATTGGTTTAAGTTATTAACCACAGAAAATGTGTTGTTAAGAAGTGTTTTAAATGAAATGATTGATACTGATGACAAATGGCTATATGATATTAAGAGTACTTTGTATGAAATTGGGTTGGGTTACATATGGGAGGAATCATTTTATTTTATTCAGAAATCCTATATATATACTATCAAGAACAGATTAATTGATATTTTTAAACAAGAGTGTTATGAAAACATCTGCAGTTCATCTAAATCTTTTATTTATAGACATGTTATTTGTAATAACTCTTTACCGTTATACTTAACTAAAAATATTAATTTCAATTTTTGTAAAGAAATAAGTAGAATACGATTGTCAAGTCATAATTTACATATAGAAAGAGGTCGATATAATAAAACCAAACGTGAAGACAGGTTATGTATATATTGCAACTTGTTGGATATTGAAGATGAGTATCATTTTATTTTAATTTGTCCATTTTATAATTATCTAAGACTTCAATATATTAAGAAATATTATTTTATTAAACCAAGTGTTTTTAAACTTATACAATTACTAAATGTCCATAATATCGGCGAAATGATCAACTTGGGAAAATTTTTATTCTACGCTAATAGAAAACGAGATAAGATATTTAATTAATTATTATACTCATTCACCCGGCATTATTGATATTTGTGTTTCTCATCCGATTGTATGTATGATTTCATTGATGAGTATTTTGTAATTTAGTCTCCGTTGCCGTCCTCTTTGTATGTATTATATTGTAAATATGTAAATATCGATTTGTATCTTATGGGCCATTGGCTCTAGAAATAAAGAATTTGAAAAAAATCTGATATTTGTGATTGTGTGATCAAGTAGTAATATATAATTAACATTATCTGATATATTTGATTGTATGATCTAGTAGTAATATATAACTAACATTTATTGATATTTGTGATTGTGTGATCTAGTAGAAATATATACTTAACATTATCTGATGATATTTGTAATTGTATAATCTAGTAGTAATATATACCTAAAATTATATGATGGTATTTGTAATTGTATGATCTAGTAGAAATATATAACTAACGTTATTTGATTTTTGATATTGTATGATCTAGTAGTAATATGTAACTAACATTATCTGATATTTGTGATTGTATGATCTAGTAGTAATATTTAACTATCATTATCTGATATTTGTGATTGTATAATCAAGTAGTAATATATAACTAACATTATCTGATATTTGTGATTGTCTGATTTAGTAGTAAAATATAATTAACATTATCTGATATTTGTGTTTGTATGGTCTAGTAGTAATTGATACATAACATTATCTGATATTTGTGATTGTGTGATCAAGTAGTAATATATAATTAACATTATCTGATATATTTGATTGTATGATCTAGTAGTAATATATATGTAACATTATCTGATGTTTGTGATTGTGTGATTCTAGTAGTAATATATAACTAAATTAATTTGATATTTGTGATTGTATGATCTAGTAGTAATATATATCTAAAATTATCTGATATTTTTGATTGAACGATTTAGTAGTTATATATAACTAACATAACTGATATTTTTGATTGTATGATCTAGTAGTAATATATAGCTAACATTATGCGATATTTGTGATTGTATGATCTAGTAGTAATTGATACATAACATTAACATTAATATTTTTGATGGTCAGATCTAGTAGAAATATATAACAGCTAACATTAACTGATGATATTTGTTATAATGTGATCTAGAAGTAATATATTACTTACATTGACTAATATTTGTGATCGTGTCATCTAGTAGTTATATTTAACTAACATTAACAGATATTTGTGATGTTGTGAAGTAGTAACTAATTATTTTTGTGTTATATTTTGATTTCGTTTTGTGTTTTATATTTATACAAGCATTTATGCATAAAAAAATTAAAATCAAATTATTTCTATCTACAATATTTCATAAACTACCATGGCTAGGAATACCCGTCATGTAGGTCCTAGACACTTCTCTAGTCCTAATTTGATTTTCCTGCCCCTCCGTATTATTTCTACCCTAGTTGGATTCATTTCAACCCCCTTCCTCAGTTTAATAAACACCAGAATTCTCAGCCATGTTGGAATCCAGAACTCTCGGACAAATTTGAATCACTCTGGAAAGTATCATAGCTCTCAGCAGAACCCCACTAGAAGTAACCAGTCAAAATTTTTTATCTACACCTACTTCTTTGTTATAAGGGGTTCTCAGTTCTAAAATAAATGTCAGGTATGAATGGTAAATAAGAAACCAGCGACTTTGCTATATCTGTAGGAAATATGTTTATATAAGTAACAATTGTCCTGATAAAGAGGTAGCAGAGAAAGATACCAGTACAACACCAACATGCCAGATAAACTATACAGATCTACCCGTACTATTAACACAACAATAGTGGAGCCCCCACCCACTAGATCCTCTGAAGTGTTGCCCCAGTCATCGATTCCATTAGTTCTCAATAAGGATGAATTATTGGAATCTATGTTGAGAACAATTCAGGACTCGTCCCATTTTGTCCCGGCTGCCTCAACCCCTTTGAGACCCCAGCATCTCCCCCTATAACACAGCCAGATTGTACAGATGAGATATCAACTTTCCATCACTACTGAAACTAATGGTAGGTTTACAAACTTCCACGTAGCCATTGTGGGTTTTTCTAGGTCATATTTATTGATTTGTGCTGTGTAATTCACTTGCAATTTATCACTATACAGTATGTGTATGAGCCATTCAAAAAATTACTTAACGGAAATAGTTTGGCTTGTTAGTATATAAGAGGCTACCGATTTTGTAAATATTGATGAAGTCTCAGTCATATTCGAATTTGGTAATAATCGGAAGATCGGTTTTGTAGTAATTGCCCTAAAATTTGACGCGATCAATGCTTTAGTTGATCAGATGAAACTTTGTGTTTATATTGATGATATTTCGGTAGTTTGAATTGCATTACAATGGGACGAAAACTCTTGGACTTAGTAAAACGTGTCAAAGAGGCTTGTAAACACTATAGAAGGTATGCCTAATGTATATACAAATCTATTGATAAGTTTTAAAGTAACTAAACTTGATTTATTTAACAATTTGCCTTGTGAATACGATTAAGTATACAGTTTATATCCCAGAGTGAAGGTATATTTATGCGATCTAAGGTTAGACTTAGACTTTTTTGTTTTATTGCCCTGATTTAGAAAACAAAATAGCTTACTTTGAAAGTGTCTTGTTCAATTTAACTACTAAGATAACTACAGTATACCAAATGTAAATGAAACTAGAACCGTTAGACGGTACCAAGGCAGTGCGCGTCCCTACTATTGCATGGGTGAAACGTTGCATTTATAATATCCAATTCCATAATAATAACTAGACCTGTTTGTAACAGTTGTGCAGCTTCCGAGATATTTAGAATTTGTTGTATCTCCTGGCTGTCATTTAAAATAGAACTAACCACGCCTACTCAGTATAATGACTTGTTTTGATTGGTTGCGAAACTTTAACTGGAAATGTCAATATTTGTGTCTTGACCAAACGATAAGAAATTAACACAATTGGACTTTTTGCCCTGTTACATTATCTTCTTAACTCTTCTTGTAACATTTATATCTGTTAAATTAGTGTGTAAAACAAAACGTCGAAAAAACAAATTTGTGGAACATAACACCTTATTTGAGATTACTAATTGATCTTGGATTTCATTAACTTTCCTGATCGTTGATACTTGTTAATTTGTTTATTTATTTATTTATCGATCTTAATTTAGGTAGTAGGAACATTAGATCCTGCAATTTGTGGCAAGTTGCCATGGTATAACATAGAGACATCAAATTAACAGCGCGGCTTTACATCTTTAAGAGAGTATTTTATATAGTTTCGTCCCTTATACCACTAGTCCACTCAACTGTACATTATTTTTGCTTAAGAGAATATCATTTAAAATTCTAAAGGTTGTAATTTCCTTCCAAATAATCCATATCATACATCGCCCACAACGAGAAATGAACAATCATTCCTTTTATTTAAGATATATAATATCTTTGAATCATTTTAACTGGATTAATTTTTAATCGTAAAAAAATTAAAATCAAAATAACAATTCAAAAATCGGTTTCCATATATATTTCGGCAATAGATTCTATATACATGTACATCAAAATAACACAAATTGAATTATCTTCCGAGACCCTTTTTCGATTTAAAGAAAAATACACACAGTTAGTATAGAAGAAATTAAAAAATTTGCAAATTTAAAACGTGCAATTTTGATCAAATATCAAGTGTTATACACCATTGGAAAGAATAACTAGACCTGTTTGTAACAGTTCTGCAGCTTTCGAGCTATTTAGAATTTGTTGGTCTCCTGTCTATCATTTAAGGATAGAATGTGGATTGATTTTGCGATTATTGGGAGAGATGATTTATTCATGATTTAACACGTGACATTTAATAGACTGGCAATCATTAAGGTTTGTGATGTAAAAATATCTGGGCTTAACCACGCCCACAAAGTCCATTGACTTGTTTTGGAAACTTCAATTTGTGAATTGACCGTTTTATTGGAAAAATTCGCAATTTTTAAATGCCGATAAACCGAAAGTTTACATTTTGCTATAAAGCTTAATATGTCATTGGATAGAACGTATCACATATGTACAGGTATAAAGATCGCCAAAGGTCAACGTCACAATATACACCTTCGAAGTTTTTATAATTTTTAATCGTAATTAAATCAAAATCAAATTAAAAATTCAAAAATCAGTTTCCATATAAATTTCGGCAATCGGTTATAGATTCTATATACATGTCCATCAAAATAACACATATTGACTGATCCTCCGAGACCCTATTTCGATTGAAAGAAAAATACACACAGTGATGTAAAATATCTGGGCTTAACCACGCCCACAAAGTCTAATGACTTGTTTTGATTGGCTGGGATACTTTAACTGGAAATGTCAAAATTTGTGTCTTGACCAAAAGATAAGAAATTAACACAATCAGACTTTATGACCTGTTGCATTTATATCTGTTTAATTAGAGTGTAATTTTATTCTTAAACTTTTCGCAATTTTTATTTATACATATTGATTTATATATTGCTTGAAAGCTGGGAATTTGCACATTATAAATCTGTTCGAATTTTGTTTTTTAAGTTAAATAGAACTAAATATAAAAAAATATGAATGTTAAAATCGCTTATTTTCTACTAGGCGTATTTTCATCAGTTTTCGGTCTATAGCTAAAATAAAGATATTGTTAGAAAGCTGATGAAAATCACATCACAATTATGTCAATTAGAATGTTGCCAAGAGTCTTGTTCATGAGATATAACCATCTGAAGATACGAGAAATATGCAAATTACCAATTTTTGGATCCCTATTAATCCAAATGTTCTTTACTAAAATTAGAAATCAAGGTATCATATGAACCTTTAGCCAATGAAAATGATTGTGCAGAAAAATAAAGGATGCATATTAGTAAGTTAGTCCTCTTCGTTCCTTGCGGAGCATAGGGCGGCTACAGACGTTCTCCATCTCACTCTGTTATGAGCTGTTCTTTTTGCTTCATTCCAGGTCTTGCCAATCCTTCCTAGCTCTTTCAGTCTTATTCTTTTCAAGCTATGTAAAGGTCGTCCTTGTCTTCTATGCCCTTGGGGATTCCAGTCCAGTGCCTCTCTGGTGATGTTGTTTTGAGATCAAAAGGATGCATATGGTAGAGTTCAAAAGTTATGAACTTTCAAACGGAAGTCATTTTCTGAAAAACTTTGGCAGGACCTGGTCCAAAGACAAATTTGAAATTGAAAAATATGCCACTAGAGGACCTAGATAATTATCCAAATTATATTTTAAAACAAGTCTGAAAAAATAGGATTAAAAATGGTGGACGAGTAGTATTTTTCCAATAATTTGCATATTTCAAGAAGGCGATCAAACGGTTAGGAATTTGTATATACGGCATACATACAAAATTAAGATATTGATGGTACTAATTCTGTGGAATAATAAAATTGCAAGTTTGTGCAAAAATTTAATCCGAAAATTCCGATTTCTGTGATTTTCTACATTTTTTGGTCATTTTCGGACGTTTCCGGCTAATTTCGGAAAATGTTTTATCGGAATCTTTAATGATAATTTTTTGTCTACTCATGTACCAATTTTTGTGAAAAAATAAGACGTAAATTTAAAAAAAACACGTGCTTTTTCATAAATCACGCACAATTAATATAGAACTAAGAACAAAATTTTCAAATATTAAAAAGCGCAATTTTGATCAAAATATAAAGTGTTATACACCATTGGAAAGAATAAATTACGCGTAATAAGGACATGAAAGAAATTTTGACGTATGTAAATTAGGTCACGTGACAGAGCTCTTTGAAGTTAAAATGTGCAATTTTCAAATGGCAGTAAAACCGGAAGTTGACATTGAACAACACAAATGAAGACATCAATGGATAGATCTCGACAAGGGCAACAACTTTTGTGCAGGTCACATGGTCACCAAGCTCAAGGTCACGATATATGAACGTTGGAAAATTAGGCACTGAGTGAAAAAAAAGAACCGCAAATGAAAGGTAAGCTAAATCGAAATGCAAAATTCGGCTTCCTAAGAATTGTTAGCAATCGATTGAAGATTACATAGACATCAAAATTACAATTGTCCGATTAACCCCTAAGGCCCAATTATTCACTTTACAAAAGTAAGTGGTTTAATGATGGCGACTGATCTGTTACTTCCGGTTCAATTTATGTTAATTATAAAATCATTATGGGTTAATAGTAACTAATTGCAAAAAAAAAAATTCCAATATCTTTAGAATTCCGGAAGTGAAAATTCGAAGTTTAACGACGTATGACGCCGAAACCGGAAGTGATGTCGACATTTTGAAAACAGATTTTTCTTGATAAGAAAAATGTTTATCTAACTGCAAATTTTGATTTCGATCTAATCAAAATTGCAAAAGTGAGACAAAGTGTTAAATTTTAAAATTCAAAAGTCAGCAACAAAAGTAAAAATTTCAAAATTTTTAAACTGCTATTATGTAAATCTAAGTTATAAGTAGTAAATAAAAAAAGTCCGAACCAGATTGGATAAAAAAAACAAGCCGTGAGTTAGTAAACAAAAATAAAATTTGTGACGTTCTACGTCATTTCCGGTAGAACAAAAATGCGTCATTTTACATTTAAACAACAACGAGCACTAGATTACGTTACAATATCACGCCAGATTGTGTAAGACATTTGCAGTTATGGCTGGGGAGACAAAAAAAAAAAAAAAAAAAACTAGAACCGTTAGACGGTACTAAGGCAGTGCGCGTCCCTTCTATTGCATGGGTGAAACGTTGCATTTATAATATCCAATTCCATAATAATAACAAGACCTGTTTGTAACAATTGTGCAGCTTCCGAGATATTTAGAATTTGTTATATCTCCTGGCTGTCATTTAAAATAGAACGTAACCACGCCTACTCAGTATAATGACTTGTTTTGATTGGTTGCGATACTTAAACTGGAAATGTCAAAATTTGTCTTGACCAAACGATAAGAAATTAACACAATTGGACTTTTTGCCCTGTTACATTATCTTCTTAACTCTTCTTGTAACATTTATATCTGTTTAATTAGTGTGTAAAACAAAACGTCGAAAAAACAAATTTGTGGTCTAAGGGACATAACACCTTATTTGAGATTACAAATTGATCTCGGATTAAATTAACTTTCCACATCGTTGATACTTTTAATTTGTTTATTTATTTATTTATCAATCTTAATTTAGGTGTAGTAGGAACATTAGATCCTGCAATTTGTGGCAAGTTGCCATGGTATAACATAGAGCCATCAAATTAACAGCGCGGCTTTACATCTTTAAGAGAGTATTTTATAGAGTTGCGTCCCTTATACCACTAGTCCTCTCAACTGTACATTATGTATAGGATATTGGCCGATTGTTGTACTTTAAGTCTAATATGACGACTGCACGAGGACCGAAGGTCCGAGTGCTGACGTCATATTAGACTTAAAGTACAATAGAGGCCAATATTCTACTTAAAATACAATTTCGCTCTTTTCACCCGTGAGTGGTATTAAAAAGAATCATGTGATCATTATCTTAAATGTACTCATGTAGATGTAGATCACATTCACAAGCAAGCATGTATGGTAATTTTGATATAGAGTGGCCATCATTGGAAGATACGGATAATAGTGATGAAGACTTATTAAAAGCTTCACAGGAGTTTGAAATGGCATTTTATGGAGCAGTGTATTCTGATATTAGCGACGATGATTCCTTTGAAACTGGAAAATCGAAATTAGATGACAAATATGGCAGAAAGAACAGTGCGGGACAAAGTATGTCTACTAATGTTGGTCAAGCCAAAATGGTACCAAATGAAGTGAGCGATAAGCGCTTCACAAGCGTTTCACACGAACAATTATGCAATATAGCATCTTCTAGACTTCCAGCCAATACAATAAATAAAAGTAAGTGGGCGATTCGATTGTTTGACAACTGGCGTCAATATTGTCAAAAGAAGTCTATTGTGCACAAAACAACTGAAAAAGACATTCTTTCTATGAATAATATCGAACTCAATGATGCTTTGAGCTATTTCATCGCGGAAATTAGGAAACAAGATGGAACGGAATATAAAGGTAAAACTTTATATGAAGTCATAACTTCAATTCAACACTACATGAGGACAAATGGTGTAATGGTAAATTTGTTACAAGACAACGAATTCTTGGGTCTAAGGAATGTTTTAGACGGCAGAATGAAGGAAATAGCAAGGAAAGGAATTGGATTAAATACAAAACAAGCAGAGATAATTACGGAAGAAAGTGAAGAGTTGTTATGGAAAACTGGTGTTTTGGGTTCAGATACACCAAAGAAATTGTTGGATACAGTATTCTACTTAATAGGACTAAATTTTGCTATGAGAGCCGGAAAGGAACATCGTAATTTACGATATGGTGAAAATTCCCAAATCACGTTACACATATCAGACAGCGGATTAAGATATCTCCAATACACTGAGGATGTGTCTAAAACGAATCAAGGTGGAATAAAACATTTAAAACACAATCGCAAGTGTATAAAAGCCTTTGAAAACAACAACAATCCTGAGAGGTGTATTGTTCGTTTATATGAGAAGTACATTAGTTTGAGGTGAGTTCAGATGTAAAATATTATAGACTTCTCATGCATGTTTAAAGGATGCGATGTAAAATCATGTTAACCAATTTCATATTCTAAATATTCTAATAATGTGAATTCTTCACTGTTACTCTTTTTACAACATTCCTCATCTAAAAATATAGTTTAGTCGGTTCAGTTTTGACATGACGCGACCAAGTAATACTAATGATTTTTATTATTTATTTTTTTTTTTTTTTTTTGTATTTCAGACCGAATAATTGTAAATGTAGCGGGTTTTACCTTCAACCTAGCAAAGTTTTCACTTCCACCGTATGGTATAATAAGATTCCTCTCGGTGTACATACTCTCCAGAGCTTAGTTAAAGATATGTGCGCACGTGCGGAATTGCAGGGCTACTACACAAACCATTCCTTGCGATCCACCGCAGCTACCAGACTCTACAACGCTGGACTGGACGAACAGTTGATAGCAGAGACAACAGGACATTCCTCTAATGCCGTGAGATCGTACAAGAGAACATCTGAAGCTCAACTCCAGAATATCAGTGAAATTATTCAAAATAAACGTCTAAAAAAGGATTACAGTGAAGAAAATATTTCTGATTCAAAGAACAATAGTTCTGTGCCGAGTTCTATCAAAAATGAGAATTTCAACTTTGTTAGCAAGCGTATGAAGGACTGTAGTGATGTAACTGATTCAAAGAACTATACTTCTGGTCAAATTTCTATAAAAAATGAGAATTTCAATTTTGTTCTTAATTTTTAATAAAAATTGTTATGTTGTTGATTTTATTTAGCCCACAAAAATCCCAAATATTGGATCCATTATATCCGCCATGTCGCTTTAATAATGTACTCTTGGCAATATTCCAGTATCATTATTGAAAATATTGGTACTCGACGATCAAAGAATGACGTCACAATTGTATTTTAATTTTGCTTAAGAGAATATCATTCTAAAGGTTGTCATTTCCTTCCAAATATTCCATATCATACATCGCCCACAACGAGAAATGAACAATCATTCCTTTTATTTAAGATATATAATATCTTTGAATCATTTTAACTGGATTAATTTTTAATCGTAAAAAAATCAAAATAACAATTCAAAAATCGGTTTCCATATATATATTTCGGCAATAGATTCTATATACATGTACATCAAAATAACACAAATTGAATTATCTTCCGAGACCCTATTTCGATTTAAAGAAAAATACACACAGTTAGTATAGAAGAAATTACAAAATTTGGAAATTTAAAACGTGCAATTTTGATCAAAAATCAAGTGTTATACACCATTGGAAAGAATAACTAGACCTGTTTGTAACAGTTCTGCAGCTTTCGAGGTATTTAGAATTTGTTGGACTCCTGGCTGTCATTTATGGATAGAATGTAGATTGATTTTGCGATTATTGGGAGAGATGATTTATTCATGATTTAACACGTGACATTTGAGCTTGTTAATAGACTGGCAATCATTAAGGTTTGTGATGTAAAAATATCTGGGCTTAACCACGCCCACAAAGTCCATTGACTTGTTTTGGAAACTTCAACTGGAAATGTCAAAATTTGTGAATTGACCGTTGTATAAGAAAATTCGCAATTTTTAAATGCCGATAAACCGAAAGTTTACATTTTGCTATAAAGCTTAATATGTCATTGGATAGAACGTATCACATATGTACAGGTATAAAGATCGCCAAAGGTAAACGTCACAGTATACACCTTCGAAGTTTTTATAATTTTTAATCGTAATTAAATCAAAATCAAATTAAAAATTCAAAAATCAGTTTCCATATAAATTTCGGCAATCGGTTATAGATTCTATATACATGTCCATCAAAATAACACATATTGACTGATCCTCCGAGACCCTATTTCGATTGAAAGAAAAATACACACAGTGATGTAAAATATCTGGGCTTAACCACGCCCACAAAGTCTAATGACTTGTTTTGATTGGTTGTGACACTTTAACTGGAAATGTCAAAATTTGTGTCTTGACCAAAAGATAAGAAATGAACACAATCAGACTTTATGACCTGTTTATTTATATCTGTTTAATTAGAGTGTAATTTTATTCTTAAACTTTTCGCAAATTTTATTTATACATATTGATTTATATATTGCTTGAAAGCTGGGAATTTACACACTATAAATCTGTTCGAATTTTGTTTTTAAGTTCAATAGAACTAATTATAAAAAAAATATGAATGTTAAAATCGCTTATTTTCTACTAGGCGTATTTTCATCAGTTTTCGGTCTATAGCTAAAATAAAGATATTGTTAGAAAGCTGATAAAAATCACATCACAATAATGTCAATTAGAATGTTGCCAAGAGTCTTGTTCATGAGATATAACCATCTGAAGATACGAGAATATGCAAATTACCAATTTTTGGATCCCTATTAATCCAAATGTTCTTTATTAAAATTAGAAATCAAGGTATCATATGAACCTTTAGCCAATGAAGATGATTGTGCAGAAAAATAAAGGATGCATATTAGTAAGTTAGCCCTCTTCGTTCCTTGCGGAGAATAGGGCTGCTACAGACGTTCTCCATCTCACTCTGTTATGAGCTGTTCTTTTTGCTTCATTCCAGGTCTTGCCAATCCTTCCTAGCTCTTTCAGTCTTATTCTTTTCAAGCTATGTAAAGGTCGTCCTTGTCTTCTATGCCCTTGGGGATTCCAGTCCAGTGCCTCTCTGGTGATGTTGTTTTGAGATCAAAAGGATGCATATTGTAGAGTTCAAAAGTTATGAACTTTCAAACGGAAGTCAGTTTTGAAAAACTTTGGCAGGACCTGGTCCAAAGACAAATTTGAAATTGAAAAATATGCCACTAGAGGACCTAGATAATTATCCAAATTATATTTTAAAACAAGTCTGAAAAAAATAGGATTAAAAATGGCGGACGAGTAGTATTTTTCCAATAATTTGCATATTTCAAGATGGCGATCAAACGGTTAGGAATTTGCATATACGGCATACATACAAAATGAAGATATTGATGGTACTAAATCTGTGGAATAAAAAAATTGCAAGTTTGTGCAAAAATTTAATCCGGAAATTCCGATTTCTGTGATTTTCTACATTTTTGGTCATTTTCGGACGTTTCCGGCTAATTTCGGAAAATGTTTTATCGGAATCTTTAATGATAATTTTTTGTCTACTCATCTACCAATTTTTGTGAAAAAATAAGACGTAAATTTAAAAAAAACACGTGCTTTTTCATAAATCACGCACAATTAATATAGAACTGAGAACAAAATTTTCAATTATTAAAAAGCGCAATTTTGATCAAAATATAAAGTGTTATACACCATTGGAAAGAATAAATTACGCGTAATAGGGACATAAAAGAAATTTTGATGTATGTAAATTAGGTCACGTGACAGAGCTCTTCGAAGTTAAAAAGTGCAATTTTAAAATGGCTGTAAAACCGGAAGTTGACATTGCACAACACAAATGAAGACATCAATGGATAGATCTCGACAAGGGCAACAACTTTTGTGCAGGTCACATGGTCACAAAATTACAATTGTCCGATTAACCCCTAAGGCACAATTTTTCACTTTACAAAAGTAAGTGGTTTAATGATGGCGACTGATCTGTTACTTCCGGTTCAATTTTTGTTAATTATAAAATCATTATGGGTTACTAGTAACTAATTGCAAAAAAAAAAATTCAAATATCTTTAGAATTCCGGAAGTGATGTCGACATTTTGAAAACAGATTTTTCTTGACAAGAAAAATGTTTATCTAACTGCAAATTTTGATTTCGATCTAATCAAAATTGCAAAAGTTAGAAAAAGTGTTAAATTTTAAAATTCAAAAGTCAGCAACAAAAGTAAAAATTTCAAAATTTTTAAACTGCTACTATGTAAATCTAAGTTATAAGTAGTAAATAAAAAAAGTCCGAACCAGATTGGATAAAAAAACGAGCCGTGAGTTAGTAAACAAAAATAAAATTTGTGACGTTCTACGTCATTTCCGGTAGAACAAAAATGCGTCATTTTACATTTAAACAACAACGAGCACTAGATTACGTTACAATATCACGCCAGATTGTGTAAGACATTTGCAGTTATGGCTGGGGAGCGTGACCAGAAAGAGACAAAAAAAAAAAAATAGTCATTTCGAAAACAAAGCAGTGCGTTCGAAGAACGCACTGCAAACTAGAACCGTTAGACGGTACTAAGGCAGTGCGCGTCCCTTCTATTGCATGGGTGAAACGTTGCATTTATACAATTCATTTAAGATAGAATGTATATTGTTTTCGCATTTATTTGGAGAGATGTTTATTATGATTTAACACGTGACAATTCAGGTTATTAATAGACTGGCAAGTATTAAGTTTTGTGGTGTAAAAATATCTGAGCTTTACCACGCCTACAAAGTCTAATGACTTGTTTTGATTGGTTCGGACACTCTAACTGGAAATGTCAAAATTCGTGTTTGACCAAAAGATAAGAAATTAACATTCAAATCAACACTATTTGACTTTATAACCTGTTACATAATCTCCTTAACTCTACTTGTAACATTTATATCTGTTTAATTAGAGTGTAATTTTATTCAAAATTTTTTCGCAAATTTTATTTATACATATTGATTTATATATTGCTTTAAAGCTGTGAATTTGCACATTATAAATTTGTTCGAATTTTGTTTTTAAGTTACACAGAACTAAAAATAAAACAATATGCTTATTTTCTACTATTTATTATTTTCGGTCTATAACTAAAAGATATTGTTAGAAAGCTAATGAAAATCATTATACAATAATGTCAATTAGAATGTCGCCAAGAGTCTTGTTCATAAGATATGATCATCTGAAGATACGAGAAATATGCAAATTACCAATTTTTGGAACCCTATTAAACCAGATGTTCTTTACTAAAAGGTAATCAAAGTATCATATAAACCTTTAGCCAATGAAGATGATTGTGCAGAAAATAAGGGATGCAGGTGGTGACCTAGATAATTATCCAAATTATATTTTAAAACTAGTTTGAAAAAAAATCGGATTAAAAATGGCGGACGAGTAGTATTTTTCGAATAATTTGCATATTTCAAGATAGCGATCAAACGGTTAGGAATTTGTGTATACGGCAACCATACAATATGAAGATATTGACGGTACCAATTCTGTGGAATAACAAATTTGCAAGTTTTTTCAAAAAATAATCCGAAAATCCCGGTTTCTGTTATTTTCGACAGTTTTTGGTCATTTTCGAACGTTTCCTGCTAATTTCGGAACAGGTTTTGTTAGAATCTTATATATAATTTTTTGTCTACTCATCTACCAATTTTTGTGAAAAAATTAGGTCACGTGACAGAGCTCTTCAAAGTTAAAAATTGCGATTTTCAAATGGCTGTAAAACAGGAAGTTGACATTGCACAATAAAAATGAAGACATCAATGGATAGGTCTCGACAAGGGCAACAACTTTTGTGCAGGTCACATGGTCACCAAAGGTCAAGGTCACGATATATGAACGTTGGAAAATTAGGCACATAGTGAAAAAAAAAAGAATCGGAAATGAAAGGAAAGCTAAATCGAAATTCAAAATTCGGCTGCCTAAGATTTGTTAGCAATCGATTGAAGATTACATAGACATCAAAATTATAATTGTCCGATTAACCCCTGAGGCGCAATTTTTCGTTTTACAAAAGTAAGTGGTAAAATGATGGCGGCTGACCTGTTACTTCCGGTTCAATTTTTGTTAATTATAAAATCATTATGAGTTTATAGTAACTAATTGCAAAAAAAAATTTCAAATATCTGTAGAATTCCGGAAGTGAAAATTCGAAGTTTAGAGACGTATAACGTCAAAACCGGAAGAACCCTGGTCAATGATGCAGGTCGGAGAGTCTGACGCGGAAAAGGCGTCTAGTCGTAAGGATGTGGCTATAACCAGAGATCCCTTGAATAGGAAAAAAGTAGGATAATGCCACTGTCCTAGCAAAATTTCTCTCATTGCACACTGCATTGCGTTGCCCGTCTTCATAAGCCTATAGCCTTATAATTTGTAGAAGAGAAGGATGTAAAACTTTCGATTTATGTCATTACTAATCACTATAGAAAGTGAAATGTCAAGAGCTTTATGGTGGTGAAGCGGCCCTACAACCTTATGAAATGCAGTAGGTTAGCCTACAGTACAAATCTCTCCTTTCAGAAAACGAATAAAGCCTGTTTGTTAATAATTGTTGGTTTAATGTATTTTGACTGAAGTCACGTTGCCATTCTGAGCGTATTGTTTTTTATTTTGGTATTCTTTGAAATTTCACCGTTCAACCAAACCCCTCCTTTCGAGTCCTTTGTCTCCAGACTAAATGGGATAGTTTTGATGGGAAAATACCCGGTGAGGGTAAAATTCCGACTCGGCCGACTTTGCCGACCTGTCGACTGGCATCAAAAAAAGAATTGTTGATCAAGATGAAGATTTCTCCTAAATTCTGGAATTCTTTTGAGAAACGGGTAAATAAATAAACAAACCAATACAAAATCATATAACATCATATAAAACGTTAAGACAAATTCTAGTTACAGTGAGTGGACCATTCAATATAGAAAACTAGTATCGAACAGTAGTAACAGGTGTCATGAAGTTTTCAGATTTACTTGGCTGGAGTGGTGGCGGATTAGATGTCGCCTCATTGTATGACATATCAG
>CM060199.1:22679590-22765829 GCA_030562195.1 Nipponacmea schrenckii
ATTTTTAAGTTTCGCAACTGGATGTAAGTCATCTAATTCAGATACTAATTTTTCGATAGGAATATCAGTTCCTTTTAATTTTGGAGGTAATTTAGTTAGTGTATAATTGCCAAAAGGATCGGTAATGGGTTTCCAAATATCGGTAATTGATTCATTAAAATTGATCAACAAATGTTTGAATGAAGTGTCATCAAAATAAGTACTCTCATTTGTGTTATGAGAAGGCAAGGTTACGTGGTCATTTACTGCCTTACATGTTGGCTTTAGGCGAATAATTTGTATGGGTGGTTTGACAACAATAGAGGAATGTTCTAGGTGGGTATCTTGACAAACAATTGAAAATCGTGCTTGTTTGCGTACAATAACAGCCCAATAACCATTAGTGAAGTATTCACTAGTTGGTAAAATCTCATTAGGTTTGACCGAAATATCACATCTACTTGAAATCTTTGCCTTATTTTTAGAAAACAATGCCATAACACACAATTCACTGAGGTTAATTGGAAAGATTGGACTCTTAATTTGACAAAAGTTCATAACAGGATTTGTACATTGTTTAGATTCATTATCTGTTATCAAAGCGTATTTTGTACAGCAAGCGTGGTTGTTTCTAATTTATATCGTGCGACAAATCGAGACGTGCCCTTAGATTTTGATAAAATATGATCAGTCGTCATTGGAACTGGGAGTGAGTGAACTTTGTAAATTATATAATGGTCGTCATTGTCAAGTAATGGAATATTCAAAATAATAATGATTTTGTAGTCCTCTATTAAGGATACACAAGTTAGAATTTTATAATAATGCCATAAATTTGTTTTGGGATTTGCTGTAACAGAGTCTGCAGTAACGTGTATTGTTATTTTTATATTATTATGAATTATATGTTATTTAATTAATGAACTTTACCAACTCCTCTCTTCCACCTCGTGTTAATTGTACTTTGCTCTCGCATATCAATTTGGGATTAACTTAGTAAATCAATTATCAGAATCACCTCTAACTATCTACAGATATACACTTTTCGGCCAATGGTCATTTTCAAAATTATTTTATCTTTCTAAATTTAGTATCTAGTATTAACCGTGTTTCGGACACTATGATAACAAAATTATATATATAGAAGTGCGAGAGTAGAGTATATGATCTGGAGATTGGAAGCAAGATCATTGTCGAGAACGTCTCGAGAAGGAAGTCTTGGGTTAGGAGAGAGGACGAGGAAAGATAGAAATAAAGTATTGAAGAAAAACAGAAAAGAATCGTCATTGTTACAACACTGAATTTTGGGGGCTTGTCCGGGATTTGATATTTGATTTGATATTCATCATCACAGTGTTGAAACCAGCTAAAGGATTGGGGTAAGTTTTCAAATTTGAATTTAGTACCTGTTCAATTTGAGGCAACAAGACAAAGGAAAATCAGCAAGGTTATTTAAGAGTTTCTTAATTTTGTTTATTTTTCATTATACTTCTTACATTAGGTTATTTCTTTCTTTTTATAAAATAATAATAATGGAAAAGCAAATTCAGGATCAAATTAATGATTTAGGAGCACAGTTGTCTGCACAAGCTCAAAATTTTCAGGATGAGATGCAAATGCGTTATACGGATTCCATGCGAGTTCTGCAAAATTCTACAACCTTGACTCCGCAGGTAATTTCGGAAAATTTTTCGGACCTAAAATTAGAACTTAGAGCTCAAGGGCTAAGCACGCAAGTTAGGCTTTTTAGTGGGGATTCATATAAACTATTCAACGAATGGTTAAAAGAGCTGGAAAAAGCTCATATGTTTGTTGATGCGGATGATTCTCGTATGAGATCGTTAGTCCTTCAACGCTCAACGGGCATTGCAGGGGAATTTATCACAAGGTATTTGAAAGGCAACCCTACTATTACTTGGGTAGAATTAAGAAAGGTTTTAAAGGAAAGGTTTGGCGACCTTTTAGACCAAAAATATTGTCTCCAAAAACTAAAGAAAATAAAACAAACGTCAATAGAGTCTGTGCAAGGATATGCTGACCGAATCAGAGCCCTTGCAGAAGAGGCGTTCTCATCTGATGATGTTTCCAATCCTATGGTACAGTCAATGTTAATTGACATTTTTATTGATGGTTTAAAGGAAGACTCTGCAGTTAAGGGGTTACTTCGTGATTCACCCACCACCTTTGACCAGGCGGTAAATAAGGCTGCCTCTATTCAGCACAATACTAGAGCATTTCAGATGAGACGTCGAAAAACGACTGAGGAACCCATGGAAGTAGACACTACCTCCTCAGTAAGAACAACGGAACAAAAATTTAGAGACTTAGAAAAAACCCAAAAAGCTTTGACTGACCAATTAGAAAGACTGACTTTAGAAAAAAACCGAAATCCAAGTGGTAAATTTAAACGAAACCCACAGGCAGACAGGAATCTTTATAATTTTCAATGGACGCCTGAAGGCAAACCTATCTGTAAAAAATGCAATGGGGTAGGACATATGGCTAGGGACTGCAGACGTAAGACGGTAAACTAGTTCGGTCTGACTTAAGTAGGGGAAATCCAGACCAAGAAATATTACACCCTACGATTTCAAATAAATGTGGTATTTTATTTTGTAAAATTTCTATTGGCAAGTTTAATAATATTATATCTTTAGTTGATTCAGGGGCAGATATCAGCGTTATAAATTATGATCTCTTTACCAAATTAGATAAAGGTGATATCGTTCACTTTGATGATAGACCCGAAAGTTTGCCGAATGTTATCGGTGTTACTGGCGATAATTTAAACATTAAGGGTATTGTCTCACTTTATTTTTGGATAGGTAAGGAAAAAGTTTTGTTTGATTTTTATGTAGTAAAAGATTTAAAGAAAAATGTCATATTAGGAAGTGATTTCTTTACCTCATTTGGAGTTAAATTGGATTTTTGTAACAAAACAATGTCAGTAAATAATAGTATCGTTGTACTTTCTTCGAAGGATAGCAAAGCTAGGCAATTGATGTTCTCCACAGAGCATGTGAAGATTGAACCTCGATCTGTCTGTCACATTCAAACAAAGATTTCAAAAAAATTCATTGGCAAGGATATCATGGTTACCCCTCTTGATCATTCAAGTTTATTTTTAGATCAACCAGGTCTTCTTATGGCAAGTGCCATTTATACTGTAAGTAAAGATGTTTTGTGTATTGAAATTGTGAATGAAACTGGTGTTACACATCGTATAAGTAGAGGTCAACCCCTGGCTGTGGGGGAAGTAATTGATGAACAATCTATTTGTAATATTGATAACATAGATAACAATAGTAGTCACATAGATAACAATAGTGATAAGTTTAATAAGAGTCCCGTTGTAGATAAGAATTTGAAACCCGTTGTAGATTTAGGGAAACTAGTCAAATTAGATCATATCAGTCCAGATAAAAGAAATAAAATTCTAAGTTTACTTAATAAACATGCTTCTCTTTTGGTTACAGATGACATTCATCTAGGTCGAACGGATGTAGTAAAGGCAACACTTAATACTGGAGAATCTCCTCCCATCCGTTTGAAACAATATAGGGTACCTATTACTAAACGAGAAGTTATCGAGAATGAAGTTGCAAAAATGTTACATGCAGGAATAATACGGCCATCGAACAGCGAGTACGCTTTCCCTGTTGTGTTGATTTTGAAATCGGATTCATCGTATAGATTTTGTGTTGACTATAGGAAGCTGAATGAACAACTCAGACAAAACAGTTACCCGCTGCCACACATGGAAGATTTAATAAATTCTCTTACAGGTTCCCAATTCTTCACGTGTCTTGATCTCAAAAATGGCTTCTGGCAGATCGAATTACAGGAATCCGACAAGCACAAAACGGCATTCACAAGTTTTATGGGACTGTTCGAATTCAACCGTTTACCTTTTGGCATTTCCACCACTCCAAGTATATTCCAAGGTGTCATGGACAAGGTTATGAGCGGATTGCTAAATTAATATGTTAAAGTCTTTATCGACGATATCATTATTCATTCAAAATCCTTTGAAGACCATTTGATGCATCTTGAGGAAATATTTCGTAGATTAGATCAGGCAGGTCTTAAATTAAAACCAACAAAATGTGAGTTTTTAAAACCACAGATTAAGTATTTGGGACACATTATTTCGAAGCATGGTATAGCACCAAATCCTGAAAAATTGCAGGCCATTGTTAAGATGCAACCACCCAAAAACGTTAAAGAAATTCGTGCTTATATCGGTTGTCTTTCTTATTACAGGAAATTTATTCACAAATTTTCAGACATTGCTGATCGCCCTTACCAAAAAGAATGCAAAGTTTGAATGGAATGATGGTACACAAAGAGCATTTGAAGAGTTAAGACAAAAGTTGATGACCGCTCCTATCCTGGCTTTTCCAGAACCAAATAAACCATACAAGTTATACACGGATGCCTCCGGGTATGCCATTGAAGGTATTTTAACTCAGGAATTTCCAGAGGGCGAGCGTGTCATACAATATATTTCCCATCAATTATCGGCTGGACAGCAAAAATGGCCGACTATTGAGAGAGAAGGTTATGCAATAATATATTGTGTCCTGAAACTTCGACCCTATTTACTAGGTGCCAAATTCACTATTTTAACTGACCATAAACCACTTGGATTTCTTTTCTCGTCAGAAATGAAAAATTACAGGATACAGAAATGGGCGATTATTTTGGATGAGATGCATTGTGACATACAATATACCAGTGGAACCAGTAATTCGAGAGCTGATATGCTAAGTAGGTTAAATTATGATAATATTCCATACGAAAAAGATGAAATAGATGCCGAGCTAGATGTCATTGACCTTGACCAATTAAAACATGTCAATGATACGGACCTCAACGATGTCATAGAAGAAATAGAATCAGAGTCTGATGAATTCTGTGGACATTTCACGTTTGCAGCGAAATGATCCCAATTTGCAACAATTATATAAACTTCTTCAGGATGGCATCTTAAGTAAAGAGACTGCAGAGTATGTTTTAGCCTCGAAAACTATTTATCACATATCGAAACCTACCGTCAATGACCCAAATCCTCGGTTACAATTAGTAATTCCTCACAGTTTGCAAAAAGATCTTTTACAAAATTTTCATGAACATAAATTTAGTTCTCATTCTAGTATAGATAAAATGTACGACCGCCTGCGTTCTAGATATTTCTGGGTAAATATGTACAAAGACGTTGTTACACATGTTCACCGTTGTAACAAATGTTGCATGAAAAACCTTCGCAAGCAAAAGTTACCACTACAAACCATGCCTCAACCAGAATATCCGTTTGAAATGATTGGTATTGATACATGTGGTCCGTATCCAACAACTCCTGAAGGCATGAAATACATGATAACTATTTCGGATTTCTTTTCTGGTTGGCCAGAGGTTTATCCCGTTTCCAGCAAAGGTACTGTGGAGGTTGCTAAGGTATTGTTAGAAAACTTCATTCCTCGATTTGGGTGTCCAAGAGTAATTTTATCAGATAGAGGTACTGAATTTTGTTCAGAAGTTATTACACACATTACCAAGTCTTTAGGTATCAAGCATCTGAAAACCAGTCCCTATCATCCACAAACTAATGGCACCACTGAAAGGTTTCATCGATATCTTAATAGTTGTATTTCAAAATATGTAAACTCCTCACATAACGATTGGAATACGTTTGTACCTGGCATTCTCTTCAGTTATAGAACATCGGTACATGATTCCACAAAGTTTTCACCATATTTTATTATCTATGGTCGTGATCCTCTTTTACCTTTCGATTGTATGTTAGGACCAAAAGTAAAATATGCTGGGGATGAGTATGTACCAAGTATGTTACAAAAACAGAATATCGCTTTTCGTACGCTCAAAGAAAACACCCAAAAGAGCAGATTACGCAACAAAGCGTATTTCGATAGGAAAGCGAAAGATTTGCAGTTTGAAGTAGGCGATCCCGTATTCTATTTTAATCCATCTCTCACACCTAATACTTCAAGTAAGTTTCAATTAAAATGGCAGCCTCATTTTAGGATAATTGAACAGACATCTCCTGTTAATTATAAAATTCGAAATCAAATTACAGGTAAAACCAAGGTGGTTCATGGCGAAAATTTACAGCCCGCTTTCCCTGATGATTCATGGGATGAACAACGACCCGATCCACAGATCACAACTGGCTCTCGACAGCAACCACATCGCTCTGCGAAAATGTTGTCAGAGTTACCAGTTCGGGAATTGGAGGATAATACACCGGATTATACCCGTTACGTGGGTGAACCAACATCCTCCGTGTTAAACGAAGACCGAGAGTATCGGGAGCAGAACGTCGATCCCACCACCTTCGTTTATCAAGACTCATCGGAGTCCGATATGGACGTACAATCGGATGGTTCATGGTCCGATTCCGATGAATTGCCTTTGGCGGATTTACGGAATGAGGCTTTGGCCAAGCCTCTCCGTAAGCGTTCTTTGTCGGTCAGTAGTTCGGACTCAGACTCCAATACTGTGCCCGACAAACGGAATAAGGTAGAGATAGGTCTCATCCAAAGGTTGTTGTCTTTTCTTCAGCATTTAGCTTGAGTTTTTATTTTTTTTTATTCTCCGTGTAAAAGGATCTTCTTCGTTATCCTTTATTTACCACGGGGAGGAGGATAAGTGCATTTTGAGCGAAAAGATTCAGCAAGCTTCTTTCATTACACTCGAATTATCACTTATGAAGGATTATTTTTTTTTATTTTTCTAGAATGATTGGAACAATTGTATTTTGGTTATTCTGGTCAACTGGAGTTACACAGGGAATGATATTACCACAAGCTGAGGGAATAAAATTCGTACACATCAATCAGGTTTATGCAAGTTATTCCAATTGGATTTTAAATTTTCATTTTGATTTGTCGGATTATGCCCAACAAATCAGCAATATTGAAATTAATGTACAAAAAGTTAAGCGATCATTGGCTTTATTAGCACTGTCTTCCCAACATGTTCGCGTTGGTAGAATGCCTAAAGTTATTCATAACATTTTTAAGAAACACTTTTATGAACAGGAACAGGATTTTTATAATGAACTGTCCAGAGTTCATGGGTCCTTAGATAAGCTACTTTCACATAAACTTGTTCAGTCTTCCTCCACTTTATCCCAATTAGAAAGCACATTTACTGGTTTTTACAAGTTAGTTACTAAACCTAAACGAAATGTAAACTTTACGTCACCTGGTCGCCAATCCCGTTCCTTGTTACCTTTGGGTGGGTTTTTCTCGTCTTTTTTTGGCACAGCATCCGAGGATGACGTATATCGTTTGCAGAACCACATTTCGGTTTTAAAAAGGTCACAACAACAAATTATTCATGTTTTGCGAGAAAGTTTATCTATTTTAATGATTACAAATCAAAACGTTCAGACTAATCGTTTGGCAATTAACAAGTTGATAAATTCTACTCATGTTTTAAATGATAAAGTTTTAATCATGATGGATTCCATTACTCGAGGTTTGCAACCCGAAATTGGATATTTTGAGCTTATGCTGCTTTACAGCAGTGCTTTCGAAACGCTTGACATGTCTATTCAGAATTTATATAATGCAATTCTAGAACTTCAGAATAGTGTCTTGAGTTCGTTAAGTGGGCATTTATCCATGTCTCTTGTACCTACTGATATCTTATATAACGCTTTGTTAACTATTCAAAGTAAACTTTCTCCTGATCTTGAATTACCTTATCCACTTGTCTTGTCAAATATGCATAAATTTTACAAGTATGTTGAAGTCACTTTACTCCCTGATATAGACTCTTTTAATTTAATATTATCTTTGTCACTGATTAAGAAATCTAATCTTTATGATCTTTATCGTATTGTAACTTTACCTTTATTTACCAATGATAGTCAACATACCGTCTCTATTAATGTTGAATCAGACTTCCTAGCTATATCTCAAGATCGTAACACTTATCTTGCTCTAGATAAATTTGATATTAATGTCTGTTCACAACGAACAATGTCATATTGTAAATTTCAGAAGTCTTCTTATTCTACTACCACTGCACCATCGTGTATATCTTCTTTATTTTTAAGAAATACTCCTAATATTGTTAAGTATTGTACAAATACGCAACATGAAATTCCTACTCATCCTATTGTTAAATATTTGACCGAAGGACATTGGTATGTATTTTCACCATTTGATTTTGACCTTGATATAAATTGTTTAAATCGCCATGGAAATTCACCATCAATTTCGATCATTAAAGGTGAGAATTTAGTTATTTTAAATTCTTCCTGTTCAGCCAATTCGCCATATTTTGGTCTCCCATACACCTTACAACAAAAATTGGGTTTAAATATTCGAAAACCTCCGGCTGATAGATTAAATATTACTCATTTCCTGATTAATAAGTTGGAAACGGATTTCGTCACTCGTTTGAACTTGAGAAAACAAAATCAAATTGCTCAACCGAATTTACCTTCTGTTAAATATCCAAATGTTGATATTCTTAATCATGATTTAGATGTTATCAATGACTCTGATAATTTTGCTGATTACATTCCAACCTCCACCAATTTATCATGGTGGGCATATTGTATTATCATTTTGACTATTGTCTTTCTAATCATTATCTTAATTATTATTTTTCGTAAAGTTTATTCTAAACATAAATATACATTGGCGAAACGAAGAGATGATATTTTGTCTCAGGTTGTACACGGTGCTCGTTCAATTGAGGAAACCCCTATCCCTATTGCTGAGTTAGCACCGCCATCTACCAAGCGCCGACGCTCATCATCTGCTGATACCTCTGAAGACATAGAGCAATTACCAAAGAGATCCCGTACATTATCCATTGATGACAACGATGCCTCTCTGCCTGGCCCAACCTTCAGACTTCTCCCTCCAATTGTTCATGTACCTACATCTTCCAAACAAATAATTTAAAATGAAAATTTGTTAAGCATTCTACTTTCATATGAAACAATCCTACTGTACACATGGTGATATGCTATGGTATTTTTAATGGTGTTATGGTTATTTCCACAAATGGTATTTTCAATGGCATTATGGTATTTTCCGCAAATGGTATTTTCAATGGTATTATGGTATGTCCAAAAATGGTTATGATAATTTTTACCTATGTTGATCTTAATGGTATTCACAAACAACCTAAATGAGTGCCATCCTATGATCCTGTTGAATCAAAGAATCCATTTTTTGTTCCTGTATTATTATAGAAGGTTTATCCTTGATGTTCGCAGCACTCCCATCGTGCATAAACTAATTATTGAATTTGGATACTTGTGAACTTTCTTTTACAACCTTGGTACCTGATTATTCCCTCGGAACCAACCAGTTGACCATCAACGCTTCAAGACAAACCAACAGAAGATCACATGCACATTGTAGCATCAATGTCATGTCCACCGGCTTACATGTATATTGTAGCATCAATGTCATGTCCATCGGCATATCATTTTATCCTTGTATACACTTATCTGCTGACCTGTTATCTGTTCTTTTCTTTCAAATTTTAATCTTAAGCTCAAAATTTTTCTTAAGGAAGGGGGAATTGTAACAGAGTCTGCAGTAACGTGTATTGTTATTTTTATATTATTATGAATTATATGTTATTTAATTAATGAACTTTACCAACTCCTCTCTTCCACCTCGTGTTAATTGTACTTTGCTCTCGCATATCAATTTGGGATTAACTTAGTAAATCAATTATCAGAATCACCTCTAACTATCTACAGATATACACTTTTCGGCCAATGGTCATTTTCAAAATTATTTTATCTTTCTAAATTTAGTATCTAGTATTAACCGTGTTTCGGACACTATGATAACAAAATTATATATATAGAAGTGCGAGAGTAGAGTATATGATCTGGAGATCGGAAGCAAGATCATTGTCGAGAACGTCTCGAGAAGGAAGTCTTGGGTTAGGAGAGAGGACGAGGAAAGATAGAAATAAAGTATTGAAGAAAAACAGAAAAGAATCGTCATTGTTACAACACTACATTGCCGGTAATTTTACACTAGGTGGTAATTTATCTTGAATTTCTAAAAGTAATCTTCGTAACTTTTCTGGTATTATAACTGACGGACCTAGATGACCAAGTGTTAGCATACTTAAAAGAATTTTTGTATTTTTCGAATATGAAATAGCGTCTAAAAGCATTAATTTAATATCATCGAGTACTAATTTTGTTCTAAGGTAAAGGTGTGTAAAACCTTCTAATTTTAATATTTGTTTCTTAAATTGTGCAACAATATTTTCTAGTTTTAAATCTAATTTTCTTAACCCGTCTGACAATGCGTTAATTTGGTTACGATTATTTGATATTTGTAATCGTGAAACGTTTAATATTGATAAGCTTTCTGAAACTACATGAGATATAGCTTTTTGATTAGAAGCTAATTGATTTATATTACCCCTAATTTTATCTAAATCAGAGGAACTGACGGTACCAAAGAGCCAAGAAAATGCTCTGCCGACAAAAGGTAACAATGAGCGTTTCTGTCGTTTGCTTATTGATAGATCCTTATATTCTTCAGTGCCTTTCAACAAATTTTCAATTTCTAATCTCAGCGAGATTATTTCAACTTTCATTTTTTCAAAGGTGAGTCCATATTCAGCAGAGGAATTATCCTGAGTATAATAATTAACTATTATATTGTCCACTGTCCATAAAGTGCGTCCAATGTCGTTTGATAAGTTTTTTTTAAGAACTTCAAATAAGGTCTTAAATCATGAACTAAGGTCAACAACCATCTAGATCGACTCGTTGCAATTCGATTTACTGGTCTGAACAATGTGTTCTTATATGTCAGAATACTGTCTGTCATTGGGATGGTTACAAAACATACGAGGAGTATTTTGAGAACTGTCTTCATCTTCGACCTGAAAATACATCGGTCAGATGATATATTATGTATTCATCCTGTCTAAAGGATACAACAATGTCTACCACATGCCTCTCAACCTACAAGCAATAGACATTAATATCACAAACAACTTACATTGTTTGTCAATTTCGAAATGGGGTTGTCAATATCAATATTATTGATTTTATCAAAGGATCACATGCATTAACCCTGCGTCGAGGATCCTAGTTTCAAGGGAATAACCAATGTCTACGTTTTCATTATCCGCGAATAGTAGACATCAACATCATTAAAATCAAAAGCATTATCCCTGCATTATTAGTGATTTAATGATCATGTCAGTAAGCTACGATAGTCTCTTCAGGAAATCAAGGAGGGCCCTTCCCATCATCCCAAACTACCTACTCCGTTATGTTTCAGCGCGCTAATTCATCTCAATATCTGACATGTGTGATGACGATTCTTTGTCCTCATCGTCATTCGTATCAATTTCCTTTTGTTCTTTTTCCCTTTGGTGCAATCTTTGGGCAAGTTCGAAGAGAGGTATGTCGTCCTCTTCTGAGCTTGAATCGTCTCTTGCACGTTTATACCTATCAACTAGTCGTGTTAGCGATTTATCGTTATCGGGCGAATCAGAATCAGAGGACTCTTCAGGGTCCGACTGGTCTGAATCACTCGTGTCAGAGGGTGGTACAACATATTTGCTTTTTCGTACCTTTGAGTCGTGTGTAGGAATGTCCCATTCGTCTATATTTGCGAGTCGTAATTGGTCGGCGTGTGCTTTTGTCGTCTGCCCAGTCAATTGATTTCTTATTATAAAAGAGACAGGTCCCTTTTGTTCAACTATTCTATAATAGGGTGTCCACCTATTGTCAAGTTTGTTTGCCCGTCGGTGATTCTTATAGAATACCGGATTACCTAGACTATATTCGACATTCTTAGTGTTTTTATTTAAATACTCTGATTGTTTACTCTTAATTTTCTTAACATAACGGTGAACTTGAACAAATGATTTATGTTGATTTTCAAGAGCTAATAAATGGTGGTCTTCACCATAATATTTAGTTCTTGGCTTTAAAATATTATCTAGGGGTAGTACAGGATTACGTGAATACAAAAGTGAAAACGGTGATTGTTTAGTCGTTTTACTCACGTTAAATCTTATCGCGCTTAAACATTGGTTAAGAAATATGTCCCAGGTAGAATGATTCGAGCTTACACGTTTCGCTAACATATCATGTAGAGTACGGTGGTTTCTTTCTACTCTGGCATTTGATTTTGGTGAATAAAATGATGTTAATATGTGTTTAATTTTAAGCTTGTCTAAAGTTTCCTTAACAATTCTATTTTCATTTTCGGTACCGTTGTCTGTAACTATTGCCAAAGGGCAGCCAAATCGTGGGAATATTTCTTCTATTATGAGATGAGCGACATTTTCTGCTGTTTTGTCCTTAACTGGGAATGATTCTACCCATCCTGAATACCAACATACGAAACTAATTATATATTTGTTACCCGAGAGTGAGGTAGGATACGGTCCTGAAAGATCTAGACTTAATTTTGCCATTGGATACGGAGGAATTCCAGTTTCAACTGTATCTGGTTTATTCCTTACAGTTGATCGCATCTGGCATGTTACACAGGTGTCAATGTATTCATACAGTTCTTTGTACATTTTTGGCCAAAAATATTTTACTTTTATTGTAGCGTAAGTTTTGTCAATGCCCGGGTGTGAATTTAGATCGAGGGCCCGGTTTCATAAAGCAGGCTAAACTTTTGACGTTAGTCGTTGCACAAAACGTTTAGTCGACTTAAAATTCAGTTTAGACTACTGAACTTTTAGCCAGCTAGGGAGGAGGCTAAAGACATCTTTAGTCGACTAAAATCGTTGTTGCTACCTCAAGATGGCGGCTATCATGCACCACCACATCATAGGCATACAAGGAAGAAGAGCCCTGCGGCGGGAACGGGTGTTTCGAGATAGGAACAATCCGTTGGAGATGTTTCCCGAAGTTGAGGTGCATCGGCGATACCGCTTCCGTCCACCTACGATCCTCTTCATCGTGGACATGATAGCTCCATCCATTCATCACCAGACGAGGAGGAACCAAGCCCTGCCAGCCCTCCTTCAGGTGCTGATCGCCCTCAGGTTCTACGCCTGTGGGACCTTTCAACAGGTGATAGGGGACACCATACAAGTCTCCAAGTCTACGGTGTGCCGGATTGTTAAAAACGTTAGTGAAGCGCTGTTCAGACATCTCCGTAGATTTGTCGCGTTTCCCGTAAGTCCGGCGGCTGTGAACAGGACGAAGCAGGAATTTTACAAACTGTCAGGTAGGTTCCTGTGCTCCTCTCAGAAAAATTGCAACATATGCTATCCAAATGTCTTTTGATGTGAAGGTTAGACGGCATGGGCATATTTTTTCCCAACAAACCTAACTCTTTTGGGGCAGGGGTGCAAATTATTTTACTCCATTTCATTGGAGAGTGCATTTCCTGCAACTTCAACTCACGAACCAAATAAATGCCCGACAAATACACATGTATTTACCCGTGGGTGGGCAGCTCGAACGGCTACTGACTGCCTTCAACATGCCACCCCAACCTCTTTACCTCTCGCCACATATACCCACCTTGATCACAGCACCATCAATTAATGTCATTTTCCTTCACTACTTTTCCTTCTGCGTTGTATGTCTTTGTTGATATACGCTTGTCACGGCCTAGTCCCAGGACAGGTTATAAAAACTTATTTATGTTATAAAAGGCCTATAATAATATATACTTTTTTGCGTTTCAGGATTTCCTAATGTGATTGGGGCAATCGACTGCACCCATGTGTGGATCAAGTCCCCAATTGGAGAGAGAAAGGGGCTATGTAAATCGAAAAGGCTTCAAAAGCCTGAATGTCCGGGTAAGCTTTTTTGAAGATGGAATTTGAAAAGATGGTATATGGACTTGATTGAACAACAATTATAATTTGCAATAAACAGTTGTTGATGTAGGCCCACAAGGCCGATACTTTTAATCTATTTAAGATCGAAAAAAGTTGCCGACCATAAATCTAAAAAAACTATTGTTTGTAATTGACAGCAGTCAGCACTTCAACATTTTCCCGGGGGTGTACCAATTGTTCTTGATTTTCTTTATTATCATACATTATGATCATCTTTTACAGATGATATGCGATCACCGCCACTTGATAACAAATGTAGTTGCCAAATGGCCTGGCTCTGTCCATGACAGTCGAATCTTTAGGCCGTCAACTCTTGCCCATGAATTTGAGAGAGGTAAAGTTTCGAATAATTCAATTATCTGCTCACTGACTGCATTCCTAATATATCAAAATAAATCCTTTAGCGTAATATTGTTATGCCATTGGCCATGAATAGGCCCATATGGTCTTGACAGTGAATAATAATGTGATGCTTTTCTAATTTAGGTGTGCATAATGGCAACCTGCTAGGAGATGGAGGTTATCCCTGCAAGCCTTATCTGATGACCCTGTTCATAAATCCAGCCACACCAGAGAGAAGAAGATTCAACCGATCTCAGACAAGAACAAGAGTTGTTATTGAACAGACTTATGGCATCCTTAAGCAACGTTTTTCGTGTTTAAGAACCGGCATACGCTTAAAAACTGAATCAATCCCTAAGGTAGTTGTGAGCTGTGTAATTCTGCACAACATCGGTGTCCTCCATCATGACTTGGTAGAACCTGAGTTGCCCCCGGCAGCTGATCAACAACAACATGATCTACACAATCTTGATGCTGAGGATATCAACGATGGGTTCAGAATTAGACAACTCATTGCAGATACCCATTTTGCTTAAATCATCAAAACTATTGATTTCCATTTATTAAAAAGTGAAATGAATTTTTAGGTTCAAAATGATGTTGAAAGTCATAGATTTAATCAACCTAATTGGAAATTCAAACCAAATAAAATAATATGAATATGAAACGTGTAATTCATATTTTTTTATTTGGTTTGAATTTCCAATTAGGTTGATTAAATCTATGACTTTCAACATCATTTTGAACCTAAAAATTCATTTCACTTTTTAATAAATCCAATTGTGAACAAAAGATCCAGAGAGTAGTAGTAGTACCTCCTCTCCTCCATTTAATGTACAAACAACTCATTTCCTACAGCACCCCGTTATTCTCACCGCTCTCTCGAAGGGGAATCCCGCATAAATCATCAGTGTTCTTCAAGTAATTTATGCTTTGACCTATACAAAAGCGTGGCAGTAATTTAGGTATTGACCGCCAGTCAATTGTATATGTGTCATCCATTGTTCACAGCCCCCACCCCACATGGATACAAGTGATCCTAAGGCTCAAGTGGCTCTGTGGGGTGGAAGGCTGTGATCAGTGAATGACATCATTCCACATTTATCATATTTATTATATACATGTAAAATTTAAATAGAACACATTATATATACAGCTACTCCTCTTCTAATCTGTCCTTGGCTAGTTTGATTCTAAGTCTTGCTAGTTCTGTTTGGCTGTCAAAATAGCTTGCTGCAGATTGGTAAAACTTAGTTTGCAATGGCAGGAGCACTTTTTTAGAATCTATCTTTGCTTGGAGATATTCCTGCCATGCATCAACTCCCTTTGTTTCTGCTGCTGGCCTTTTGGTGGCTGTGGGGGCAGGTACATTGGACACTTCAGTTGCTATTGTTCCTGCAATGAATTAATTAGCCTTAGTGATAAGATCAGAATTTGGGATTTCCTGATCATGGTGGGGGGGGGGGGAGAAAAAAGGGCATGGGGGTAGTGGTACAGGAATCCTTGGGGGAAAATGATATCATGTGGATCCCCTCCACCAAACGCAATTGTCATGCCATGATGGGTAGAGCGTCAATAATAGACGTTAAATAGGCAAATTGCATTAACACTGTTTTAAGGATCTTACCATTTTCCAGTATCTTCAGCCCCAAGTCCATGATTGTGACCGGGTGGAAATCATCAAATGCTGCAAGCAAGAAATGTTTACTCAGACACATGTACAGAATTGTCAAAAAGAGAAATATATTCCTACAGTGATAGCAAGAAGTTGATTAAATTAACCACATTTTGAACTTATTTTACTCAGACAAAGTATTTTTCAATTTAATATTTTGAATGTATGTCTGAAAGTATATTCTTACTTACAGGAAGCACTGTCAATACCAGACTGGAGGCCAACAAGAGTATCTTGCCCCTCATTAAGGCTGATGGCCTTTTCCTCTGCCTCACAGTCAACACTTGGGTAGGGCCTCCACCAGTTCCTGTATTTGAATCAGTCTTTTTTTTACCTGGAAAAGAAAACGTCAATTTACTGAAATTAATCAAATTATAAATGAAATGAAATTGAGTTTTACGTACCAAATTTTTGCGCAAATGACAGACTAATTGCAGAGATCTTTAACGTGCACAGAGTGTAGCACACAGGAACTCGGTTTATTGTCCCATCTGAACAACTAAACTTTTTATTGTCAGATTTATAAGATTTTATAAAATAAGTAACGACCTAGCCCTTGGCCTACATCGTGTGCAAGATAATGTATTATCAAATATATATTTCAAGCATTGTTGAAACCAGTAGCAGTGGCCTAGCCCTATTATCTTATCCGCTAGTAATAAACAATGCCTACCTGATTGGAGGATATTCTTGTACTTTCTCCTGATATCTTCCCAGGAGCGTACTGCGTTGATGTTGAAGCTATAATGAATGAAAACAACGATTAAAACACTAGGCCTATTAACTAAAATATTGGCATTATTGTCATTGACATTTTTAAAGTCGGTGCTTCATTTCGATCGATTGGGGTTTGGATCATTGGATGGCACCATCAGTTAGCGGGCGACGCTGGGTTTTTATTACCTTACGTCACTGGAGTGAAAAGACCGTCTTCATTGAAATGACATTTGTAAATAATAGGCCTAATTCCTAATCGTCCATTTGCCAAATCGACCAAGCAAAGCAATTCGACCAGTCAAGCCCACAACAGTTAGCCTACAGACATTTAGGCCTAATCCCCTAATGGTGAATTATTCATATTATTGGTAGTAGGCCTAATGAATGATGAATAGTTGGAGTTTGACCGTCGTGATGTGATGCACGCAGTAACTAGGCCTAGTGAGGCTTACCTGTTGAGGGAGGCAGCTATTTCCTCCCAAGCCCGTCGTTTGGCGGCGAGAGCGGTATTCGTCCCCTTTGGACACTCTAAGATACTCCTACGTCTCTCGTACTCCTCCAAAAGCAGAGCTTCCTCTGCTTTAGAGAACGTAGGGGCCTTTTTCCTGGGGCGCTTTTCATTGTCCATCTCGGCCATTGTTTAGCAGACGACAATCATGCCGGAAGTAAATAAATCTCACGTTTCTAAGCAACGGCACGCGCGAGGCCGCTTATGCATTTAAAATCATCGACTAACGTTAGACGGCTAAACTTGAAGTTTAGCCGGCCATGTGAAACGGAGTTTAGCCGTCTAAACCTCGGCGACTAACCTTAAACGGCTAAGTAGGTTTAGTAGACTAAAAGTTTAGCCTGCTTTATGAAACCGGGCCATGGTATTGTTTAATTACCTCTTTCTTTAAGTGTTTGGGGATATATAATCTTGTTTGTGGTTCACCGTCGGGGTCAGAAATAAAGTATAATAGATCTTCCATTATAATGAACTTATTGTTTACACTCGACTGATTTTGATATTGAGATAATTTTTGTTTGATCACCTGAATGCTTTCGTCTTTTGTTTGCTCTAATTTCATGTCTATATTCGTTAAACTATTATTAGTTTCAAGTTTGTCTGTTGTCTCTAATGAAAGTTCATCGTCACAGTCGTCATAGTCACCTGGATTAAACTTATTACTATTTAGTACATTTATTTCGAAAGTGTTATTGCTTATTTCTGGTTCATTATCGTCCGAATCGTCCTTTTGTACTATGTCTGTCAAATCACTTGGTATGCGCGATAGCATGTCAGCTACTGTATTTGTCTCGCCCGGTATGTACTCAATTTTACAGTTATAACCTGATATATTCAGTGCCCAAAGTTGTAATTTTTTGTTTTGCATTGGTGATTCGAGAAGATATTTAAGTGGTTTGTGATCAGTTCTAATTACGAACTGTGCGTTGTGGAGATAATAGTCTAGTTTTTGGAGACTATAGGAAATAGCGTAAGCTTCTTTCTCACACACCGCCCACTTACATTGAGTCTTCCCTAATCTATGACTAAGAAAATAGATAGGCACTTCTATTCCGTCTACAACTTGCGTTAGACATGCTCCGATACAGGTGTCGCTTGCGTCTGTATAGAGTACATATGGCAGGTCAGCATTGGGGTATCCCAACATAGGTATCGTCGTCAAACTGTCCTTAAGATAGTCAAAGGCCTTTTGACATTCGTCAGTCCATTTGAATTTCGCGTACTTCTTAGTCAAATCTATCAATGGTTCCGCAATTTTCGACATATTAGGTATGATACGTCGGTAGTATGACATGGCTCCTATAAACGATCTTACCTCTTTGACGGATGTCGGTGCAGACATTCCACGTATGGCAATTACTTTGTCGGGATCTGGCATCAGACCTTTTGTGGTAATTTTGAATCCGAGGTATTTTGTTTCCTCTTTCATGAACGCGCACTTTTTGAGTTTTAGTCTGAGATTGTGTTCTCTCAGTCTGTTGAAAACAATGTCTAAATGTTCTAAATGTTCTTCTGGTGATTTTGAAAATATTAAGATGTCGTCAAGATAGGCGACTGCGAATTTGTCTAGTCCATCAAGTACTATGGACATTAGCTGTTGAAAAATTCCAGGACTATTTGATATACCGAATGGCATGACGTTAAATTCGTAAAGTCCTTTATGACATACAAAGGCTGTTTTTTCTTTATCTTCTTCCTTAACCTTAACTTGCCAGAATCCAGCTCTTAAATCAAGTGTTGTAAAATATTTAGCCGAATTAAGTAATGCTAATACATCGTCAATCAAGGGAAGTGGATAAGAATTAATTTTGATGATCTTATTCAATGCTCTGTAATCAACACAAAAGCGCTTGGATCCATCTTTCTTGTCCACTATTACGACAGGGAAGCTGTAGGGGGAACTGGAACGTCTGATGATTCCAGCATCCAACATGTCATCTATTGCCTTTCCAACAGTATCCCTTTTGCTTAAAGGAGTCCTATATGGTCTAAGTTTTATGGGGTCATTCGAACCTACATCAATTGTCATTTTTACAGTGTCTGTCTGTAATTCTGTGTCGCTCGAGGCAAAAATATCTCTATGTCCGGTCAAGAATTTTAATAGTCTGTCTTTGTGTCGGGGGTCACAACCTAAGTCCTTAAACAAATCGTTATTGTTTTGATCATGTTCTCTAGTCTTTGTTGACTCTATTGAACAAATATGTTTGTCGTCTATTGTTTGGGTCATTCCTACTATACACCCTCTTTTTAATCTTATGGTCTTACTTGATTCGTTAACAATGGCAATGGGTACTTCTGCATTGACCCCATTGTCATAGTTTACTGGAACAATTGAATACACAACCATTAACCCTGGTTGTTCTTTTATGAACCCTTTATCATAGCTCTCAATAAGGAGCGTATCTCCTGTCGGGTTGTTGTCTTTAACCTTAGCCCTACCTACGTTATACGATTGAGGTTTCAATACTAGTTCGGTCGATAGCCTCAACAGTGAACTAATATGAACATCCTCTTCGAGAGGTATATACGTCCCCTCATATCTTAAACTTTTTAAATCGTAATACAGCCTAATCTTCTTTTCTACTAGAAAATCTCTACCCAGGATTAGATTCCTATTCATGGATGATACTACGTAAAATTTGTGAGACACTTTCTTACCACCTAATTTAAAATCAAATATAGCACTGCCTTCCATATCAATTGGTTTATTATTTACTGAGAACAACGCTATTTTCTCTTTCTTTAGTTTGGGTTTGTATTTAAGATTTTTATACACTCGACTGTGCATCAATGTGACTTCTGCGCCAGTGTCAACCAAGGTTCTAATTTAATGACACATGAGCTCGGGTTACCTGCTAAATTTATTTGAAAAGTTTGCATGTTTTGTGAAAAAGAATTTTTATTATCACTCTTCTTGTCGGCTGAGAAACAAGAAGAGCTTTTTAGTTTCCCTGTCTGTCATTTCTATTTATTCGTTCTCTACAATTTCTACTTATGTGGCCCACTTTTCCACAATTCCAACATTTATAGTCTGGTCTTGCGTTTTCTACTGCATTTATTTTATAACGTGAACGGCAATTTGAACTTATGTGTCCTAACTTTTTGCAGATATGACAGCGTTTTTGACGGAAGTGATCGACTTCCATGGGTTCCGAATAGCTTGACGAACTACTTTGTGAGGCATTGTTTCCTGTTCTTAATTGAAACCTTTTCCTTAAATTTTGTTCAGTCATTGCTGATGTGACGGCTTCTTGCAAGGTGTTCGGATTTTCTCGCATGATTTTCAATTTGAGACAGTTGTCTTTTAACCCGTCCACGAAAAAACCTATCAGTTGTCTTTCGACTTCCGCGGTTGAAGGCCCAGTGTATGCTTCTGTTGCCAAAAGAAGCAGTCTCTCTCCGAAACATTGAACGTTTTCGTGAGGATTTTGTTTCACCTTCCGCAAAAGTGCCAAGGCATGTAACGGATCCATGACTTCACTAAATCTTATTGACAGTTCTTGTTTAAGGCTTAAATAGTCAGATTCCGGATTTGATTCTATATACCTTTGAATGAAATTAGAAACTATTCCTTTCGAGGTTTGAAACGCTATGAGTTTCATTTTATCCGTATCAACTTTAGCAAGGACTGCATATTTTTCTATCGACTTTATCCAGTCCCTAAATTTGGCTGGTTCACCGTCGAAGGGAGTGATAATGTGAGATACTCCCTGTGCCGATATTGTGTCCGTTAGTGTGCTCAACTGATTTGATAAAGACTGAAAGAATTCTTCACCCATTTTAATGCTCTGATAAGTAAAGGCTACTCACCGGTTTGGAATCCTTCCTGATTTGTGTTGTTTGTGGTAGAGATCCTGTTTCTTTTCTGTATTCCCGTTCGGAATCCTGGTCTTGAGGCACCAATTCGGCAAGTGTAGGACTTCGTCACGTTGTGTTGTTCTTTTATAATAACTTCAAGTACTTGCGATGGTTAAAGATGATTTATTAAGTTAACGTATAGGTAGGCTGCGGTTGGCGTTATCAGGCGTCTGAGCAGTTCGGTATCCTCGAAACTAACTGGTGAGAGAAGTATTTTTCCCGCCTGATAAAGCCAAGTCACACAATACAATACAATACAAAAATAATTAAGAAAATAGAAGAATAAAAGAATATAGATATAGATAATATCCGAAATAAAAGAATATAATAGAAATATTAATAATGTTTACTTCTTTCACGGACCCCTATAACTGTTAATTGACTATTACCTCATGTAAAATAACCCAATCCCTTTCAAGTGGGCTGGTCAAGAGTGGTCATTTGGGGACACAATACATGTTTTTAGGTGAACCTCAGGTCGGCGGTCGGCCACCTTACACCTGTACAAATATCGGCTAGTCACAAAGGTATTTCAGCTCGAATACAATGATAGCCAATTAACATTGTTATTACCGATGTAAACAACGGTCCGTAAGAGAGTAAAGTAAAGAAAGTAAAGAGTTTGTTTCACACTAAATTAATTTAAGATAAGAAAATGGCTATTTTCAAAGCCATACTCTGAGATATCTAAATAATTATGAGACCGTCTGGCTAATATTACTTCACCATCACCTTCTTGGAGAACTTTCAAATTATGCTGATGGTCACCCTGACCCCTAAGTAAATCCCATTTGGCTTTCACAAATTTATGTTTTGGACCATGAATTTTTATCATTGAATTAATGTCTTTAATTTCACCTTCAGTCTTATGTTTTCTTAAGTGTTTGGATATATTTGTTTTTATCAATCCGCAAAATTTGCAGGAATGAGCCTGGTTCCAGACATTTCGACCAGACTTGCTTGCGATGAGTTTCCTATGAAAAATTTTTCTGTTATTGATATCACGTTTTTTTTTTTTAATGGTCACTTCTTTTCCTAATCTCATCCTTTTTCGATCATCATCATCATTTTCATCTTGTTGTTTCTCAACATTATCATAATCATCTTCTTCACTTATAAGTTTATCTTCTTTATCATCATCATCAGAACAATCATCACTATCTTCATTATCTTGTTGGTTTTTTTTAACGGTCACTTCTTTTCTTAATCTCATCCTTTTTCGATCATCATCATCATTATCATCTTGTTGTTTCTCAACATTATCATAATCATCTTCTTCACTTATAAGTTTATCTTCTTTATCATCATCATCAGAACAATCATCACTATCTTCATTATCTTGTTGACTTTTTTTAACGGTCTCTTCTTTTCTTAATCTCATCCTTTTTCGATCATCATCATCATTATCATCTTGTTGTTTCTCAACATTATCATAATCATCTTCTTCACTTATAAGTTTATCTTCTTTATCATCATCATCAGAACAATCACCACTATCTTCATTATCTTGTTGGTTTTTTTTAACGGTCTCTTCTTTTCTTAATCTCATCCTTTTTCGATCATCATCATCATTATCATCTTGTTGTTTCTCAACATTATCATAATCATCTTCTTCACTTATAAGTTTATCTTCTTTATCATCATCATCAGAACAATCATCACTATCTTCATTATCTTGTTCATTTATTTGTTCAGATCCATTATCATAATCACTATCTTCATTATCTTGTTTATTTCTCGGTTCATGTCCTTTATCATCATATTTTCATTATTTTGTTGATTCACATCTGTATGTTCTGTATCATCAGTTATACCATTATAATCATCACCATTATCTTGTTGATTTCTCGGTTCATGTCCTTTATCATCATATTTTTCATTATTTTGTTGATTCACATCTGTATGTTCGGTATCATCAGTTATATCATTATAATCATCACCATTATCTTCATTATCTTGTTGATTTGTATATTCATGTTCTTTATCATCATATTTTTCATTATTTTGTTGATTCGCATCTGTATGTTCTGTATCATCAGTTATACCATTATATTCATCACCATTATCTTCATTATCTTGTTGATTTCACGGTTCATGTCCTTTATCATCATATTTTTCATTATTTTGTTGATTCGCATCTGTATGTTCTGTATCATCAGTTATACCATTATAATCATCACCATCATCTTCATTATCTTGTTGATTTCTCGGTTCATGTCCTTTATCATCATATTTTTCATTATTTTGTTGATTCGCATCTGTATGTTCTGTATCATCAATAATATCATTATAATCATCACCATTATCTTCATTATCTTGTTGATTTCTAGGTTCATGTCCTTTATCATCATATTTTTCATTATTTTGTTGATTCACATCTGTATGTTCTGTATCATCAGTTATACCATTATAATCATCACCATTATCTTCATTATCTTGTTGATTTCTCGGTTCATGTCCTTTATCATCATATTTTTCATTATTTTGTTGATTCACATTATGTATGTTCGGTATCATCAGTTATATCATTATAATCATCACTATTATCTTCATTATCTTGTTGATTTGTATATTCATGTTCTTTATCATCATATTTTTCATTATTTTGTTGATTCACATCTGTATGTTCTGTATCATCAGTTATATCATTATAATCATCACCATTATTTTCATTATCTTGTTGATTTGTATATTCATGTTCTTTATCATAATCAAGAACTTCATCATTATCTTTATCTGTCTTGACACTATATTTAGGAAACTTTGTTTTTTTCTTTTTTCTTTTGATTTTTTTACTTTTAAGTTTTGGTGGTTGTCTGTCTTTAACCTTATCAAGGTGCTGATCAAAAGTCTTTGCCTTTTTTGGTTCACTAGCACAACCTTCAATTTCTTTGTTCATCCAATCAATATCGGCATAAAATGATTCAATAGTTTGTTAATGTAACGATTTAGACTATGGCGCTCATATAAACGGACGCCTGTGTCTTCGTCCATCAACTTTAAACTGTGGTCATCATAGATAAATCTGGGGTGACACTCACGAACACCCACACCATAACATATCTGCTCATATTTAAACCAAGAAGGAGATGTTTGTTCAAAGGATTCCATCACAATTTAATGTTGTATTCTTGAAAAACACACATACCGCCATTTTGGTCGCTATGTTTACATAATGACGTCATAACGAAAGCGGAAGTTCAGTTTCGACACCATTCTGTTTTCTTTTTAATTGTTTCCTTTTTACAAAACTTTAATTCAACAAGTAATAAGCAAAAACCCATAATAAATCACTTATCCATTGGAATTTCAATAAAACAAAAGCGTAACATTAATGTATAGTCCTGTTAAAAATCATCAAATCTTAGCCGTTGAACTAAGAACAACAACTCGAACGCGCATCGCTTCCGTGACGTCCGCGATGACCTTATAAATGAAGGGCGCGTAATCCAAACAGGGGGATCATTCAGACTAAAATGAGTTTCTCCAAGCAGATGGACACCTCTGACAAAGTAAGTACAATTATCTCCAATACAAAATTGGAGAATTAATCAAAGTCGGGAAAATACAAAACTGGAGAAAGTTTTATACTATTCAGTAAATTCTTAAAAAGGAAAATAAAGGAACTCCTTATACAGTTGGAGAAAATCTCCAATACTAAAGTTGGAGAAATAAGCCCCAAGATTTAAACTGGAGAAATAATAATATTGTCCAAGATCTAATAAATAGAAATAATTTAAATCTATGATTAAAAACCAACAAATGGTTGGATAAATGTTCTAAATATTATAATAATAATTAACTGGTATCTCCAGAATTAAGATAGATAAACATAGAGTCTAAGAAGTTCTCCAAGGTTGAATTTATTTTGTCTTATAAACTTAATACAGAGAAGCCAAGAAGATATCCATTAGTATTTATTTATTGTAGTGTGTTAAATAAAAGTATTGTTATTTATTTGTGTGTTTTGATATCTCTTCAACTTCGTAGCATTGTATGTTTGATGTCGGGCGGGTCCTTATTTTTATATTTTGATAGCAAATTCCCTTCATCCTGACAGATTTTTGGGGTTTGTTACATTGGTGTCAGAAGTGGGATTTCCAACATTCTTACCTTTGCTACATTGAAGAGAATCATAATCACAAGTATACAATAAATTAAAATAAAATATAATTAATAATAAATAAAATAATACAATTTAAAATAGCAAATCTAGCAATATGGCTAGCTATGATCCAGATATATCTTTTAAAGATCCTTCTCTTGTAATAAATGAAGAACCAAATAACAATGATAACAGTTCACTCTATTCAAGAGATGAATTACTTTTGAATAAGATAACTGAGAAATTAAATATGTTTAAATATGATTTTGATACAAAATTAAACAATGAAATAACAAAATTGCATAAAATAATAAATACAACTTCAAATGCTGGGAACTCTAAAAATACTGATTCTTCTTTAAGCCTAGATGATAATGATAACATTTCAAATCCTGCAATAAATCAAAACGAAAATTACCCTTACTCACAATTACATAGTAGACGTCATAAAGTTACAATAAAACCTCAGCCATACAATGGAGAGGAAGATTTTGATGAATACATTACTCAATTTAATATCATTGCCAATTTAAATAATTGGACCAATAATGAAAAAGCATCCTATCTAGCAAGCTCCTTAACTGGGAATGCAAGAACAATTTTGTTGGAAATGAGCCAAATGGACAGACAAAATTTTGACAACTTAGTGAAAAGTTTAAATTTTAGATTTGGCTCGATTGAAAGGTCTGAAATGTTCCGAGCTAAGTTGCAAAGTAAAGTCAAAGGGAAATCTGAGTCACTTTCAGATCTTGCAATGTCTATCAGAAAACTTACCAGACAAGCATATCCAACAGCCAGCACTTCTTTGACAAATATATTAGCATTGGATCATTTTATTGATGCCATTCCTGATTCTGAAATAAGATTGAGAATTAGGGAATTAAGACCACAAACAATTAATGAGGCAGAAATATTAGCCGTGAGGTTAGAAGCTCACAGACTTGCAGATAGGCAAAGAGGACGACATGTCCACACCATAGAATGTAATGAAACAAAATTAGAAGTAAATACTGCAGTTTCAGAATCTACTAAGAATAATCAAATAGATATAAAGAATTTAAATACTTCCATAAATTCCTTAGAGAAAACAACTAGTCAGTTAATACACACCTTAAAGGGGGATTATCATTCTAGAAATGAACACCCAAGATCGAATTGGAACTGGAATCCAAGCAAAGCTGGAAATAGAAATAATAGTAATTATTCAAAAAGATATAACCATGATAATAATCACCCAAATCAATATGGCACATTTGGAAGACATTATAATGGAAATAATAATAAAGTAGAATATCAAGGTGATAGACATCATAATTCCAGTTCTCAGAGGCATTTGCATTTAACTCCTCATAATTTTGTAAATACTGATGAAAATACTAATAGTTCGGGAAACATGTAATTGCTGATTTCGAGGGTCAGAATTCAGCAAAATCCATAGCCAGACCCAAAATCATAGCAATTAGCAAAATAAGTAGTAATAATCGAGGTTTATTTACAAATGGAAAAATTAATGAGACAAATGTTGAATTTTTATTGGACACTGGTGCTTCAGTATCTATAATAAGTGTGCCATTGTTTAAATCCTTACAAGAGGATAACAAAGTCCAAAAAGAAACCATTGATAACTTACATTTAGTAACTGCAACTGGTGAGAAGCGTCCTTTTATCGGAAGTTGTACTGTTAATATATCATTAGGATCATTCAATTTTAAACACCAGTTCTTAATAGCTGAAATAACTCAAAGAGTAATATTAGGCCGTGCAAAGTAAATTGTCTGTTTTACAGGCCTTTTTTTTTTAAAAAAAATGGGGCGAGAGGGCGAATTTATTATTTATTATAAGCGCTTTTTTAAATTTGGCACCAGAAAAAATCAGAGCGAGCGAAGCTATTTATTATTTATTTCTACAATTTAAAAAATAGATTTAAATCTCCATTCAGATGCAACTATCAGATGTTTTTAGAGTTTGAATGTTATTAGTTGATAGAAATAACAGAACCTTTTTACCTTTCAACTTCACATAAACATAATCATTCCAACATATTTACTACCTCTGACAATGATGCACTTAGGGTGCATCAGGGTTGATAATATTATGTCAAGACAATGTTATTCTACTACACTACAGTACTAATCCATTTCTATCCATCTGTAAACTATATTTTAAAATGCCTTGTGTGTACTATGTTAGTTTTTGGAAATTTTGGAACAAAGTTTTCATACATACATTGTAATACAAAAAATCTGATTAGATCGAACTTCTATTTTAATAAATTTTCAAATGCCGATAATTTGAGAACGCCCCAGAAATAAGCATAAAACTCCAATTTATTCATTTATTTTTATAAGGGGGGCCAACGGAGTACTTCCTGTTTTAAATAAGAAAGCGCCATGTTTGAGTGATAACCCAAAAATGAGAAAATGCGTAACCGAATATAAAATTCGTAATTTCTTGATGCGTAACCATTTTCCCAAAAAAATTAAATTTCCAAATTTAATGACATATTAAAGTGATTTACTTTTAATGCCATTGTGGGTCTCGATTTGTTCCACCATTATTATTTCAGAAATGAAATCATCAAGATTAAGATTAAATTAATTTTTGGGTTGTCCTCCGAAAGTTAATAATTTTAATAATTATGTTCAATTTAGAAATAATTGCATTTTCCAACGTAAAACTCCATCAAAATTTATTTCATTTAAACTCGTAGAAGAAAACTTTTTATCGGTGATGAAAAACCTTCTAAGCCACTTCGGTTTTTGAGTGAACCAAGGGAGATAATATGAAAAAATCGATCGTACTCGAACGTATAAAATTCGTATTTTCTTGTATTCGTTTCCATTTTTCCATAAATATTAACTTTTTCAAATCAATGGCAGAAAAAAACCCGGTGCATTCTTTTACTTGTAATTGTAACGGGTCTCGATTTGTTCCACCATTATTATCCAGAAATGAAATCATCAAGATTAAGATTAATTTAATGTTTGGATTGTCCTCACGAAAGTGTGAATAATTTTCATAATTGTGCTTCCTTCAGCAAATAATTGCATTTTCCAACGTTAAATTGTATCAGAATCAATTTCAGTTTAAAGTTGTAGAAGAAAATCTTTTTATCGGTGATGAAAAACGCATTCTAAGCCACTTCCGGTTTTTCGGTAAACGTCAAGGGAGATAATTATGGTAAAAAATATTTTCGGGAACGGGGAAATAACTCTATTTTACACACAATTTTGGAGACGCGCGCGCATTATTTATTAATTATTCCAAAATGTCAATAAATAGTTTTGGAGCGCGGGGTATTTTACCGGAGCGCGCGGGGCCTGTAAAACAGACAATTTACTTTGTACGGCCTTAGGGATAGACTTTTTAAGCAAAAATTCAATTAATCTATTATTGGAAAATAAGTGCATAAGCATTAAAGGAGAAAAACTACCTATATATTCTTTCCAAGAAGGTCAGAATCAAGAGTGTAGTAGAGTCTCTATTGCTGATGATATTATTGTTCCTGCACTATCTGAGGCTATTATATTAGGGAATATAATAGACCCCATTCCAAACTCAAAAACAGTATGTGTTGAACCAAGCGACAAATTCACAGAAAAATATGAAGCATTGTTGGCTAGAACATTAGTGAATCCCAGTAAGGGAATAATTCCATTGAGAATTTTAAACATAAATGATGCCGATCCTTAAACTTTATAAGAATTCTGTGGGTCGCCAACATTGAAACTGTTTATGAAGAGGAATTAATACAAAATAATGTAGATGCTGTGCATATTAACGAAGTGCACATGCAAAAACATTGTGAAAATTCCCTTCCAGATTACTTGGAAAATTTATTTAAGGATGCATCTTCAGACCTATCTGAACATGAACAAAATAAATTAAAAAGTTTACTGATCACTTTTCAAGATGTTTTTTCGAAATCCCCAGATGATTTAGGCATGACACATATAGTTCAACATAAAATTGATACTCAGGGTGCAAGACCAATAAAACAAGCTCCAAGACGAATTCCATTAGCTCTTGCAAAAGAAGCAGAGAAGGAAATATCTGAAATGGCAGCAAAAGGTATTATTGAGACTTCTGAAAGCCCTTGGTGCAGTCCTGTAGTCATACTACGTAAAAAACATAATAATGCCCTAAGAATATGTATTGATTATAGAAAATTAAACTATTATACAGTAAAAGATTCCCATCCATTGCCACAAATTCCACAAATATTAGATGCGATTGGAGATTCGTCTCTATATTCGACAATAGATCTTACTAGTGGATTTTACCAGCTTCAAGTAACCCCTGAAGATAGGCATAAGACAGCATTTTCCATACCAGGATGTGGGTTGTGGCAATTTAAGTCCCTTCCCTTTGGTTTAACCAATGCACCGGCAACCTTTGAACGTCTTATGGAAAAAGTTCTATCTAAGCTCAATTGGCAAATATGTATGGTTTACCTTGATGATGTGATTGTGTTTTCAAAGAATTTTAACGATCACCTAGATAATTTAAAATTAGTCTTTAAACGATTTAGAGAAGCAAATCTTAAAATCAATCCAAAAAAATGTGCTTTTCTAAAGAAATCTGTAAAATTTCTAGGACATATCATAAGTGAACATGGTGTTTCAACAGACCCTGAAAAAACTAAGACAGTTACTACTTGGCCAATTCCTACAAATATAAAAGAAGTAAGATCCTTCCTTGGGTTATGTTCTTACTATAGGAAATTCGTGCATAAATTTGCTGATATAGCCAGGCCTTTACATAAACTAACAGAAAAGAATCATACTTTTACATGGGATGAAACTTGTCAAAATGCCTTTGATCAGTTAAAGAGAGCACTTACCTCTCCTCCAGTATTATCATTTCCTTGTGAGAAAGGAATGTATATTCTTGATACAGATGCTTCTAATCTTGGTATTGGAGCTGTGTTATCCCAAATGCAAAATGGTTCTGAAAAAGTGATTAGTTATTACAGTCAAGCTTTCAGTAGAGTAGAAAGAAAATATTGTGTGACAAGGAAAGAATTATTAGCAATTGTAAGAGCAATCAAAAATTTTCATCATTACCTTTACGGACAACAATTTATAGTTAGAACGGATCATGGATCCTTAACATGGCTATTAAATTTTAAAAATCCTGAAGGACAAATAGCCAGATGGCTAGAATTCCTAGCATCATACCATTTTAAAATAGAATATCGAGCCGGAAAATCTCATCTTAATGCAGACACTTTATCACGAAGGCCCTGCTTTGATAAAGACTGTGGTCACTGCATGAAAGCTGAAGAAAAATATAACACAACAGATACCTCAGAAGTTGAAAATCTTGAAAACTTACAATTAAGGCCAGTTAATCTTCAAACAGTAAATACTGATACTGTTCAATTAAATGAATCTGATCTACAATTTAAAAACATAATTGATTTACAAAATGAAGATAAGATTATAATAGAAGTACTTTCCTGGTTAAAGAAAGATAAAAGACCAGGTTGGCAAGATATCTCCAAATCAAATGGTGATGTCAAATATTATTGGTCAAGATATGATACCTTGAGTTTACAACAAGGTATATTGTGCAATTCATGGGAGACAGATACTGGCAAATTAACGTATCAAATTGTTCTTCCACAATGTTTAAAATTTATTGTCTTTCAACAGCTCCATAATAATGTAACTGGAGCACATTTAGGGTATAAAAAAACTTTATCAAAAATAAGAATGCGCTATATTTGGCCAAGGATGAGATATGATATAAAACATTGGTGTAAAAATTGTGACCAATGTGCTTCCCGAAAACCCCCTCATAAGCATCCAAAAGCTCCATTAAAAACTTACCATGTTGGAGAACCTATGGAAAGATGGGCTCTTGACATAATGGGTCCTCTACCTTTAACAGAAAGAGGAAATTCATTCATTCTTGTAGTTGGAGACTATTTTACTAAATGGGTACAAGCAATACCTATAAAAGATCAAAAAGCTACTACCATTGCGGAAAAATTAATAAATGATGTTATTAGTATTTTTGGTGTACCTATGGAACTACATTCTGATCAGGGAGCCAATTTTGAATCAGATGTTTTCTCTGAAATGTGTAAATTACTACAAATTGTTAAAACTAGGACAAGTCCATTTAGACCACAATCTGATGGTATGATAGAAAGAAATAACAGAACAATAAAAGATATGTTATCAGCTTATGTCTCTAAAGATAAGCGTGATTGGGACAAAAATATAAATTTATTAATGTTAGCCTACCGTTCTGCAGTCCATGAATCTACAGGTGTAAGTCCTAATGAAATGGTATTTGGCAGAACAGTTAAACTTCCAATAGATCTAATATTAGGCCAGCCAGAACCTGAAATCAAAGAGATAAAATCAAATTATGCATACAATTTAACAGAAAGATTTAAAATCATTCATGAATTTGCAAGAGAAAAATTAAAACTTGCATCTGACCACATGAAACGTGACCATGACAGGCACACCCAAATAAACTTATATAATAAAGGGGACTATGTTTGGATGTATAAAACACATCACGAAGGACCAGGGTCAAAACTAAGATGTCCTTGGGAAGGTCCATTTGTAGTTATTAAACGATTAAATGATGTACTCTATAAAATACAAAAGAATACTAAATCTAAGCCAAAAGTTATCCATCATAATAAATTAAAACCTTACACTGGAGATAAAATAATACAATAAGAAAATTTAATAATGTTTATAAGATATTAAAAAAAAAAAAAAAAAAAATTATAAAATAATAATAATAATAATTAATTATAATAATAATAATAATAATAAATAACCTACCATTGTTATTGTAGGATGTCACCTACCATTGTCGTTTGTGCGATGGAGATACTGTCATCTATAGGAAACTAGAGCACGTGGAAAGACATCTTACGTCTGCCCATTCTGGTTTTGGATTTAGGTGTTCTGTATGCAGACAAGTTTGCACCCGTGGGAACACCCGACACTGTCAAGGTGCCAACATGGATCCAATAATGAGGTCGAACCATAAATTCGGGCCAGAAGAAGAAAATTTTTTTAAAGAATTTCAGAAAAAAAATTGTACAAAGGAAAAGAAGTGATGATTCGCCAAATCCACCAGGAAATCAATAAAAGAAGGAGTTTCGATAATCTTTTTGAACCACCTAAGAAAGTTAAAATAAATCCACCAACTTATACTCCTACACCAAAAGAAAACTTGAAAAAAACTCCATCTTTTCCTCCACCATTAATCGAGTTCGACAAATCCCCTGAAAAGAAGGAAAAAGAAAGATCCTGGCTGCCAAAAGAAAAAAACTTATCAAATATAGAACCAGACGACATAATTGGTTCATGTTCCTCTTCATCATCTTCATCACCATCTTCACCATCATCATCATCTTCATCTTCGTCTTCTGGTAGAATCAAACCAAACACAGACACCACCAAATCCAAATTGAATCAAATTTCAGAAAATAACAATGATTGGATAATACTTAATGTTGGGGGAAAAATGTTTGGTACATCCAAGGATACCTTACTTAAAGATAAAGAAGGACTTTTAGCTAAACTTGTCCAACCGGATCCAGGTGTCAAACCAATAAATGCCAAAAATTCATGTACACCATTGTATAGAATAGACAGAGATCCAAAACATTTTGATCAAATACTGAATTATCTTAGAAATGTAGGTGAAATTCCAATATCCAGGCTTATTACAAACAATTATAGTGCCTTAGAAGAATTTTTGTTAGAGGCAAAGTATTTTGAATTGTCTGGACTTGTAAATATTATCCAAGCTAGAATTAGTGAAATGTAAATTTAAATGTTCCAATTATTCAAAGTTAAAAGTTAGTTTAAAAGTTACTTTGTAATTTGAGTTTAACTGTAAGTTATTCTACACATAATGATTGTTGTTTCATCAAAATTCTGAAATAGAAAAATTAAAGTTATATGTATTAGTTCGGGACGAATGTTTAAAGAAAAGGGGGGCAATGTAACGATTTAGACTATGGCGCTCATATAAACGGACGCCTGTGTCTTCGTCCATCAACTTTAAACTGTGGTCATCATAGATAAATCTGGGGTGACACTCACGAACACCCACACCATAACATATCTGCTCATATTTAAACCAAGAAGGAGATGTTTGTTCAAAGGATTCCATCACAATTTAATGTTGTATTCTTGAAAAACACACATACCGCCATTTTGGTCGCTATGTTTACATAATGACGTCATAACGAAAGCGGAAGTTCAGTCTCGACACCATTCTGTTTTCTTTTTAATTGTTTCCTTTTTACAAAACTTTAATTCAACAAGTAATAAGCAAAAACCAATAATAAATCACTTATCCATTGGAATTTCAATAAAACAAAAGCGTAACATTAATGTATAGTCCTGTTAAAAATCATCAAATCTTAGCCGTTGAACTAAGAACAACAACTCGAACGCGCATCGCTTCCGTGACGTCCGCGATGACGTTATAAATAAAGGGCGCGTAATCCAAACAGGGGGATCATTCAGACTAAAATGAGTTTCTCCAAGCAGATGAACACCTCTGACAAAGTAAGTACAATTATCTCCAATACAAAATTGGAGAATTAATCAAAGTGGGGAAAATACAAAACTGGAGAAAGTTTAATACTATTCAGTAAATTCTTAAAAAGGAAAAGGAACTCCTTATACAGTTGGAGAAAATCTCCAATACTAAAGTTGGAGAAATAAGCCTCAAGATTTAAACTGGAGAAATAATAATATTGTCCAAGATCTAATAAATAGAAATAATTTAAATCTATGATTAAAAACCAACAAATGGTTGGATAAATGTTCTAAATATTATAATACTAATTAACTGGTATCTCCAGAATTAAGATAGATAAACATAGAGTCTAAGAAGTTCTCCAAGGTTGAATTTATTTTGTCTTATAAACTTAATACAGAGAAGCCAAGAAGATATCCATTAGTATTTATTTATTGTAGTGTGTTAAATAAAAGTATTGTTATTTATTTGTGTGTTTTGATATCTCTTCAACTTCGTAGCATTGTAGGTTTGATGTCGGGCGGGTCCTTATTTTTATATTTTGATAGCAAATTCCCTTCATCCTGACAGATTTTTGGGGTTTGTTACACTGTCTGTTCTTAAGGGCAGCTAAAAAAGATAATACATAAAAATCTTAAGGTATCTTTTTACGTTGATTATACATTATGTATTAGGAAAGTGGGCGTATATTGCTAGGCAACCACTTGTTGTATTTATAAATTGTACATGTTAATAGTACGAATAAAGATTATCATTATTATTATTATGCGATCATAGAATAAGCATAATACTTAAGGTTTTTGAGATATATTTCATTAACAAATTCAAAAATACCATAATAAGTTGATGAAAGTTTTTGCATCATTATGATGTAAAGCAGTAATTTGTCCCTGAACTTAGGAAAATCTTTGTATGGTAAACCAATTAAAAAATTCTGTGTATAATAATCCCAAAAATTTAATTAACAGCTAAAAATACAACATGCAAGACTGTTGAAAACTTGGACGAAATTTTGTCATCGAATTAATGTTTTACTTAGGTAATTAACAGTAGATACATGTAACAATAAAAATATTTAAGAGTAAATTAATTGCTGAATCTGGACATATCTTGTTTTAATTTAAATTAAATGACCAACATGACATTTCTACATAAAAACATCCCTATTTTGCTTTCCTAACAACGTGCATATTGTATAATAAACAAAAAACGTATGTTAAATTTAACAAAACAAATTAACATGTTAGAGTTAACAGTAAAATGTAAGCTTAAAACCTGATACTATTTGCATTTGACATAGGAGAGGCAATATGTGTTTATATGTCTGTGAAATATACTTTTCTCCAATATTTCACAAAGCTCAAATGTGAAAAAAACGACTGAATTATGAAGAAAACTGAATTATAACATGGGAACAACTTGTACTATACCAATGCTCTGATTTTTAATGAAATTAAATTTTCCAGGATATGCGATGACATTCTTTCTCGATACAGTAAAGCTAAAGAGAATGAAGAATATATTCATTCAACATTGAATACAATACCTAGGATATTTTGTTTAATTGTTGTATGATGGAGACAGATGAAACTAAGATAACTTTTCTTCACATGAAAGAAAGGTCTGTTTCCTTTCAGCAAGCATATTTATGTGAAGAGGATGCTTTAGAAATCTAACACCAACTTAGTGAGCCAATATAGGTTTAATTTTGGGAAAAAAAGAGGATTTTTTATTAATATCCTGAACTAACTTTCATATGATGTAATCAGAAAATTAAAGCACTTCTTCTATTTACTTACTAGGCGTTACCACAATTGCAATAAACTGTTAACTTGTTAGCAGATTCTTCAACAACCTTTGTAGGCCATGAGCATTTCGAAGGTAGCCCTGGTAGCACAGCCCAAACATAATCCATCCTATATGAAATAATACACATGAGAAATCAGTTATAAAGAAAATAAGTTTTCAATACTTTGTTTGGACAATGATCATTATGCAAAAAAGCTATTCCATTGTGCATTTTGTGATACATTCAACAAAAATGGCTATCAAAGTGTATCCTATAAATGTATTTATATGAATCTACATTTTTACATTCAAAATATTCAAAATGTCAACAAATAAATCTGTAGTTGATGATATTTCTGGATTTTTGTTTGCTTTAAATTTGTTCTTGGAATGTAAAAGTAAATTTTGCATGAATGTAATAATTTAAAATAATAACGAAATTTTTATTTTACATGGGTCAGATTAAGTCCCATGCTCAAGAACACGTTGTGCCCAATTGGAACAGAAAAGTTTACCTTAGACATCTGCCGTGTATATAAATCAGTTACTTTTTGAACCAAGAAATAACAATAAAATCCACCTGTAAAATAATTCACATAATCAAACAATATGAAAGGTATACATATATTTTCTATTCTCTCTTGAAAATTCAATTTTTAAAGCAGATAGGAGTTTATATAAAATTACTATCTTTTTTATTCAACAAGTGATGGACACAGAATTGTCCAAGTTAGTTGGCTACTTTCATCTTTTAATTTTTAATGCAGATAGAAGTTTATTTTACTCAACAAGTGATGGACACAGAATTGTCCAAGTTAGTTGGTTACTTTCATTTTTAATGCAGATAGAAGTTTTTTTCTAAATAACTATCCTATTTTACTCAACAAGTGATGGACACAGAATTGTCCAAGTTAGTTGGCTACTTTCATCTTTTAATTTTTAATGCAGATAGAAGTATATTTTACTCAACAAGTGATGGACACAGAATTGTCCAAGTTAGTTGGCTACTTTCATTTTTAATGCAGATAGAAGTTTATTTTACTCAACAAGTGATGGACACAGAATTGCCCAAGTTAGTTGGCTACTTTCATCTTTTAATTTTTAATGCAGATAGAAGTTTTTTTCTAAATAACTATCCTATTTTACTCAACAAGTGATGGACACAGAATTGTCCATGTTAGTTGGCTACTTTCATCTTTTAATTTTTAATGCAGATAGAAGTATATTTTACTCAACAAGTGATGGACACAAAAAGATACATTTAAAATGTTAATCAATCCCCATTAAACTTAATGAGTTAACAGAAAAAAGGTCAAGACAACATCCACCATTTTGCCTGTTTACCCTTCACGATTTTGATTGGTTGATGTATTTAAAAAAAATTGGACAATTTTCATGGATACCCAATGTGGTAGTTGTATTTACAATTTAAATGAAATTACGATTTTTCAATGTTGGTCAAGAGTATATGCATGCTTTATAAAAAGCTGCAAGTAAATGCATGTTACCTTTGGTGAGGTACATCTTTTTGAGAAAGAAAAATGAAAAAATTACCTTGGAAAGCATATCAGGAGGAAGCACACTGACCTATTGGCAGCGGCAATATCCGATGCCATCGGCAGCCTCGAAAACATCGAGGAAGATGAAATAGTTCCAGGACCAGTAGCAACCGATACAACATCAAGTGCTAATATAAACCCTGAATATAACACCATCCATGAAACAAGTGAATTACCTGCAAGAACCAATTTCTGGTCAGAGAAACGTATTGATATACCCTGGCCAGACTTCGGTAGATGGGACAAACTACTCAAGGGAGAGATCGAAGTAGCAGAGCTTAAACCGGAAACTTGGAAGGTTTTCCGACCACAGAACAGGGAAGACGTACGCCCGAGGAAGTAATTGAAAAAAGCTTTCAAGAAAACATCCTTTGATTTTATTCATTCAATAAAATCTTTTTTAGACTAAGAATATTGATCTATTCCACGCCATCACTCAAACAAATAGCCTAGTCGTTACTCTCCATTTCTAAAATCTAGAAAACTAGTTTTACGACTTGATTCCTTTTGATCCGCCACAGGACAAAATGATCCGCCACTTCTCTTTATGATCCGCCAACCTGGATGATCCGCCACTGAGGTTGACGTCTCAATGATCCGCCATGCCTAGCCTATAAATACCGCAAAGAATTAAGCAGACCACATCAGCCTGACGAGACCCATACGGTCGAAACTAGTAGCTGCCATTAAGTAAAGAGAGGTCAATCTCGGCGATCCGCCAAAACCCTCATCTTTCACTTATTCTTTAACTGCGGATTCTCCCAGATTTAAAATACCATGAACTCCGTTACCCCAGTACAGTCATCTGAACTGCTGGACTCTGACTCAAACATTACTGTGGTTGAGGTTCACCAACCACCCAAGAGATCCAGAGTGGATTTTACCTCGGCCAGCACCTCAGCCGCTGGTAATACCAACCAAAAACAGCTAGTTTTACCTACGGCAATTATTCTAGATTATAAAAATCTTAGGAATATCAGCAGTAAAATCAGCAGAATTGGAGTCCAAATAGACTTCTACCAAACATGTGCAAGTAGACAATTCCTGCCCTTCAACTTTAGGCCGCGTCTACCAGCATGCCAAACAGTTTTCAATGCCCCCCTCGCATCGAGGAGAGCCGATACCGCTCTCAAATGTGGGATCGAGATCATGAACATATTCTGTTCACAACTGAAATTGACTCTCGAAACACTAGAGAGAAGCTATGGCCAACAATTTGAAAAGTACAAAAACTTAGCCAAAAAGGAAGAGCTAGATAGATCCATGGAAGCCATATCAACAGTAAATAACCGTGCCAAGAAAACCTGGCATGATAAATTGAATAAAAGATTCGCAGAACTAGAAAAGGAGTACAAAGAATGTAACCCCTTCGCTCCTGAATTCTTCTCAGGAGGCACTCAAACCTCCCAAGAGGGCGCGTCAACCAGCCGCCAGCCATACAGAAGAAGAGACCAAAATGAGTCTAGTTTCAAACCACGATTCCGTGGCAAACCAAGAAGGAGACCAACGCCTAGAATCCGCCAACAAGGTCACAATAGAGACCTAGTCATTCTTATGACTAAAGCTCTCGATCAGAATAATTTTTCACGCAATAATAATTATACACGCAATAATAATAATTATACAGGCAACACGTCTGATATTGTAAATGATTTCATTAGAATGAATACCAATAATAATTGTGAAAAATACTCCAGTAGTTTTGTTATCAATCTCTCTAATATCCAACTTTCAGAGGACGAAGTAACTCTGCTTTCGAAGGGACTTACCTTTAGCCCCACTCCTAAGGAAACTAATCTTGGAAAGCTATATCAAGATTTAAGGATATTCATAAGACGGCTGCGCTTAGCACACTTCTTTGGACCCCACTCTAACCCCACACAAATGGGCCTAGACCAACTACTTGAAATTAAATTCGGCCCCTCGAGCAAATGGACACCAAAATACGGTGTCGATCCTACGTTGGAAAGCTTCATTAGAGCTATCAAAAATGAGTTCAAAAAAGTCGATGTTGAACCTTTCAAACGACCTAATATCACTAGATCACAGAGGGAATGTCTCGCTAAACTCAGGGAGAATAAAGAAATTATCATTAAAAAAGCCGATAAAGGCTCAGCAGTAGTAATCCAAAACATTCAGGATTATATTAATGAAGCCACAAGACAACTCGATGATGAACGCTTTTATCATAAATTAGAGAATGATCCCACCCAATCTCACTGCAAACTGATCACACATACCCTTAGTCAAATCTATGACAAGGGCGAAATTACGGAGAAAATACTTAGAGGCCTAATACCTGTTGACTGCAAACCAGGTAGATTTTATCTTCTACCCAAAATCCATAAATGCCTTACGCCAGGTAAAATACCGGGCAGACCCATCATCAGTGGAAACGGCACACCTACTGAACAAATAAGTAGATTTGTTGATGAACACATAAAAACTCTTGTTCACTTCTATCCTAGCTACATTAGGGATACTACCCACTTTATTCAAAGGATACAAAACCTTACGATACCGAACAATAAGGATGTAATTTTAGTAACGATGGATGTCACGTCACTCTACACCAACATCCCCAATTTACAAGGCCATAGACACGTAGCTTTGGCCATCAGACGGTTCAAACCTTATTGGACCATCTCCACACCCAGTCTGCTAAGTCTACTCAAACTTGTACTAAAACATAATGTGTTTACTTTCAATGAACAAGTGTTCGAACAAATTTCGGGCACTGCTATGGGAAGCCCCGTGGCACCGTCATTCGCCAACATCTTCATGGGCGAATTAGAAGAAAGACTACTTAAGCTTACTTCAAAAACGCCAGAATTATATGTCAGATTCATTGACGATATATTCATAGTCTGGCTTCACGGTGAAACCGAGTTAGAAAAATTTATCAAAGAGATGAATTCTTTCCACCCTACTATTAAATTCACTGCAGAATTTTCCAGAACGAAAGTATCTTTTCTGGGTACATGGGTCAAATATAACCCGGACAGTAACAAATTAGAATTTGATTTGTTTAACAAACCTACAGATACACACTCGTATCTGCTTTACACGTCATGTCACCCTAAACACATCAAAACAAAAGGACCATATAGCCAATTTCTTAGATTAAAACGCATCTGTAGCTCTGAAGAAGACTACCTCTTTCATAGTAAAAATCTTATTAAATATTATCTTAAGAGAGGCTACCCTCGTAATATAATCATTGAAAATGCTAATAGAACAAAACCTCTAATTAGAGCTGATTTACTTAAAACACACGATGCCCCCAATAGGACATCCAAACCGATTGTATTCACAACTGACTACAATCCTACTGCCGTAAAAATCAGTCAGATAATTAAACACAACTGGCACCTCCTCAAAGGTTCCATCGATTGTAATGAACTCTTTCAATGCAAACCGATTACCGCATTCCGAAGAAATCCCAATCTAAAAGATTTACTTACTAGGGCGAGTATATGCTACCCACCTAAACATCGGAATATTAGTGGCCTTAATGTCCAAAACTTATTTGAGACATGTAAAAAAAACGAATTGCAAAATCTGCTCTAGAATGGATAAAACCCCATTCTTCCGAAGTTCGATAACAAACCGAAAATATCGTTGTTCCATTAACTTTAACTGTAAAAGCCGCAACATTATTTATCTTTTAACCTGTACTTATTGTAAAAAGCAATATGTAGGAGAAAGTAAACGACATTTCTCCACACGTATTAGCGAACATTTCGCTGACATAGCCCACAAAAGAAACAAACCCGTTGCTCTACATTTTAACATGAATGGCCATTCAGAGAGAAATATTTCCTTGAAGGTCATAGAACAACTTAAATCTGACCCCGATGTTGACCAAAACACGGAAAAAAGAAGGTGTATCGAACTAAAATGGATCTTTACACTTAAAACTTTCGCTCCGGATGGAATAAATGATCAACTTTAGCCCTATGATATCCCCAACCTTATTTCTTTATTGAAAAAATTACTAGTTTGATGGTTATTTTTAATCATTATCTTACTTTACTCAACAAGTGATGGACATTTTTTCTACCGGATCAAATTTGAATTATTATCTATTTTACTCAACAAGTGATGGACACAGAATTGTCCAAGTTAGTTGGCTACTTTCATCTTTTAATTTTTAATGCAGATAGAAGTTTATTTTACTCAATAAGTGATGGACACAGAATTGTCCAAGTTAGTTGGCTACTTTCATCTTTTAATTTTTAATGCAGATAGAAGTTTATTTTACTCAACAAGTGATGGACACAGAATTGTCCATGTTAGTTGGCTACTTTCATCTTTTATTTTTTAATGCAGATAGAAGTTTATTTTACTCAGCAAGTGATGGACACAGAATTGTCCATGTTAGTTGGCTACCTTCATCATTAAATATTTAAGCAGATAGAAGTTTTTTTTTTTTTTAAATTATTATCTTATTTTACTCAACAAGTGATGGACACAGAATTGTCCATGTTAGTTGGCTACTTTCATCTTTTAATTTTTAATGCAGATAGAAGTTTATTTTACTCAACAAGTGATGGACACAGAATTGTCCATGTTAGTTGGCTACTTTCATCTTTTAATTTTTAATGCAGATAGAAGTTTTTTTTCAACAAGTGATGGACAAGAATTGTCCAAGTTAGTTGGCTACTTTCATCTTTTAATTTTTAATGCAGATAGAAGTTATTTTACTCAACAAGTGATGGACACAGAATTGTCCAAGTTAGTTGGCTACTTTCATTTTTAACTTTTTAAAAAATTATTTATTTACTCAACAAGTGATGGACAAGAATTGTCCATGTTAGTTGGCTACTTCATCTTTATTTTTAAGCAGATAGAAGTTTATTTACTCAACAAGTGATGGACACAGAATTGTCCAAGTTAGTTGGCTACCTTCATCATTAAATTTTTAAGCAGATAGAAGTTTGGGTTTTTTTTTTAATTATTATCTTATTTTACTCAACAAGTGATGGACACAGAATTGTCCATGTTAGTTGGCTACTTTCATCTTTTAATTTTTAATGCAGATAGAAGTTTATTTTACTCAACAAGTGATGGACACAGAATTGTCCATGTTAGTTGGCTACCTTCATCATTAAATTTTTAAGCAGATAGAAGTTATTTTTTTACTCAACAAGTGATGGACACAGAATTGTCCAAGTTAGTTGGCTACCTTCATCATTAAATTTTTAAGCAGATAGAAGTTTGGTTTTTTTTTTAAATTATTATCTTATTTTACTCAACAAGTGATGGACACAGAATTGTCCATGTTAGTTGGCTACTTTCATCTTTTAATTTTTAATGCAGATAGAAGATTAATTTTACTCAACAAGTGATGGACACAGAATTGTCCAGTTAGTTGGCTACTTATCAAAATTTTCATGAATTTTTTTAATTAATATGATCTTATTTTACTCAACAAGTGATGGACACAGAATTGTCCAAGTTAGTTGGCTACCTTCATCATTAAATATTTAAGCAGATAGAAGTTTGGGTTTTTTTTATAATTATTATCTTATTTTACTCAACAAGTGATGGACACAGAATTGTCCATGTTAGTTGGCTACTTTCATCTTTTAATTTTTAATGCAGATAGAAGTTTATTTTACTCAACAAGTGATGGACACAGAATTGTCCATGTTAGTTGGCTACTTTCATCTTTAAGCAGATAGAAGTATATTTTACTCAACAAGTGATGGACACAGAATTGTCCATGTTAGTTGGCTACTTTCATTATTAAAATTGAAATTTTTTTCTACCTATGATTATTCTAAATTTTCAAATCCTATTTTACTGAAAAATGATTTTAATCAAAGGTAGTCAACTGTTAAAGGTTCTTAGCTTTTTTTTTTATGTCTTGAAATATCCTTCTAGACTGATTGTGGACAAAAGAACTTTATGCAAGATTTTCATGAAACCTTACCTTTAATTAACTATGACCTATCTTTCAAACAGCAAAGTCCACCTTTTGGTAGTTTTACTTATCCTTATGTAAATTAATCCACATAAGAAGCATAATACTAATAACATAAAAATAACTAAAATGCACATGGCCAGCACTATTTCCTCCATTTTGGTAACTTGTTAAAAATTCAATACATTGCCATTGGTTCATATTTTTGGACAATATTCATGGGTACACATCAAATTTCCACACAAAAGACAAAATCTGAGCTTGATATAAAAAATGAATGTTCTTTTCATCAAATAATAATCAAGAAAAAAAATTTCAAAATAAAATCACTAACCTTCAAACACTTCCTGCAAATTCTAAGCTAAATAATGTTCTGTAATCTGTACCCATCAAAGTATGGACTAAAAAGCGGGAAAAATGAAGCCTTCTGATTGATCAGTATTAGGAGGGAAATTTAATTTGTATGGAAAATAATGTTTTGGACAATATCATGGACATTTTTCAGTCCAACTACTTCTTGGGTAATTTAACAGAAATATCCAGTAAGGTGATGGACAACATTTTCAATATGTTTTCCTATTGGGTATACCCAACAAGTAACTAAGTACCCAATAAGTCTCCATTCTACTAACATTTAACCGAATAACTACCCCATCGTAAACACGGACGTACAGACAGACAGACGGACAGACAGACAGACGGACAGAAGGCTTCATCCTTGGATGATTACAAACACACACACCGAAAATCCATCCAGAAACCATCTCTCTATCATGTCCACAACACATTTTTGAATGCAAAATGAATGTGTTTTCAAGAACAAGGGCAATAACTCATCAACTTATTTTTCGATTTGTCTGATTTTCAATAGGCTTCATCCTTAAGTAATAACAATCAATCACACCAAATTTCATCAAAATCCATCAAGAAACACACTCTTAATAGTGTTCACAACAAATTTTCAAAATTAATGGCGATAACTCATTGAATATTTTTCGATTGGTCTGATTTTCAATAGGCTTTTTCCTTGAGTTATAACAAACACACTCACCAAATTTGGTCAAAATCCATAAAGAAATGTGGTCTCTATCGTGTTCACAACAATTGTGGACAGGCAGATGAGTGTGTTTTCAAGAACAAGGACAATAACTCATCAATTTATTTTTCGATTTGTCTGATTTTCAATAGCCTTCATCCTGAAGTAATAACAAGCAATAACATCAAATTTCAACAAAACCCATCAAGAAACACACTCTGAATCGTGTTAACAACAAATTTTCAAAAACAAGGGCCATAACTCATTATATATTTTTCGATTGGTCTGATTTTCAATAGGCTTCCTCCTTGGGTTATAAAAAACACACTCGCCAAATTTGGTCAAAATCCATCAAGAAATGTGGTCTCTATCGTGTTCACAACAATTGTGGACAGGCAGATGAATGTGTTTTCAAGAACAAGGGCAATAACTCATCAATTTATTTTTCGATTGGTCTGATTTTCAATAGGCTTCATCCTTAAGTAATAACAAGTAATCACCAAATTTCATCAAAATCCATCAAGAAACACACTCTTAATCGTGTTCACAACAAATTTTCAAAAACAAGGGCAATAACTCATTGAATATTTTTCGATTGGTCTGATTTTCAATAGGCCTTTTCCTTGGGTTATAACAAACACACTCACCAAATTTGGTCAAAATCCATCAAGAAATGTGGTCTCTATCGTGTTCACAACAATTGTGGACAGACAGACAGACAAGACGGACAGACAGGGGCGACTACAATATACGCCCACATTTATGTGTGGGCGTATAAAAATACACTAGGCCCTATGTACAGCAAAGCCACAAAAGCTGTATATCATAAATTTGTGAAGGTGAACAATCAACAACTCATAAATTAGGCTGAATTATAACAGACTTCTCAAGAGAGGGGAAGAGGTGTTGTAGAAAGAGTGCAAATGCCTATATACAAAACAATAACGGTAACAATGTTTTTGTTTATCTCACGGAGGCTGTCATCCTGTTTGATATGGTATGCTTTCATTTAGGCACACTTTTTTAAAGCACACCTCATGTAGACACAGTACATTCAGGCACACGTTAAGATAAGCACTTGTCATTTAGGCACAGCAATTTAGGCACTCTTTCAATTAGGCACATTTTCAATTAGGCACACTCTTTTTAGACACACTAATATTCGGTACACTGTCATTTAGGCACAGTGATTTAGGCACGCCTTCAATTAAGAGAACCATCAATCAGACACAGATTTTTTTGGCCACACATATAGCTATTTTCTAAGGTCAAATCAAAATATCTTTTTTTGTTGTTTTGAATATTCTATCGGTCTCGTTAGACTAAATGCTACGAGGCAGTTGAGGTATATTGCCAATCTTCCCTTAATCATCCCCCTTAACAAATTAGACATTTTATGACTTTGAAGGAACCCGGGTTGAGAATCTACAGTTTAAAACTTCTGGTATACAAATTTAAATCTGAACTCTCTACTCAACTCAAAGCTGGTAAGTAGGCCTAGAGATTATAATCAAGGGAGGTAATGGGAAGACACATCGGTTCACAGACCACAAAGTTGTAAAAGAAACGCGCTGAAGAATGGGCTAAAGTGAATTCGGTTTACGCAGCCGAAATATATTTTGTATTATCAGATCATTTCATATTATGATTTAAAATACTCCAAGAAGTTTAGCAATGAACCATTTTTATACGCCCACATGGAAATGTGGACGTATATTGCCGTCGCCCCTGTCCGTCCGTCCGTCCACATTTGTTGTATCCACGATAGAGGCTACAGATCTTAATGAAACTTGGTATACATGTATATATTGATCATATCTCGGTCAAGTTCGAAAATGGAAATTATCGCATGAACGGTTTTTGAGTTATTGCATTTGACTTAGTAAAAACGCGTCAAATTTTGGTTGTATCCATAATAGAGGCTACAGTTTTTATCCGATCTTAATGGAACTTGGTATACATGTATATATTGATGATATCTCGGTCAAGTTCAAAAATGGAAATTATCGAATTAACGATTTTTGAGTTATTGCCCTTGACTTAGTAAAAACGCTCCAAATTTGGGTTGTATCCACGATAGAGGCTACAGTTTTTATCTGATGTTAATGAAACTTGGTATACATGTATATATTAAGGATTTCTCGTTCAAGTTCGATAATGGAAATTTTTGCATGAACGGTTTTTTAGTTATTGCCCTTGACTTAGCAAAAACGCGTCAAATTTGGGTTGTATCCACAATAGAAGCTACAGTTTTTATCTGATCTTAATGAAACTTGGTATACATGTATATATTGATGATATCTCGGTCAAGTTCAAAAATGGAAATTATCGAATGAACAGATTTTGAGTTATTGCCCTTGACTTAGTAAAAACGCGTCAAATTTGGGTTGTATCCACGATAGAGGCTACAGTTTTTGTCCGATCTTAATGAAACTTGGTATACATGTGTATATTGATCAGATCTCAGTCAAGTTCGAAAATGGAAACATCGAATGAATGGATTTTGAGTTATTGCCCTTGACTTAGTAAAAGCGCGTCAAATTTGGGTTGTATCCACGATAAATAGTTTAGATAGATGGTTTATTTACAATAAGCTTAGAGTAGTTAAACTTAAAGCCAATATGATACAATTCAAAGAAATATATACATTATACACAAATACTATGTACAAAATAAATATACCAGAGTTTACAGAGGAACTTTCTCAAACAATGTTTTGCGTTTATTAAATGCATGATATAAAAATAGTGCAAGGGAATTATTAACATTTGGTGAAACTTAGGACATGATATTAATAAATTTATATACAGGTGGATTGTAACAGTAATAGGCAGGGAGATACTTTATTCTTAGATCGGTATATGCAGGGCAGAACAGAAGAAAGTGGGGTTCATCTTCGACTTGGTTAAGATTACATAGTTTGCAAATTCTTGAGTTATGAGCAGTGTTTTCGTATCTGCCAGTTTCAGATAACAGATTGTGAGCAGAACAGCGGAATTTCGTAAGGACAATACAATGTTTGTGGCTTGATACATCAGATAAATAAGATTTATATAAATTATCATTAGTAAATAGGTTATAATAGTATAGTTTTTTATAATGTGATCTTTGATCATTCCATTCCTGTAAATATTGATCCCTCAGTCTCAGTTTCAGTATATCAGAGCCTGGAACTCGATTATCCTGTTGCACCCAGATATAGCCGAGGCCCAGTTTGTCTAATAAGGTTTTGACAAGAAAAGCCCAGTTATCCTTCTTAGCATTAGTATTAGCTGATATACAATCATTACGTATTACGTTATAGATATAGTAAACAAGAGAATTCTTATTTAAGATAACGTGTAACCAGTATTTTAAAATTAACTCATGCCTTAATACTAGTAAAGGGACTCGACCAAGTTCTGAGAGAACAGCTGGTGTGGACGTTGAGGATTTTAGACCTAAAATACGCTTGCAGAATTGTAGATGAACTTTTTCACTATCGGGGGATTTGTGGAAGCCCCAAACAGGACACGAATAAGAGAGAATAGAACCGATATATGTATCAAATAGAAAACATTGCTGCTTAATATCGAGATGGACATTATCCAATACACTGAGGAGTTGATAGAGTGCCTTGGATCCTTTAACTGCGATTGACTTCTGCAGTGTGTTGAATTTCCCATTGGAACTCAGTTCGACACCGAGGTATGTAAAGGACTCAACACACTCTACCACTTCCTCATTATACTTGAAGTTGTAACTATTTTTGATTTGATTACCTTTCTGGAAAACAAGAATTTTTGTCTTTTTTGTATTAACATCCAGATGCCACGTCTCGCAGTACGCATGTAGTTTGTCAAGAAGATGTTGCAGGCCTACTTCAGAGCCAGCCAAGAGCGTAGTATCAGCTGCATACAGTGAGCTAATAATCAAATCACCAATAATTACAGGATCTATAGCGTCGACGCTGATAGAATCCTCAAAATCATTTAAAAACAAAAGAAATAATAGTGGGGACAGGTTGTCACCCTGTTTAACCCCTAAATATGAAGGGAAATAATCAGAGTATTGGTTATCATATTTGATACATAGGTTAACATTATGATACATTGATTTGATACAATTAATCATCTTAGATGATATTCCAATTCGATCTAATTTGATTATTAATTTTTTTTTAATTTTTGGCTAGTAGTAATTAGCATACATTTGGTTTAGATTCATTCACAATCATAGAGTTTTAAGGCACCAATTATAAACAATATCAGCATCACATTGAAGTTTAGCTTTGAGGCATGACGAATTTTTTTACCAGAGGAATAACGGGTAGTATTATCAGCAAAAGGGCCACAACTAGATTTCACATCTTAGGGTATTATCATTTAAATATTAAAATGAGTGTTCCGAGAATAAAGCCCTGAGGAACACCGTAATGACCGACCGCGGAGATGGAAGTTTTCTATGTATCTGTTGCAATCTATTTTCAAGATAATACCTTAAGAAAGCTAGTCTGTCAATGTCATTAGGACAGCTTGCCAGACAAGGTATTATACGCCCATTCAACTTGACAGTACAGTTACAATCACAAGCCGTAATAAGGAAAACATTTTCCAATATGATCTATAATAGTAGAAGATCTTTCAGTCATACGAGTGGGGGTATCAAATACTACGTATAAATTATATACAGATATTAACTAATTCCAAGTTTTGGAATTCAAAACATCAATATTTACATCATCAAAGATATAGCTATCTCCATGCCATTAAGCCATTTTGTCATGCTTCTTCAATCATATTTTTAAAGTAGCTAAATTTAACTTGATGCTGGAATACGATACAGACAGTATACAAGAATTGGAGAGTTGTTATCAAATAATAATTGTATCGAAATGAACTCGATGTTGGACAGTTTAAGGTCATATATAGCAAATATTACAAGAATATTAGCTTAATGGTTCATGCAAAATTATTCGAAGACATATGTTTCTTACTGACAGAATCATTCAAATGTATCTCGGTCACGCCAAATATGTCAAACATTTGAAGAAGATTACAGTCGTGATTATAGGGTGACTGTCACAATATCGTAAATGTGTTTAATAAAAATAACGTAAATATTGGTCTTGATTTAATTTGTAGACATGGAAACTACAGACTACTTGAGAGTCTGGATATGTGAGCCTTTGTATGCACGTGGAATGGAATGCACGTGCGTGAATGGGTATAAATTGAGTGAATATTGAATGTCTGTCGGCAGTGTTGATATAGACATGACGACTGATGGACTGGTCTTCGTAAGACTTTCTGAGGAAGGTTTTCTTAAAGTATTGGTAATTATATGATTGGCATTACTATAAAAGTATTGGTAAATATGTAATTGACAATAATGTAACATGGTGAATATGTTTATCCCTTGCATTTAGTATTGCAGAATGGAAGCGGTGAAGAACTGGTCAAAAAGTCTATTGGAAGTTACGAAAATGCTGTTTAAACTAATGTATATTATATAAAGTTTTGTAACGTTGATGCGTTTGCCGTGGCGACATTCTTAAGCATCTTCGTCTGTCAATTGAAGCTGAAATGTGAGCTAATTTCTTGATGGATATTGACAAAACTTGGTGCGAGTCTTTGTAATCACCCAAGGCTGATACCTATCTGACCAATCAAAAAGTATTTACTTTGAGTTATTGCCCTTGTTCTTCAATTTCTATATGATTGGAAGCTAGTTTCTTGATGAAATTTGGTGTGAGTGTTTGTTATAAAACAAAGTTTGAAAATCAGACCAATCGAAAAATATTAGGAACGAGTTATTGCCCTTGTTCTTCAATACGCATTTAACTTATTGTCGAAACAACATAAGGCTGGTTTCTTCGTGGATTTAGATGAACTTTCATATGAATGTTAGAACCCTACTGAAAATCAGACCAATCGAAAAAAAATATTGACTGAGTTATGCCTTTGTACTTGAATTATTTGTGAATACGACGGAGAGCTGATTTATTGCTGAATTTTGACGAAATTACACGTGAGTGTTTGAAATAAGCCAAGGACGAACCTTGAAAATCAGACAAACTGAAATAATTAATATTTTTGATATTTTGATTGCCATTGTTCTTGAAAACGCGTTCATCATTGAGAACACCAAAGCTTTGTCGAAATACGCAAAGAATTGCGCCTTTTACAGTGTTTAAACATGTTTTATGTGAACATAAAATTGAACGCATTTTCAAGAACAAGGGGCTTAACTCTTATTACGTACATGTATATCGACGATTCAGTCGAATAAGCATTATCATCGTTCGGATTATTGTGGGCAGTTTGTTTTCGGTTTGTTTGGTTTTTTTTTTTCGAAATTTACACAGGGCACACAGCCTAGGCTGCAATAGTTGCAGCAATTTCACAACTTCTCTACACCTTCTGTTGTGGCGACGTTTCTATTAAATATAAATTGGAACATTTTTGGAAAACCGGAAGTGCTGCATTGCAACATGTCTAAAAAGTCTGTCAGTGGCTCTAGAACTCTCATTTTTGGATCGATTTTCGTCGGGTTTGCATTTTTGGAAACTTGAAATAATTTCCAAATTCGAATAAAAATTGCAACAAAACATTGGAAGTCGATTTTTGAATTTCGCTTTTGCATTTTTGCAACATCCAGTTGAATTTTTAGGTTTAGGGGCTTATTTCTCATGAAATTGACCTTTGGTGACCATGACCTTTAGAAGGTCATTGGCTATCAGTTGATACTTTGACCTTTGACCCCCGACGTCTACTTCCGGTTTTATAACTGCCCGAAAACAGCAAAATTTGCAACTTTGGACTGCTCTAGAGCGTGACCTAATTAATTTAGAGTGTTAATTTTTTAGATTCTTAAAGTGCTTTTTGTCCTCTTTCTAACGATGTATAACAAAAGTTTATAAAATGGAAATTGAATCTTTTTGATTTTTGAAAATTTTAAGTACATTTTGCCGGGTTTACGTTTTTTGGAAATGTATGTGTGTATATCTCGTGATCTATTAGATGTACAACTTTCAAATTTGTAACGTGAATATACATTTTGAATGTGATTTGATTTACATAAAAAAAAAAAATGAGATGGGCGTGGCACATCCGGGTAAAATTCCGATTTACCATTTATATGGGTCAGCGAATTACGGCTGCAGTAAATAAAGTTTATCAAAAAAGTACCTTGCACGCAGATACTTCATTGCTTTGGCTAGTTGATCCCTAAAAATCGGATGTTGCGGCATGTTGGTTGCAAATTGCAACATTAGCAAAAAGTATCAGTTATTTTTCGAGTTTTGGGGCTTATTTCTCGTGACCTTGAACTTTGGTGACCTTGACCTTACAAGGTCATAGGTCACTGACTTTAACTATCAGTTGACAAATTGACATTTGACCTCCGACGTCTACTTCCGGTTTTATATCTGCCCGAAAACAGCAAAATTCACAACTTTTGACTGCCTTAGAGCGTGACCTAATTAATTTGGAGGGTTATTTTTGTCAGATTCTTGAGGCGCTTTTTGTCCACTTTTCAGCGATGTATAACAAGAGTTTTTAAAATAAAAATTAAATTTTTGCACTTCTAAAATTAAAGTACATTTTGTTTTTTTGAAATGTATTTGCGTATATCTCGTGATCTATTAGCTTCACAAGCTTCAAATTTGTACCGTGAATATACATTTCAAATGTGATTAGATTTACGGCAAAATAAATGAGATGGGCGTGGCACATCCGGGTAAACTTCCAATTTTTCATTTATATCGGTCAGCGATCTACGTCTGTAGGAAATAATGTTTTTCAAAAAAGTACTTGGCACACAGATACCTCGTTGCTTTGGCCAGTTTCTCCCAGAAAATCAGATGTTTCGGCTTGTTTGTTGCAATTTTGCAACGTTAGCAAAGTCCCACTCTTTGCCACGTGTGGCTCTAGTTTTTTTTTTTTTTTTTTTTTTTTTTTTGCGATTCTTGTTTTTTTTTTTTTGCGATTCTTGGACGAGCCTGCAAACGAACTGGTAATAGGTAAAGGCACTCTGAATTCATAGATGACCTCAGAATAATAACTATTATCCTATAAAACAAAACCGGAAGTGCTTTTTCCGACCGGGAGTTTTTATACTCTTGCATCTTTATTGCCAGTTCGATTACGATCATATTCGATTTCATATTTGAAAACTTCAAAGTATTTGTCAACTAACAATTATAAGCTTTATGCAATTCGGTTAAATCCTCTACCAATGATTTGCAATTGAACATTGAAGAGTCATCGAAAAAAAATCCAAACCCTGATTTTTCGCTCATTGTAAATGGAGGTATTTTAAAACTTCACCAGTTGAAAGGCGATAAAAATTCCAATTTTAACAAAATGTGGTAAAAAATAATTATAACCTCCGATTCTGCCTCAAAATAACATCTAGGTGAAAAGTGCGGACTGTTTTATAAATAACTTGTGAATAGTAATCTATGACCTAAAAAATTAAGTCCAGAAGTATTCGAATTTGCATTTTTTTTTAAATTGGGTCACTTTATCGCCTAAGAAATGGTTGACCCACTTAATCTAGGTCAAATAATGTTCATTATATTGTCTACATGGAGGTATTTTTTAATATAATTTCCTACCTCAAAAATTCAGAGAATTTGTACTTAAACATAGCAAAAATTGATAATTTTCATATTTGTCGCCATCTTGAACAGCTACAGAAGGTGTGACCTAATTATTTTATCACTTTGAAAACTAAGTCATATGAAATTTAATATATTGCCTATATGTTGGCAATTACAAATTTGAGTTCCATTATATACTAAGGTTTTCGAAATACGTTCATAATTGTCAGCAATTCTAGTTAAACATTTTCGAAATAATTTTACTTTCATCTTTTGGGAAAAAAAATTCCCCAAAGTTCACAACCCCTTTGGTTTCGGAAAAACCAATGTTCTCTAATATGGTAGATTTGATAAAACAACAAAAGAATTTTATTATAAAATCAATATATAATAATAACATTACAAGTATAAATACATTCTCTTCAAAGGTTCATAACCAATACTCTATTTACAAACACATTATCATAAATAGTTATTAATTGTTTTCTCAACTGCGCATGATCGAAATCGGTCCTATAAGACCGGTCGTTAGTTACAGATGTTGTTATTTGGTTACTAGTCAACTGCGCATGATCGAAAAGCGTACTATAGTACGGGTCCTTAGTTACCAACTGTTGTTATGTTGTTAGGTATAAATGCGCAGGTAGGAAGTTTCACAGGTAATTAACTTCTATTCATCGATCAAACACGTGTACCATTATACTGTATTATTATTGATTGTCACATCTGTGAATATTTACCACGTAACCTAAAATTTAAAATTAAATATATTTTACTAAATATTTTACACACTCACCGTTCTAAACAGAATCTTAAACTGTTTTGGATAACCGTGGAAACTCGGAGATAGTTAGAAACCGAGTCACCTTATGGTATTGTAAACTAACCAACATATTTAACAAGTGTTGGATATATAGCTATAAAATCTATAATAGCAGTTAAAGCAGTTTTGGTTTAAAAGTTATCGATTTAGGCAACAATAATACTGTTAAAATTAAATATAGATATTACATACCTGGATTGGATTATAGTCAAATATAATTTTGTTTATCTCTTGTCCAAAGAATATTAAAACGAGAGTAGACCTAATACTAGAAACTAAACTGTACATTAACTCGTCCCACTTCAAAATGAATTCAATGAGGCAACAGGTGGAAATTCAAACTACTGCGAACAAAGAAAGACAGGACAAAAGAAGTCATTATTTAAGATATGTTCTCCCTTTGAGTGAATATTATTTTCAAACTGTATTCGCCCTTATGACCTGGAAGATGTTTCTCACCTTTATATTTAGCCCATGGGAAACCGGGAAGTTTAGTTAGAGATTTTTGAATGTCTCCTGATCCGAAATAAGTTGTAGGGGAGTGAATGTTTATAAAATACATTTTTTGGTTATTTAAAAGGGAGGGCGGGTGGGCAAATAGTAGTAATAGAACTTACAGATATCCGGTAGCTCGGAGCGGAGCGGAGCGGAGCGAAGCGGAGGGGTGCCGGATATCTGTAAGTTCTATTACTACTTTCACAAGCTTCAAATTTGTACCGTGAATATACATTTCAAATGTGATTAGATTTACGGCAAAATAAATGAGATGGGCGTGGCACATCCGGGTAAACTTCCAATTTTTCATTTATATCGGTCAGCGATCTACGTCTGTAGGAAATAATGTTTTTCAAAAAAGTACTTGGCACACAGATACCTCGTTGCTTTGGCCAGTTTCTCCCAGAAAATCAGATGTTTCGGCTTGTTTGTTGCAATTTTGCAACGTTAGCAAAGTCCCACTCTGTGCCACGTGTGGCTCTATTTTTTTTTTTGCGATTCTTGTTTTTTTTTTTTGCGATTCTTGGACGAGCCTGCAAACGAACTGGTAATAGGTAAAGGCACTCTGAATTCATAGATGACCTCAGAATAATAACTATTATCCTATAAAACAAAATCGGAAGTGCTTTTTTCCGACCGGGAATTAAAGTTTTTATACTCTTGCATCTTTATTGCCAGTTCGATTACGATCATATTCGATTTCATATTTGAAAACTTCAAAGTATTTGTCAACTAACAATTATAAGCTTTATGCAATTCGGTTAAATCCTCTACCAATGATTTGCAATTGAACATTGAAGAGTCATCGAAAAAAAATCCAAACCCTGATTTTTCGCTCATTGTAAATGGAGGTATTTTAAAACTTCACCAGTTGAAAGGCGATATAATTCCAATTTTAACAAAATGTGGTAAAAAATAATTATAACTTCCGATTTTGCCTCAAAATAACATCTAGGTGAAAAGTGCGGACTGTTTTATAAATAACTTGTGAATAGTAATCTATGACCTAAAAAATTAAGTCCAGAAGTATTCGAATTTGCATTTTTTTTTAAATTGGGTCACTTTATCGCCTAAGAAATGGTTGACCCACTTAATCTAGGTCAAATAATGTTCATTATATTGTCTACATGGAGGTATTTTTTAATATAATTTCCTACCTCAAAAATTCAGAGATATTTGTACTTAAACATAGCAAAAATTGATAATTTTCATATTTGTCGCCATCTTGAACAGCTACAGAAGGTGTGACCTAATTATTTTATCACTTTGAAAACTAAGTCATATGAAATTTAATATATTGCCTATATGTTGGCAATTACAAATTTGAGTTCCATTATATACTAAGGTTTTCGAAATACGTTCATAATTGTCAGCAATTCTAGTTAAACATTTGTCGATTAATCAGATTTTCCACTGGGTTCATCATTTGGTAAGAACAAATATCCCACTAAGTTGCATCAATTCTCCTTTAGTTGTACGCGTTAAGGCAACGATATGTCATCTTCAGGCAAACAAGTGGTTTTCTAGCACGATACGTCCACTTTAAAGTATATTTTCTATTTTGACACTCCAACAATATTTGTCGAAATGAACAAAAATTCGGTCCTCATCCAAGATCTCATCGATACACATGGTCACACAACATTTCATTTAACTTAAATAAAAACTATAGTGTCTGTTGAGTTCACAAACAAATTTGACGGTTTTTTTTTTTTAATCTGGGGCAATAACTTTACTTTTCATCTGATTTGAATGAAATTTGTTAAGTCTCTATCGCGTTCACAAGCCTCTTTCGACATCGAGGGTAATTATTCAAAAAATGTTCATCGGAAATTGTCGATGTCAAACCTGTCAAAGATCTCATAAATTTAAATGTCCACGCCAAACTTCATTCAAATCAGATCTAAACTGTAAGTCTCTATTGAATTCACAAACAAAATTTGACGAGTTTTGGCTAAGTCAAAGGCAATAAACCGTCCATCAATTACTCGTCAATACCGAACTTGTCAAAGACCGCACCAGATGTAATTCAAACCAGATGAAAAATGTAGTCCCTATTGCATTCAGAAGTCAATTGTGGATAGACGGGCGGACGGACGGATAGGGGTGACAACAATATTCGACCACATTATAATGTGGGCTTATAAAAATGGTTACTGATATGGAGAGTTTCAATAAACACAAATTTTTATCAGGCCAGTGATAATTAAAATGTATATTCTAATGTATCCCCGAAAGAACAAATTGGCATCAGTCTTCATGACACCAGCGAGAGTGCTTTTGAGTTGTCTTTTGATATTGACTACCATAGACCAAATGAAGACAGTGGACCATTATTTATAATATTACTCAGTTCGGAATTTTGAGAATACCATGATGCATTGTATTACAGAACAATGTTGGATTGTGGTGGGCATAAACATACATATACAACTGAAGTACAAATTTTGAACTCTTTTTTGTTGGAAATTATCAAATACATTTTATGAACATGCATGCAGCAATCTGCAAATTGATCTAACATTTATTTCATTTTCTCTGCAGGTTTAGTAGGTAAATAACTAATAAACTTAAATAATATATAAGCAACTTATATAATGAATTAAAAATTGTATTACAATACACACAAAACAAATATTGTTCATTATGCTACTTTGTTCAAGAATCTAGATGTAGTGTACCATTTCATATTCTAAGCCTAGATACAAAATTTAAAAAAAAATCCAAATGTCAAACAAACCAAGGTTCAATAATGATCTGTAAAATTCTGAGTATAGTTCAGATCAGCAATAGAAAAATATGATGTGACCCGATTGTTTGTTCAAGTACTCAAATTTATATTGTTAAATAGAACATTATTTTAAATAGTCAGACACAAAAAACACCTCCTTGTCTGGTTCAATTCAACAAGCAAAAACCATGGAAGTCATCACTTTGAATTCTGCAGAAAATTAACTCAATGGTTTAGAATAAATGACGGACTTGGTAAGTTGTTGTCGTAATTTTTATATAATACTATAATGAAATGTACAGTAAACTTCCAATTGTTATCATAATTAATATGCAGATAATATGTTTAACAATGAAATCACAGAAACTCAATGATATGACTACCAATACTACTTAAAAGTGTTTAATCTACTAGTATAATGAAATCAAGATACAAGTTGTACATGACATGCATTGGTCGGTTCAAAATAACATAATTAGAACCAGACTGTGGAGGAAACTTTATTAGATTACCGTTACTATAAATAGACAAAATAGAAAACACCCAAAAAATAGAAATTGTAATCTAATCAATAAGGTTAGTATGTGGCCTATCTGAGCATCATTAGGATACACTTTTTGGCATCGTTTTTTAGGGAAAGTAGAGTATTGGATTAAAGGGAATACCAACACTAAATGTTACACTTTTTAGATGGCTTAACAATATTGGTATGCCCTAAAACTCACTCTTAACATGTGATCTTTATTATGTGAGACAAGATAATTCTGAGTTACCTGTACTTAAAATAATTGGACACATAAAATTTATCTAACCAACATTGTCCCCGTTTCCAAATAGAGCAACAAACAGGTTATCATATTTAAGCCATATTTAGTGTTGATTTGGTGATTTCAAAAGATACAATTAGATTCGGCTTTCCCTCATCAATGAATTTATACAATGTTTTATATATTGAATAACGAAATGATATAATGCTTGCACACAAATGGCAAATTTCAAAAGTACCAAAGAGTATTTTCTACTCTTTATGTAGATGACACCAACACATAAATCATACTGAAACGAGAAATATAATATGACATGTTAGGCCATGCAAAGTAAATTGTCTGTTTTACAGACATTTTTTTAAAAAATGGGGCGAGAGGGCAAATTTATTATTTATAAGCGCTTTTTTTAAATTTGGCACCAGAAAAAATCGGAGCGGGCGAAGGTTTTCATTATTTATTTCCACAAATTTAAAAGATTTAAATCACCATTCAGATGCAACTATCAGATGTTTTTGGCGGTCGGATGATAATAGTTTTTTACCTTTTAACTTCACATAAACACATAAAATCATTCTAAGATATCTACTACCTCTGACAATGATGCATTTAGGGTGCATCAGGGCTAATAGATCCATTTCTATCCATCTATAAACTGTATTTTAAAATGCCATTGTATGGTACGGTAATAATTATTATTATTGGAAATTTTGGAACAATTGTCATCCATCACATCACATGACAAGAACAAAACAATCTGATTAGATCGAACTTCTATTTTAATCATTTTTATAGATGTTACAAATGCTGATTTTTCGATAACTCGGTACTTACGGAGAACTTCCGGTTTTAACTTGAGAAAAGCGGAATGTGTTGAATGATACCAATAATGAGAAAATCGATCTTATTCGAACGTATAAAATTCGTATTTTCTTGTATTCGTTCATAAATATTAACTTTTTCAAATCAATAGCAGAAAAAAAAACCGGTGCATTCTTGTAAATGTAACGGGTCTTGATTTGTTCCACCATTATTACCCAGAAACGAAATTATCAAGATTAAGATTAATCTAATGTTTGGAATCCTCACGAAAGTGTGAATAATTTTCATAATTATGCTTCCTTCAGCAAATAATTGTATTTTCCAAAGTTAAATTGTGTCAGAATCAATTTTAGTTTTAAGTTGTATAAGAAAGTCTTTTTATTGGTGATGAAAAACGCATTCTAAGCCACTTCCGGTTTTTTGGTAAACGTCAAGGGAGATAATTATGGTAAAAAATATTTACTGGAACGGGGAAATAACTCTGTTTTACACACAATTATGGAGACACACGCGCATTATTTATTAATTATTCCAAAATGCGCAAGATATTTTACCGGAGTGCGCCGGGCCTGTAAAACAGACAATCTACTTTGTACAGCCTTATTAAGGATATCAGATATTTTATTTAAAATAATGTTTTAATCTACATCCATTTAAGTTTCATTTCAAGTGGATATTGGCACAGCATAAGTTAATTTTTGTTGAAGACTAAACAGATTGGTGCAAGATACGCCCACTTTAAAATGTATTTTCTGTTTTAACACAGGCAGAAACTCTAACATTGTTTGGGTGTAACCCATGTTCTCATCAATATAAATGTTTACACAAATTTCATTCAAATCAGATCAATGTTTGGACTAAGTCAAAGGTAATGAATCAAATATAGTATATCAAAAAATCGTCAATATTGAAATTGTCCAAGATCTCATCAAAATAAATGATCACACCCAATTTCATTCAAATCAGATGAAAACGCAATTGTCTATCGCATTCACAAGTCTATTTCATCGCTTTTTGAATAAGTCAACAGCAATAACACAAGATAGCTTGCCAGGCAAGGAAATATATGCCCACTGGCAGCATTGATTTTGAATAAAAAAATTAAATATACATATACTTCTTTTCAAGGTTCATCAAAATCCGTAAGGAATTGTGCCTTGGAAAAACGGGCCAGAAACCAAATGGCTCATAAAGAACACTCCATATTCATATTAAATATTTTGTGATATTACTTGTTTTCAACAGGGTTCATCCTTGAATGATAATTAAAAATTTCAGCAAGTTCTGTCAAAATCTGTAACGCATTGTGCCTACGGGCTAAAATTTTAATGCTTTTTCAAAAACAGAGCAATACATGATATTAAATATTTTAAGATTTATCTGATTTTCAATAGGGTTCATCCTTAGGATTATTCATACTCATGCCAAGTAACTTTAAGATAGCTTGCCAGGCAAGGTAATATACGCCCACTGGCAGCATTGATTTTGAATAAAAAATAAAATATACATAAACATGGTTTCTAAAGTGATAAATGTACAATGTTACTAAGTTTCCTTAAATCATTCAAGAATTATACCTAATAACAAGGCAATAACTCCTTAGATTTTCAGTATTTTTGATTGTTAAAGGATTCACTCTTGGGTGATAAAATTCATCAAAATCCGTAAGGATATGTGCCTTGGAAAAACAAGCCAAAAACCAAACGCGTTTTAAAGAACAAGGGCAATATTAAATATATTTCTTTTCAATTGGGTTCATCCTTGAATGATAATCAAAAATTTATCAAGTTCTGTCAAAATCTGTAAAGCGTTGTGCCTTCTACAAATTTCGAGCCAAAATTTTGATGCTTTTTTCAAAAAAAGAGCATTAACAGGTGTTAAATATTTTAAGATTTATCTGATTTTTTCAGTAGGGTTCATCCTTAGGTGATTCCACATACTCATGCCAAGTTCCCGTTAAAATCAGTCAAGAAATGTGACTTGCAGAGTGTTTATGAGCCAAAAATTGATATCATTTGAAAGAACAAGGGCAATCAAATATTATGTGATATTTCTTGTTTTCAATAGGGTTCATCCTTGAGTGATAATTAACATATTCAGCAAATTTTGTCAAAATCTGTAAATCAATGTGCCTTCTAGAGGGTTTAAAGCTAAGAATTTAGACCTGTTTTCAAAGATAGCTTGCCAGGCAAGGTAATATACGCCCACTGGCAGCATTTATTTCAAATAAAAACTTTTCAGTAAGGTTACAATAAGTGGAATATAATATTCAACCTTCCAACCTATTTTTTTCTAGGGTCTCTAGTTTCATTAAAAACTGTCGAGAATTGTACCTAATAACAACTCATTAAATATTTTTCGGTATTTTTATGATTTGCAATAGGGTTCACCCTTAATAATATTTTGATATTTTTAATTCTTAATAAGGCTCATCCTTGGTTGATATTAAACAATTTCAGCGAGTTTTGTCAAAAAGGAATGTTTAGAGTGTTCACAAGCCAAAAGTTGAAAGCGTTTTTGAAAACAGGCGCAATAACTGACACTAAATATTTTTCGATTTATCTGATTTTCAATAGGGTTTATCCTTGTGAGAAAACAAATACTAAAGCCAAGTTTCATCAAAATCCATTCAAAATTGTTCTTTCTAGAGTGTTTACGAGTTAAATTGAACGCTTTTTCAAAAAGAAGGTCAATAACTTGTACTAAATATTTTTCGATTTTCAATAGGGTTCATCCTTGGGAGACAACAAATACTCCAGCCAAGTTACATCAAAATCCATTAAAAATTGTTCTTTCTAGAGTGTTTACAAGCTAAAATTGAACGCGTTTTCAAGAACAAGGGCTATAACTGACACTAAATATATTTCTATTTATTTGATTTATAATAGGGTTCATCCTTGGGTAAAAACAAATACTCAAGCCAAAGTTAATCAAAATCCATTAAGAATAGTTCTTTCTAGAGTGTTTACAAGCAAAAATTTTAATGCGTTTTCAAGAACAAGGGCAGTAACTCATACTAAATTTTTTTTCGTTTTTTGCTGATTTTCAATAGGGTTCATCCTTGAGTTATAATACACTCTCACACCAATTTTCATCGAAATCCATCAAGAATTGTGCCATGTAGAGTGTTTACGAGACAAAAATCAAACGTGTTTTAAAGAACAAGGGCATTAATTCATATAAGATATATTTTGATATTTTTAATTTTCAATTAGGCTCATCCCTTGCGATATCCAACAATTTCAGTGAGTTTTGTCAACATTGGTCATGAATTGTACCTTCTAGAGTGTTTATTAGCCAAAAAGTTAAACCGTTTTCAAACACAAGGGCAATAACTGACACTAAATATATTTCGATTTATTTGATTTTCAAAAAGGTCATCCTTGGGTAAAAACAAATACTCAAGCCAAGTTTAATCAAAATCCATTAAGAATAGTTCTTTCTAGAGTGTTTACAAGCTAAAATTGAATGCGTTTTCAAACACAAGGGCAATATCCAACAATTTCAGTGAGTTTTGTCAACATAGGTCATGAATTGTACCTTCTAGAGTGTTTATTAGCCAAAAAGTTAAACCCGTTTTCAAACACAAGGGCAATAACTGACACTAAATATATTTTGATTTATTTGATTTTCAATAAGGTTCATCCTTGGGTAAAAACAAATACTCAAGCCAAGTTTTATCAAAATCCATTAAGAATTGTTCTTTCTAGAGTGCTTACAAGCTAAAATTGAACGAGTTTTAAACAACAAGGGCAATAACTGATACTAAATATTTTTCGATTTAAATGAATTTCAATAGGGTTCATCCTTAGGTGATTAGAAATACTCATGCCAAGTTATGTCAAAATTGCTCAAGAATTGTGACTTGTAGAGTGTTTACAAGGCAAAAATCCAACACATTTTATAGAACAAGGGCAATAATTCCTATTAAATATATTTCGATATGTGCTATTTTCAAAAGGGTTCATTCTTTGGTGATATTAAACAATTTCAGCAAGTTTCGTCAAAATCGGTCGATAACTGTGCTTTGTAGAGTGTTTACAAGCTAAAAATTGAACGGGTTTTCAAAAACAAGGGCAATAACTGGTATTAATTTTTTTCGATTTGACTGGTTTTCAATCGTCTTCATCCTTGGGTGATAACAAATACTCAAGCCAAGTTTAATCAAAATCCATTAAGAATTGTTCTTTCTAGAGTGTTTACAAGCTAAAATTGAACGCGTTTTCAAGAACAAGAACAGTAACTCATACTGAAAATTTTTTTGATTTCGCTGATTTTCAATAGGGTTCATCCCTGAGTTATAACACACTCTCACACCAAGTTTCATCGAAATCGTTCAAGAATTGTGCCATGTAGAGTGTTTACGGGACAAAAATCGAACGTGTTTAAAAAAACAAGGGCAATAATTCATATTAGATATATTTTTAATTTTCAATAGGGCCTATCCCTTGCGATATCAAACAATTTCAGTGAGTTTTGTCAACATTGGTCATGAATTGTACCTTCTAGAGTGTTTATTAGCCAAAAAGTTAAACCCGTTTTCAAACACTAAATATATTTCGATTTATTTGATTTTCAACAAGGTTCATCCTTGGGTAAAAACAAATACTCAAGCCAAGTTTTATCAAAATCCATTAAGAATTGTTCTTTCTTGAGTGCTTACAAGCTAAAATTGAACGTGTTTTCAAACACAAGGGCAATAACTGAAACTAAATATTTTTCGATTTAACTGAATTTCAATAGGGTTCATCATTAGGTGATTACAAATACTCATGCCAAGTCAAAATCGCTCAAGAATTGTGACTTGTAGAGTGTTTACAAGGCAAAAATCCAACACATTTTATAGAACAAGGGCAATAATTCCTATTAAATATATTTCGATATGTGCTATTTTCAAAAGGGTTCATTCTTGGGTGATATTAAACAATTTCAGCAAGTTTCGTCAAAATCAGTCACTAAATGTGCTTACAAGAGTGTTTACAAGCTAAAAATTGAACGCGTTTTCAAAAACAAGGGCAATAACTTATATTAATTTTTTTTCGATTTGACTGGTTTTCAATAGGCTTCACCCTTGGGTGATAACAAATACTCAGGCCAAATTTCATTAAAATCCATTAAAAATTGTTCTCTCAAGAGTGTTTACAAGCTAAAATTGAATGCATTTTCAAGAACAATGTTTTTCGATTTCGCCGATTTTCGATAGGGTTTATCCTTGAGTTATAACATACTCTCAAACCAAGTTTCATCAAAATCGGTCAAGAATATCACGTTGTAGAGTGTTTACGAGCCATTCAAGAACAAGGGCACGAACTCATACTAATTTTTTTCCGATTTCGCTGATTTTCAATAGGGTTCATCCTTGCGTGATCATAAACACTCATATTAAGTTCCATCTAAATACGTCAAGAATTACACCGTGTAGAGTGTTTACAAGCAATTGTGGACGGACGGACGGACGGATGTGGGTGACGACAATATACGCCCCCCATTTCATGTGGGCGTATAAAAATCAAATGACAACTCTTGTCTCCATCATCAAATATAATGTGGGCGTATAAAAACTAGTCAGACTAAACAGCTGTTGCCTTACATTTTCAAAGTATAAATGGAAAGAAGTGTTTGCGAAAATTGTGGACAGACATATGGACCACATTTTATGTGGGCATAAGCACTTACCTATATAAATAATAAAAGAATGAGAGTAGATAAAATGCTAATTTGATCCAGCCTTCTTTTTGAGCTCGATTTAACTGATCTGCATTCATTATAGATGTTGGATCATATAAACCTGGTCCTGACATGACAGGTCGAGTCATATACCTAAAGCAACAAAACATGTACATTTACTTATACTAGTAGTTGAAATATTGAAATAAGACATACATAAAAAAAATAAAATAAATACAACAGACATTTTTATATGCCAAAACTACATACTCAGAAAGGTTTGCACCATTTTTGTTACCAAACATTATTTAACACGACACCCTCTTAGCTACTTTTTCAACTGAACTACCAGTACATAAAAAGATAGCTTGCCAGGCAAGGTAATATACGCCAACTGGCAAAAAAAACCAAACAGGTTTTAAAGAACACAGGCAATAAAATTCATATTAAATATTTTTGTGATATTTTTTTTCAATAGGGTTAATCCTTGAATGATTATTAAAAATTTCAGCAAGTTCTGTCAAAATCTGTAAAGCATTGTGCCTTCTAAAGTGTTTACAAGCTAAAATTTTGAGCTTTTTTCAAAAACAGAGCAATAACTGATATTAAATATATTAAGATTTATCTGATTTTCAATACTGTTCATCCTTAGGTGATTACAAATACTCATGCCAAGTTCCACTAAAATCAGTCAAGAAATGTGACTTGCAGAGTGTTTATGAGCCAAAAATCGAAATCATTTGAAAGAACAAGGGAAATCAAATATTTATGTGATATTTCTTGTTTTCAATAGGGTTCATCCTTGAGTGATAATTAACAATTTCAGCAAATTTTGTCAAAATCTGTGAATCATTGTGCCTTCTAGAGGGTTTACAAGCTAAAAATTTGAAAGCGTTTTCAAAAACAAGGTTAATAACTTATACATAGTATTTTTTAATTTTCAATAGGGTTCATCATTAGGTGATTACAAATACTCATGCCAAGTTACGTCAAAATAGCTCAAGAATTATGACTTGTAGAGTGTTTACAAGGCTTTGAAATCCAAGTCGCCATTTCGAATTTCCGGCGACTTGTCGAGTTGGTGACTTGTCGAGCTGGCGACTTTGAAATCTGGCGACTTGTCAACTTGGCGACTTTGAGACATTGAAAAAAGAGGATGGCCGCTATCGGCTTCCATATGAAAGGACCATTTTAAAAATATATTGTATATATCTGATATATATTAAATACAATTGTACCACAAATAACAAAAATTCTGAGTTCTGATTGGTCCAAATACATGGGGTTTAATAGCAATTTGGCATCATGTCTTTGCAGTTTGGCGTATTAATTTCAGCGAACTAGTTACAAATCTTGTTAATGTTAATGATAAAAAGGATGTCTTCTTTTTCATTCGATAGCGCACGTGCAGTTTGTTTTTATGTGTGTCATACTGCACCTAACGTCATAAAACCAAATAACCCATGTTCTGAAAAGAGTCCGGGAACAAAATAATCACAATTTGTGGTACAATTCCAATAAATGACTTTCTGTTTTAGATTTAGAGGGGTTTATTCGATATTTAACCATGCTTGAATATACCATTAGAGATTAATGATTCAAGCATGGTTAAATATCGAAGGTACACAGGTCAACAATATATTCATTGTTTCTTTTAAATGACAAATCTTGGGCTATAGCAATGCTTTTGCTTAATAAAAAAAAATACCATTCCGGTACAATAAACTTTGATTTTGATTATTTTGGTTTGCCACACTTTTTTTATTTCTTTGATTACGAGCCCTCCGATGCCAAGAAGTTGAAAATAAAAATAAAATTGGAAAGATAGCTTGCCAGGCAAGGTAATATACGCCCACTGGCAGCATTGATTTTAAATGAAAAAATTTCAGTAAGGTAACAATTGGTGGACTAAAATATTCAACCTTCCGCCATATACTTTTTTTCTAGGGTCTCTATTTTCATTTAAAAATGTCAGGAATAGTGCCTAATAACAACTCATTAAATATTTTTCGGTATTTTTATGACTTGCAATAGGGTTCACCCTTAATAATATTTTGACAATTTTAATAGAGATCTTCCTGGGGTGATGTCAAATAATTTCAGCGAGTTTGTCAAAAATGAACAAGTGTTTACAAGCGAAAAGTTTAAAGCGTTTTCATAAACAAGGGCAATAACTGACATTAAATATTTTTCCGTTTATCTGATTTTCAATAGGGTTCGTCCTTGGGAGAAAAAAATACTAAAGCCAAGTTTCATCAAAATCCATTCAAAATTGTTCTTTCTAGAGTGTTTTCAAACTAAAATTGAATGCGTTTTTAAGAATAATGGCAATAACTTGTACTAAATATTTTTTGATTTATCTGATTTTCAATAGGTTTCATCCTTGGGTGAAAACAAATACTTAAACTAAGTTTCATCAAAATCCATTAAGAATTGTTTTTTCTAGAGTGTTTACAAGCTAAAATTGAACGTGTTTTCAAGAACAAGGGCAATAACTCATACTAAATATTTTTCAATTTTGCTGATTTTCAATAGGATTCATCCTTGAGTTAAATAACAATCTCACACCAAGTTTTATCAAAATCGGTCAAGAATTGTGCCATGTAGAGTGTTTACGAGACAAAAATCAAACACGTTTAAAAGAACAAGGGCAAAAATTCATATAAGATATATTTTGATATTTTTAATTTTCAAGGCCCTGGGTGATATCAAACAATTTCAGTGAATTTTTTCAACATTGGTCATGAATTGTGTCTTCTAGAGTGTTTATAAGCCAAATAGTTAAATAGTTTTCAAACACAAGGGCAATAACTGACACTAAATATATTTCGATTTATTTGATTTTCAAAAAGGTTCATCCTTGGGTAAAAACAAATACTCAAGCCAAGTTTTATCAAAATCCATTAAGAATTGTTCTTTCTAGAGTGCTTACAAGCTAAAATTGAACGCGTTTTCAAACACAAGGGCAATAACTGATACTAAATATTTTTCGATTTAACTGAATTTCAATAGGGTTCATCCTTTGGTGATTACAAATACTCATGCCAAGTTACGTCAAAATCGCTTAAGAATTGTGACTTGTAGAGTGTTTACAAGGCAAAAATTCAACACATTTTATAGAACAAGGGCAATAATTCGTATTAAATGTATTTCGATATGTGCTATTTTCAAAAGGGTTCATTCTTGGGTGATATTAAACAATTTCAGCAAGTTTTGTCAAAATCGGTCAATATCTGTGCTTTGTAGAGTGTTTACAGGCTAAAAATTGAACGCGTTTTCATAAACAAGGGCAATAACTGATATTAATTTTTTTTCGACTTGACTGGTTTTCAATAGGCTTCATCCTTGGTTGAAAACAAATACTCAGGCCAAGTTTCTTAAAATCCATTAAAAATTGTTCTCTCAAGAGTGTTTACAAGCTAAAATTGAACGCGTTTTCAAGAACAAGGGCAATAACTCATACTAAATGTTTTTCGATTTCGCTGATTTTCGATAGGGTTTATCCTTGAGTTATAACATACTCTCACACCAAGTTTCATCAAAATCGGTCAAGAATTGCACATTGTAGAGTGTTTACGAGCCATTCAAGAACAAGGGCAAGAACTCATACTATTTTTTTTCCGATTTCGCTGATTTTCAATAGGGTTCATCCTTGCGTGATAATAAACACTCATATCAAGTTTCATCTTAATCCGTCAAGAATTACACCTTGTAGAGTGTTTACGAGCAATTGTGTACGGACGGACGGAAGTGGGTGACGACAATATACGCCCCCCATTTTATGTGGGCGTATAAAAATGAGGAATACCAGTCAATTCGTCGAAATGTCAACTGGTCGACACAATTTTAACGGTCAACTTGTCGGCAAATTTCAACTCTTCGACACCATTCCATGAGGGAAGTGGTCGAAAAAACATATTTTGAAGCAATATATCAACGTTGATTAATAAATCGGTTATCTCTGATCTTTTTTGAAGCAGTGCATAATTATGAGAATCTTCGAGGTGGTTGCATTCGATTTTTGTTCCCAGGGTGACACCTCCAATATGATTTCGATGGCAAACGACATGCCAGAAGCATCGAACGCCCGCAAATTCCAGAAAAACAGTCAAACTAGTACAACACTATTTATAAAATATACCGGCACACTAAATTTCATTACTCTGGCATCGGACAAGTACTTTTTTTGAATTCTGAGAATGGTACGGATGATTTTTGTGAAATTGTTCTCGGAGAACAAGTTTTTGTTTAAATTTTCCGACGTAAGAACAAATTGTGTCGAAGTTAAAGTCAGAAAAAAAAAGTGAAAGTTCATTTTTATTTCTTCCGCCGATTATGGATTTAAAGATAGGGTAGGGATATAAAAGGCTTCATAACCTGTTCTAGAATTCCTTTACCAGGAACGAATCGTGATTCATCGAATTTTCCGGTGAATCGTTGCAGCCCTAGTGTGTGATGAAATCACAAATTTTGCAAAAACTTTGTTATATATAACCTGTACAAGCAAATTGCGCAAATTGATGCTATCAGAATCATTGATACGCATACAAATTTTAGAAAACCCCTTTAAAATCTTTTTAAGAAGCAAGCCATACATACCTATGAACATGATATACTGCTAATGGTAAATTAAATAACAATGATCCAAATTGAAATGAGCATAGAAACAGAAAAGTAAATAACATATGTATAAAATATTCTGGCAGAACAAGCTGAAAAACAAAATATAGAACTAAATATTGAATATCTTGATTGAGGTCATTCTGAAAAGTAATACCTATAGTAAAAATCAAGCAGAATTACTTAATATTTTAATAACTAGACTCTTTAATATTTATTAACGTGCACCTACTTTAGCACACAGAGCCTCCGTTTTATTTGTCCCATCTAGAGGACTAGACATATCTTCCATGTCAGTCCCTCCGAACTGCATCACTGACAGGGAAAACAGATTGACCTTTCCTCAGATTGAATCCTGGACTTGCAGGTTAGCAAGCAAGCATCTAGAAACACTAGAACTTATAATTATGCAAATTCATCATGCAATGTTATAAATATGTGAAGAATTTGAAAAGGATTAACTATATTACACTAACTGGATTAAGGCTGCTGCATTGATCAATAGGATTCTTATAATCTGTTTTCAATTCATCAAAGGCTATAATCTGAAAAACAAACAAAAAACAATATTCATAGATATTGTGTTTTAAAAATTTTCCTACATGTACTTTTCTACAGTTATATTTACCAGAGAGCTAGCCAGACAAGGTAATATACATCAACTGATGGCATAGAATTTGAATAATATATGGGGCAATAACTCAAAAACACTTATTGACAATTTTTATGAATGTCAATGCTCAAGTCACAAAGTCTATCAAATTCCATTAAAATTGCAGCTTCTATTGCACCCACAAAACAATTTTGATACGATTTTAAAAAGTCAAGGGCAATAATTTGAACACTTTTCATCAAACATGTCAAAATCGAACTTGACCTCTGCCTTATTAAATCCAATGCTCAAGCTAAGTTTCATCAAAATCAATTGAAATTTGCATCAACACCATAAACTATTGATGCGATTTTACAAGTCAAGGCAAAAAAACCTTTATTGAAATTGTCAAATTCAAACTTGACCACTGCCTTATCAATTCAGATGCTCACACCAAGCTTCATAAAAAGTCATTGATAATTGTATATTCTATTCCACCCACAATAAAATTATGACCTGATTTAACTTAGTCAAGGGCAATATCTAAAAACCATTTGTCAACGAATCATCACTACCGTCTTTTATCAATTCCAATTTTCACACCAAGTTCCATCAAAATCCGTTGAAAATTGTACCTCCTAATGCATCCACAATAAAATTTTGACCTAATTTTACTGAGTCAAGGGCAATAATCCAAAAACTGTACAATGAAAAATCATCAAATACAAACATGACAATACAAATACTCGTACCAAGTTTCACCAAAATCCATTTCAAACTGTAGCTTCTATTGCACCCACAATAAAACTTTGATGCATCTTTACAAAGTCAGGGGCAATCTAAAATACCGTTCATTTGAAAATCATTAAATTTGAACTTTCGTTATCAATTCTGATGTCCGATGCTAAGCTTCATTAAAATCTTTTAAAAACTGTAGCTTCTATTGTGTATACAACAAATGTTGACAGGCTGAATGGACAGGGGCGATGTCAATATAATCCACATATTCATATCATGGACGTATAAAAATATGCAACAATGCATGAAAATTGAGGATTTTAATATTTTGAATTATATTCAATGTTTTTTCATTTTCTATTCTAATCAAATACAAGTTTTTTTTCTATGTCATATTAGTCTTTGCAGACAGAAGCTGAAAGAAAAGGTTAAATATGAGACCTACAAAGAAAAGGATAAAGAAAGACAGAAGGTGAAACTAAACTAAAAATTAAGAAATCATTGTAATAAACAAGCACAGAGACTGAAGGAAAAGGAACTCGCATGATTGTCAAAAGGAAAAAAAATAATGTAGGTAGTGCAAATCACCAAAAAGAACATTATTTTCTTCTTCGTCAGAAGTCATGGAAGTCAAACCCCAGGTAAATGCGACTTTATCATCCTACAAAATGGCACTGTAAAGGAAAGAATTCAGAAGAGATTTGCACCATTTTTTTTATAATTTCCTTATTAACATTAAAATTTTTCAAAATTTGCTGAATTGCAGTCAGCTCAAGTTCAAAAGTTCTAAAAACACAATCCTTCTGTGGATTTTTTTCGCAAGTGATTTGTAACCAAGAGTCGGAGTAATGTATGTTTGAAAAGATCACTTTGTTGTACCAAGAGATGAATTAAACAAGTTTTGTAAGATGAATTTAGATCAAATTGTACGAAGAACGGATATTTGCCTGGTACCCAAAAAATGCATTCTATAAAAGAAGCAGGTGTTACTCATGTAGAATACAGTAATTACAAATTCGTCATCATCGAAATGGAGAGTGCATCACATTATTCCCGAGTTGCAACTTATGACCCTACTAAACTGAATGTCTGCCATTAGACCAATCAACATTGGCAAGGAATCATAGTATACTGTTTTATTTTTACAACAGGTTTTACATTAGGAGGGGGCTTGAATTACCAGGTAAATTTGTAAAAGAAGATTTCCAAGAGCATTTTTAACATGGCAAGGACCATATAAATAATAAGACATGACAGCTAGGCCAATCAGCGTACCAGGCGACGAACAGCGCCACTCAGCGGAGGGTAGTAAAACGCACTTAGGCTTCATTGAGGGCCTAGTGGGAAATTGCCTCTTTGCCTGAATTTACCATCCAAGAGTAATGTTAATTCCAAGTTTTGCTCCAACAGCTATCGGAACAAGGAATCTGCAGTTTCTTTTCTCAAGTTTCCTATGGACGATATATGGTAAGGAGTTCTATTTTCCCCGTGTTAGCGATTTAAATATCCGAATAGAAAGACGTAACTATTGAGCAAAAATCAAAATGGCGACCACAAGACGAGTCAATATATTATATTGCCTGGATCAGCTTAAATATCCCAAACTACTTTAAAGTTTAATATTGTTAAATCGGGAATTGAATTGGCATTTCAAATCTGTACTTATCTGATATCTCGTGTATGATCACAGTAAATTTCATTGAAATCCAATGAAAACTGTCGTCTCTATTGTTAGTGATAGGGTTATCAGTGTCGATTAATTCTTCAGATTGTAAAAGATGGAAAGATAAATTCCAAAGTGGAGGCTTCAGTTAAAATCAAGGAGGTTTCAGAATTTGCATATTTCCATGTAAGTGTGATTGGGAGTTAGGTCAATATTTTCCTGGTTAGTGTGAGGCATAGGTTTATAAAAGGCCTATATAACGAATAGAGAATATTTGTTCAGGAAAAAGACTGGATAAAAAAAAAGGGTAAAATTCCAATAAATTTTAAGGTACTCTTTCATGTTGGTTGGTGTCATAGTAGCCTGCCATGATTTTTTGAATATACCCGGCCAGGTAATCTTGTCACCTATATGACAAGGATGCTCAGCCATAAATATTTTATAATCTGTTTAAAGAAAGGGTTCCTTTTTTCATATATATACCACAATTGGACCAGTAATACTTATATCAATAGAGAGAAGAGGTGTTCTAATGACTGGGAAAAATACCAGATGGTCCCACAAGTCCTTAACTCGTAATTAGGCTTATAATGACAGAATTTTCCTCTGTAGGGTACCATATGTAGGCCTACGTCAAGTCTCAAATGTTGTTAATCTGTGAATTCAGTACATAACCGGACACTGTGTTGTTAAGCATGCACCCATGCGTACTTGCCCACACTCCTTAATGTTTTCCACAACAACAATGGCATTTTTGTATTCCATTTATTATCTCTAGACAGCAAAAGGCAATAAAACGTTTAAATATCACTTTGTAAAAAAGTTATGAATTAATTTAAATAAGTTTTAACTCACTTATAATAAAATACAAAATCAATTCTAATACACCTTCATTCATATGACGTCATTTGGTCACGTGATCAAACTTGGAGTTTAAATTTAGTCTTTCAAAGCAGAATCGAGTCAAATGGATTCCCCAAGCATTTCTACGTCCACATAGATCTTTTGAACTTGAGAACCAGGGATTATTCATTAGAAACCCCAATTAATCAATTAGTAAGCTTACTTTGGCTCTAATTAATGAGGGAACCCATCTTTAACTTCTGTTTGAGAGGTCCAAATATTAGGGTTGGGCGATACTACTGTATTAGGCCACTGTTGGGCAATTCCACAGTATTGTCCAGTCACGGAAGGGACAAATGAACACTTTTGAAATGAGCTGCACAGAAAAATAATCAGCAAAGAGGAAAACTTTTATGTCTATTACTTTCTCCATGTTTTTGACTATGAGTTATTTTTATTTTATTGAATGGTTACAATTGCATCAAAAGATGTTATTGAAAATCTAAATGTCACGGAAGGGACGTGAAGAAAATTACATTTTCACAACAGACTTGTTCTTGTCAAAAGATCTGTGAAGTTCATTACAATATCAAAATGATCTTTTGTGTAATTTAACCCTTAGTTTAGAGCAATCCTTTGGTACCAGTTAGATTTAAATTCTAATATATTTTCTTGGTTATAGATATAATTTTATAAGGTAGGTCATGTCACGGAAGGGACATTATATGAGTCACGGAAGGGACATGCTCATTTATGAAGAGTAACATGGCAAATATTAAATTCAAAATATCTTTAATAACACTTGATATGTAAAATATGTAATTTCATTCAGAATATAAAACCAATTTAATAATAATAACTAGTAAAAATTTAGAATTCTGGAAAATGGAACAAGTATTAACTTACAATGATTTTATGAAATAGCAAACAATAAAACATTTCAAGATTTTGTTTTACAATTCAGTATTTTATACCAATATTAAGAATTCATTCCTGAATATCAACGGCAGATGAAAAACATACTTTAATTGACCTGCCACCAATGAAATTAGGATTGGGAATATGTTTGATTATCTGATCTTTTGAAATATGACTAGTGTCACCATCTTTATAAATAAAAATAGAATTGCTAGAGTCAACTGATTTTAAATATTGAACTCTGTATGGTAGTGTGTCATCATTATCATCAATTGACATTATTTCAGCCAGCCATCTGTGTTGATTGCCTTTTTCTGTTGGTACTTTTATCAGCACATAGGATGATGGCTTAAGAGTATTATCTTCAACCTCACTATTGTCTTCAGCTTCAATACTGTCATCAACATTATCAATATCCACGTCATCAGTTATATTACCTTCTTGGTCAATTTCATTGGATATAAGATTACATATTTGACCTTTAGAAACATCTACAATATTCTTTTCTGTTGCAGAATGTACACTTAAACAATGTGCCTTGACAATTCCTCTACTTAACGGCTTTATAAAGTGCATCTTCTGTGTTTGGGGAATACTCTGAATATTCAGATCACTCCATTCTTTTTGGAGAATAGAGCGTGAATCAATAACGTCTTGTTTTGATATGAAAACAGGTAGTGTTGACAGCAATGAAGTCTGTGCCCAATCAAAGAATTCTTGAACATTTCTTAACTTTCGACCCATTAATGATGCTCTTGCAGCACATCTCTTCACTGTGCCACCAACTCCATCACAGGGTCCTTTGCCATGGCCAGTTTAAAAAAAGTGCCATTCACAGTTGATGCCAAATCTTGTTTGCACCTGAGACAAATTAAAAAAGTTGAATCTGTTTTTGTATTGGGAAGCAGCACCATCACTCCAGAATCTTATATCCTGAATTATTCCAAATTTACCCCTCATGTATTCAATCACTTTATCTATAATTGTTGCGACAAATGATGCATCATGTTTTAATTCGTCTGATATGATGACTAAAGATTCCAGACCATTTGAATGATAAATAATCACAGGATGAATAGTACATTGTTCTTGCAAAAAATAGTGAGATTGTATTTCTCTTTGGATTACAAAAGTAAAGTTTTCTGCAAAGTCAAGTTGAATGACAAATTGTCCATCTTTAAGATTTTCGCGTTGAAGTTTAATTTGTCTACTTTGATTCTTCCAAGTATGTAAATGTCCACAATATTTCTGTGCTTGTGAATTCACAATATTTAGTAAATTTTCACCTAAACCATTTATCGTTACCAATTTGGAGCCTTTCCATTCATCCCAATGAACTTCTTTAGTGATGTCAAAATTATCAATTTTCACTTTATTATTAGTACAACTTTGACAATTTCTGGTGGCACAATCTTCAGAATTTGGATCACAACAGATCATATTCAATATATCATTTTTGTTAATTTTTGTATTTATTGTGTATCTATTTAAAGCTTCAACTGATAAAAGAAAATTTTCACAGTAGTAACAGCAGCATTGGATATGGTTGATCTTGTTGCTAGGGTTACATGTAAGAACCCACTCGGGTCTAAACTGACAAAATTTGCTGAGTCCCACTGTCACACTTTCAGCATAATCTTTGCAAAAAAGGTGCCATGCTTCTCGTAGTGTCATCATCATAATTCGTTTTTGTTTGTGAACTTTAACACCATCAATTTTAATGCTTTTGAAGTCTTTTATCCCTGGCAATGCTCTGGAAATATCATCAGACTCATAAAAATTCTGAACAAGGCTTTTAGTGTTGTGGGATATGGAATCATCTCTTGTTTTTCTCCCTTTTTCGGGTGTAAAAATTCTTTTTAGCAGAGGGTGCTTATTAATAGCACTGGAAACAACAGCTATAGCTTTAGACGGCGATTCTGGGATAGTTTTGAGAACTTTATTGGTGGCTTTAGCATGAGACTGTTTAGATTTATAGGACCCGATGCTTAGAATACTTTCATTCTGTTGTGACTTATTAGCTTCACCAGGTTCAACACCACATTGTTCTTTTTTCTTTCTTTGTTTTTCTCTCTGTGCTCTTTTTTTGTTTCTTTCTTTTTCTCTTATTTTCTCCAAGAAAGAAACTTCTTCTTCAGTTTTATTTTCTTTCAGTCTTATATCTTGAATGGCCTTGCTAGATGTTCTTTTTCTAACTCTATCATTTTCTTTAATTTTCTCATGTTTTTCTTGATCAACAGTATATATATTAGTCCTGTATTTCCTTGTTCTTTCTTTAGAAGAACTCATGGTGCCCTCTGAAAAGTGACCTTGCCACCATATGCAATTCTTGGATAAATTTAGTGAATGAGAGTTATCTCCCCCTTATGAGTTATGTCCCTTCCGTGACACATGTCCCTTCCGTGACAAAATAATGTTTGGTCTAACTTTTTTATTCAATACTATAATCTTCATTTTATTTTTGATATTTATAGTAGTGAATAGGCTTTGATGGGTTATGACATGTTTTTTAAATATATGAATTATTAGCAGAAATACAAATAAAAAATCAACTGAGGAGTCCCGGAGGGGACATTAGTGAAGACAATAGATACTTATATTTTTGACTATTGAACAGAACTGACAATAAAACTATGGCTAAAGAACACTTTAGGTACCCTTCTTTTCACCAATATAGAAACTTGATATATCCATAATTTGTAGTGAAGCCCTGCAAGGAGAAATTCGTCCCTTCCGTGACATTTAGCACATCAATTGAACGCATTAAATCTTGATTTTTTTTAAATTCATCTAAATAATCCTAAAATTTCCATTAAAACATGAAAATTCAACAATGTCTCTAACAAAATGGCAACAGAGTTAAGTTATTTCTAAACATTTTATTTGGATCATTGTGGTTGACTTTACCATGGAATCGCCCTGTTAAGTAATTGTTCGTCTCTCATGACCCTAGTCATCAAAACTATTACATGCTATATAGACTGATTATAAATTATTAATTATGCAAATTAGTCACATATCGCCCAGACGACAAGCTTTTGGATTTTACAAAATGAAAGTGCTTGAATCATTCATTATTAATTATTTTAATGAATTTAAAATTCAACATCATAAAGCTGAACAGTGAATACAGTGAAATTGTTAAACATAAATCAAGAACATTGAAGAAAATGTGTCAAACATATAATATTTGTTCAATTTAAAAGTGACAAGTTTACAGCTTTTCTTTTACGTGTTATTCTCGTTTCGTAATAATATTATCATTGCCTGATTAATTAATCCCCCGATAAAGATGATAATTTGATCCATTTTTCACTCGATAACATTTTGATAACATCATCCGCTTAACTCGACTTTCGCTTGTATGAAAAATTTTACGGTAGCCTTAATTTTACCATAGACGAAATTTTGAAGTCTTCACAATAGTTTATGATAATCGTCAATTCTATGTGATTAATAAAAAAGCATAGACATCGTTTCAAAAATTCTTTTTATATTATCGGTAGATTTTGATGTGTTTCTTAAATCAAAAATTTAATAATATGTCAACTTCGTTTCATAAAATTGTGTTATAATTTGAGTGCAGCATGTAAACAATCATTTATTGCTGCATAACAGGCTACTTTGGATATCAAAATGTCAAAATGGAAGCTGCAAATTCGGTTCAATATGTCGTGATCTTGCTTCAAGAAAAATTACTTTACTGGTACCCTCTTTCATTCTGTGAAAGGCAAGGCAAATCTCCCGATGTTATTTCATGAGCTGTACACATGTATGTTGGTATGACGATCGCGAAAGTACACGCAGGTGTTAATTAATATTTATTTCTTGTTTAGTATTGGTAAATAATTAACCACATGCGTAATTACTGTTGGGCAAAAAAGCATGCGGGCCGGTCATGAGAGACGAACTATTAATTAACAACGGCCTTACCGTGAAGACCGGTTCCAAAAAAATACCGGTAGTAGTATCGTGGCAAAACTGAATACTTAGTATACCGTGGATACCGTCAAGAAGCACGTTTTTCATTTTTATGAGAAATTAAACTGGTAAAATATCCGTTCTTTGGTGATTAAAGGTATATTTTCAGAAATAAATTCATATTTTGTTGTTCTTAATCCCCGTGTCACGTGACAATACATGTACTAGATTATCACGACCTATGCAGTATACTACTTTCAGGACTATCTTTTAGAAATTTTCCAGAAGGCGACATTTAAGGCACACTATTTAAGGCTGAATCAGTAAAGTCGGGTTTATTCAATTGGAATAAAAAATACCAGTGATCAAGAAAAAATAACAAAATAATATCTTGCATATGACCTATTAATGTGATAATGTCCATTTGCATTAAAAATTTTGGTCACAAAAAAATACCGTGAATATCGTGACGATACCCAATTTCACCTGAAATACCGTGGTATCAGAAAATCTTGATACAGCTCATCCCTACCAAATATCCCTTTGTTCAATGCTTGAAGATGTGGTATGCGTTAAGAATATGCGAATCATTTGAGTCTAGGATGAGAATGTGCAATGGTCATTCAAGGCAATGCCTTTAGGCCTATTCATATTAGCCACAGGCACCAGATCCTGATAAAAAAAACAATCGTATGTATTAAGAATAGAAAGGTACCTAAGGCGCTATCTTGTTCTAAAAAGTACTGGTAACGGAAGTAGGCAAAGATTACGTCATAGTACAGATTGAATAAATTCCTGTCCATTGATTGGTCAGACTTATTTGCGAGGTTTCTTCAAAACAAACCCTTTGATGTGATTTTATATGAGCGATGTTCTTGACATCTGAGCAGTGTCGTGCGCTGGAATACGCCGAAAAGGGACACAATTTGGTTATAATAGGTCAGGCTGGAACTGGAAAGAGCTTTTTTTATTAAAGAATGTGTTAAAAAATTGTCAGAAAATTGTGGAAAACGTATCGCAATTACCGCCAGCACTGGAAACATCGCCGAGGATCAGCAAGTAATGTAAGAACAAGATGGCGCCTTAGGTACCTTTCTATTCTTAATACATATACGAATTTTTTTTTTTATCAGAATCTGGTGCCTGTGATATTAGCCTAACAAAGTTAAAGATAAGGGGATCAATGAATAATTTATTCGTACAATGGTAATTATTTAGTTTGGGGATATGGATTCCTTGAATGTGTTTGTAAATTAAAACAGTCAAATTTGTTAATTTAGGAAACTCTTTTATAATAAGATAATTGAACCTATCGACGTTTATGAGAGATATGTACTGTAGTATACCGGTAGATCTGGGCCTACATACAAAACAACTCAAATATACACAACTTTACACTACGCCAGTTCCAGTGAGCTTATGTCAATAAAGATAGAGATCGATAATAAGGGTTTGATAAATATAAATGTCATTCTAGATAAAAAAAAAAAAAGTGAAACTTACATGAAATATTGCGAAAAATATCAAAACTGCAGTTAAGATCAACGCCACAATGTAGCAAAATGCAGCAAATGTGAACGCCATTGCTCGAAATCATGGGAGATCACTCCCTTCTCCGCCTAAAAATGGACTTAGACTTATCACTAACTGACCAAAGGCGTTTTTATGTACGTAAATCGTAATTCACCAAAATTCATTTTATGAATGTTGTCCAAATGAATTCTCGAAATAATTTCTCCCTCCCTTTTGGGTTTTCATGTCTAGGCCTATAATTGACTAAGTTTTGGTATTTTCTTGCAGATTTAGAGGGATGAAATCCCAACCACATGGTTTCTTCAGACCTGTCAATATATCGAAAATTCCAATATAATGGTATTTTCATGCCAAACTTAGTTAATGGCCAGTCAGTGATGAAGACTCTGCATGGCTTATTTTTGAAAAAAATTTTTAACAGTCCACGCTGATGGTGGTGGGGCATAATTTTTGATGCAATTGTCAGAATCCTTAGTACTTCAGACCTGCGAATATCCTAAAAATTCCAATATAATGGTATTTTCACGCCAAACTTAGTTACTGGCTAGTCAGTGATGAAGACTCTTCCTGGCCAATTTTCTTTTAAAAAAGCCAATTTTTAACAGTCCACGCTGATGGTGGTGGGGCATATTTTTTGATGGAATTGCCAGATTCCCAACCAAATAGTGCCTTCAGACCTGTGAATGGCCAATATTTGAACAGTCCACGCTGATGGTGGTGGGGCTTAATTTTTGATGGAATTGGCAGAATCCCAACCTCATGGTGCCTTCAGGCCTGTAAATATCCCAAAAATTCCTATAAATTGGTATTCTCATGCCAAACTTCCTTACTGGTCAGTCAGTGATGAAGACTCTTCATGGGCAATTTTGTGAAAAATGGCCAATATTTGAACAGTCCACGCTGATGGTGGTGGAGCTTCATTTTTGATGGAATTGCTTTCAGACCTGTAAATATCCCAAAAATTCCAATAAATTGGTATTCTCACGCCAAACTTCGTTACTGGTCAGTCAGTGATGAAGACTCTTCATGGTCAATTTTGTGAAAAATGGCCAATATTTGAACAGTCCACGCTGATGGTGGTGGAGCTTAATTTTTGATGGAATTGACAGAATCCCAACGACATGGTGCCCGTTGTAACTGACCAGTCTCTGATGAAGACTCTCCACGGTGACGGTAATGGGTATGGAAGCCTACTGCGGCCATGTCCACTCTCGCTTTGTCGCCCACGACAAAGGACGACCGTCGACTTGTCGCCCCCGACGAAAAAGGCGACGATATGAGAGTAAAAAAAGGCGATGAAAAACCCGACGAAAAAGGCGACGAAAAAGTCGACAAAGCGAGAGTAGAAAAGAGGCAACGAAAAAGGTGACGAAGCGAGAGTAGAAAAAAGGCGATGAAAACACGACGAAAAGGGCGTCAAAGCGACGAAAGGGCGACAAAGCGAAAAAAAGGGCAAAGAAAAAGTCGACGATTTTTTTTCGCCCTTTTCGTCAATTTTTTCGTCGCCTTTTTCGTCGGGGGCAACAAGGCGACCATTTGTTTTATTGGATGACGTCATAGAAGTTCAAGTGCGTGCAAGATAGTCCCGAATATCAATCACCAGTGTCGTTGTCTTGACACTTATCTGGCTTTATACAGCCGAAGACAAAGACTTGAATTTTAAATTTACGAAATAATAATACATACAGTTTCTAAAGTAATTTTCAATTAAATCTATCATAAATGCGCATTTTGGGTTACCCTTGAAACACAGCACAAGATCAGATGAGCTGAAACATTTCGCTCAATTTAGGCCTTTAGCTATAACTTATTATAACTTCACAGATGGTTAGGCCTAGAATTATTGCTAGAAAATCTCAGTCGTTGGATGAAATTTGTTGGAAATCCATAGTAGAAGGAATGGTGATACAGCCATGAAATATGCAAATGAGGGGGCGTGGCCAAAGGTAATACTAGACGCTGATTGGCTGAGGAGTATCGGGGGTCAAGGGTAATACTAGACGCTGATTGGCTGAGGAGTATCGGGGTCAAAGGTCGTTGCTAGGGTCGCCTTGATTTCTGCGCGTGCGCGAGAGACCGGAAACGTTACGGTGCGCGTACGTCACGGTGCGCGATATACGGCGCGCGGTCGAAAAGGGGCGTAACGATTTAATACCAGCAGTCGAAGCAGACGATTTTTTAAAACCGTCGAGTCTAAAGAGAGTTTAACTGGGATCTCTGTCTGTAGGGACAAAGGGTCGCTATGTCCAGTTTGATATTTTATCGATTTTCTGGTATAAAGAATTTACTACAATTTTAACCCTATTAATAATAGAATTGGGTCAAGTGTTGTTGTTGTTTAGGAATATTAAATTAGATAGGGGTCATAACTTATGCATTCTTAATGATATATAACAAACTAGCGCGAAAAGGATTGTATTGATTTTATACAGGCAGTTTAAGCAGGCGATTTTTTTTTAAACCGTCGAGTCTATAGAGTCCAAAAGGGGATCGAGGTCTGTAAAGACAAAGGGTCGCTATGTCCAGTTTGATATTTTATCGATTTTCTGGTATAAAGAATTTACTACAATTTTAACCCTATTAATAATAGAATTGGGTCAAGTGTTGTTGTTGTTTAGGAATATTAAATTAGATAGGGGTCATAACTTATGCATTCTAAATGATATATAACAAATCGGCGCGGAAAGGATTGTATCGATTTTGTAGGCTTAAGCAGACGATTTTTTTAAAACGCGTGGACGAGTGTATAGAGTCCAAACGGGGTCTATCGAGACAAAGGGACATCATTGAATGTATTTTATCGATTTTCGAGTATATATTCATTAAAATTGACTACAATTTAAACACTTTTACGCGTTACGCTCGCATCATTACTAATAGAATTAGGTCAAGTGTTGGTGTCGTTTAGGGATATTAAATTTGATGGGGGTTATAACGTGTGCATTCCTAATGGTATATAACAAATCGGTACCAAAAGGATTGTATCGATTTTGTAGGCTTAAGCAGACGATTTTTTTTTAAAACCCGCGGACGCGTGTATAGAGTCCAAACGGGGATCTCGGTCTGTAGAGACAAAGGGACATAATTGAATGTATTTTATCGATTTTCGGGTATATTCCTTAGAATTTACTACAATTTAAACCCTTTTACGCGTTACGTTCGCATCATTACTCAAAGAGTAGGTCAGATGTTGGTGTCGTTTAGGAATATTAAATTAGATAGGGGTCATAACTTGTGCATTCTTCATGGTATATAACAAATCGGCGCGAAAAGGATTGTATCGATTTTATAGTGGCAGCTTAAGCAGGCTATTTTTTTTCTAGTCCATTAGATATCTCATTAGACATGGACCGATACTTGTGGTTCGAGGATCGTCTATTTATTGATCTTTAAAGTAGACGAAAATGGAAAAGAATTAGAAAAAATAGAAGTCAACAAAATGAATAAGATGGAAGTATTGTTTAAATGTTTCAATATTCATTGATATATTGTGCTTGAAATAAACGTTAAAAATGTCTCTTTAATTTATATTTGTGGCCCTAAAAAGGGTCGTCAAGCTATTCCTGACACGGTGTTAGTGGCAAGATCAAAGCTATGTTGCATTGTACTTGTATTATTCATGGCGACCGGTGAAATTAATAAAGTTCAACTCCTCTGATTGTCTACTTCCTCTTCCACTACAGAATTATCCCCATGCGGCAAACGTTTCATCAATTATTCTCGCCCTTACTATGGGCATGGGCGTGTGGTTTCTTGATATGTTGTGGGCCATTGAAAGTGCTCTCTCTTATCTCTTTGGGAACAAGCCTTTTAAAACATGAAGACTATTCTGAGGATCCCAACCTAAGCGGTTACTCGACAAATTGTTGCGTAGTTTATACATCACTCATTCGCATTGCTTTCCAACATTTTGTGTATCATCTCCCACTTGAACTAGCATAAAGGTTTAAATGAAAGCATAGCTGTCAAAAAACAACAATGACCTCTAATACATTTAATAGAATAATTCGATTTACCTGTAAGTTTTAATACGACTTGATTGCGTAACATATAACGAATGTTTCCTTATCTTTAGAATGTATATCAACTTAAAAACGTTTCATTTTGTTATTTATTTAACGATTGATTCGTGTAAAATAATATATAAAGACCTAGCCGAAATTTAAAAAATATAGTTTTGATAAAACAAGATTTATATTGTTTATTAGTATAAATATGTTGTTAGCGCCAGTATGTAGTACACACTACTAGAACTACTGCTTAGCGTCTATATACACGTGTTCCTAAAGCAACATTTGAATATACAATGTATACATGAACCAACCGTTGCTTTTACTCGTCATTAGCAAACCATACGTCACTAATAAATGTATCCAATCAGTGATCTCATAAAATTTGGACAAATTCAAAATGGAGGCCTCTATTGAATCATGGCTTTCATTAATTCAAAACATTTCCCCGCAATAGTTTGCTGCAAGGAATCTCATTGGTAGAAGAGTAAACTCTCAACCAATCAAAATTAATTCAAAATGGAGGCCTCTATTGAATCATTGCTTTCATTAATTCAAAACATTTCCCCGCAATAGTTTGCTGCAAGGAATCTCATTGGTAGAAGAGTAAACTCTCGACCAATGAAAATTAATGACGATAATTTGGGATTGGGAAAGCAACGGATGGTTCGTGTAGGCTATGTATCCAAACGTTACTTTAGGGACATGATATATAACTTATGATATCAGTATAGCCCACAAATCTGGCAGCTTCCGAGCTATTTCTCGTTGAGCGTAAAACATATGTTTTATTTAAGGATTAAATGCTGATTGTTTTTGCGACTATTTGGCGAAACCACTCATGCAAGATTTAACACGTGACAATTCGACGCTATCTAACAATAAACGCAAAGAAAATCTTTATTCAGTCCATATAAAAGGTATGTACAATGTTCGTGAATGTTAAACTTTTATGGATACTTTACCTACAATGGTTATAAAACACGTATAACAAAATCAGAAACAAAGCGCTCGTCAGCGTGTGAAATTAACTTATCTCGCTGTGATACAAGTAATAAAGCAAGCCAAATGGTTCATTCTTATTATAAGAGTCTCCAAGACAAATTCCATCACGTCTATCAGTAGAAGATGGTAGTGCCATATTCCAAAAATCAGAAATGACAATTTTGTTCATATAGAAAACTAAAAACATTTATTTGTATTTAACAGGTTATAGGCTATACTTCTCGCGAGTTATTATTTTTTATATATATATATATATAATAAATATATAATGAAATAACAGAACAAAAGAAAACCACCCAACAGATACAGACCCTTTATCCCAAATCTCAATAAAATATATTTGTCCCACCCTAGGCCTGTTCATGTAGGAGAATCCACCCCTCCCTTCCCCGCAAAAAAAAAAAGAATATTAAATCGCTTATTGTCAAAAATGCGTATTTTCGTCTATTAATAAAAAAAAAACAAAAAAAAAAAAACACACATACACATTTCAATAATCTCAATTCGAATGTTGCTAAAACTACTCTAGTTCACGTAATATGATCTTCGGAAGATACGAAAATCCAAACAAACTAATTTTGATCAAATTAAGGTCTGTATCTAAAAGTAAGGAGTGTTCCGCTACACCGCTTCCAAGAAAATCGATACCTCCATAATTTCACAATGGAGATACGAATAGCAAAGAATAACCACTCAGGCTTAATTGCTCATTAATCACATTACTATTGATGTCCAGAGAGTCGTTACTTATGTACTTTATTATTTCTTAACGACACTACATGCAACACCTGTCGCACCGAGACGATAAAATCACGACCGATTCTGAATAGTTATAAGCTATTTCACTTATTTGACTTAATTCGATTAGTAAATAATGCTACGAACGTAACTCGTAAAAGAGTTAAAATGGTAATAAATGTAGAAATCTGGGCCTAAAGAATATACCGAAAATTCGATATAACTACCACACTGACCGTGCATTCAATGATAGCGTCCCTTTGACTCGATACACCGAGATCCCATTTAAACTCTTTAAGGACTCGACCGTAGTTTAAAACATCCTTTAAGGACATTGTAAGAACGTACATGGGTCAAATTCTAGAGTAAATGTGTACTTCTAGGTAGTTACGCAAAAATTCTATGAAAGCTCCGTTAATTAAATAACGAGATCGCTACGCAGGAAGTGTGTAGGTAATTATTGTTACGATAAGGTATTGTCACTGACCAGTATACGTCTCTATGTGTTTCGAATCGACCGCATTAGAGTTGAAAAGCGCTGAATTTACCTACCCGCAAAAACTGGGGCCCTTTGTCCCTGGTAAATATACAACGATCGCGTTCAGTATCGGTAAATCGTAAGAACGTGTCCAATTCTAGAGTTCGTGTTATAGCCCCGAGCACTATGGATATTCGTATAGGGTCTTTTGTTTTGACATAAAAAAATTATACATATAGACTCTTTAATATTTCTAAACGATACTTCGTACAGCACTGTACTGAGACTATAGAATCACGACCAATTCTAAATGGTAATACGTTATTTCATTAATATTTAACGTATCCACATCTGAGAGAGTATAAATCGTGCCCTTTTTCTCCTAGAAATATACAACGCTCGCGTTCAAAATGGAATTTCTAGTACATGGACATTCGTATAGGGCCCCTTTGACTCGAGAAGAAACTTAACATTAACCTCATAAACTCTTCATACAATGCCTGTCGCATCGACTCTATTTCATTGATATTTAACCTATCCGCGTCGCAGAAAGTATTGTTTCTAAAATGCGAACGTTATGACCTAATTCTATTAGTAATGATGCGAACGTATCGCGAAAAGGGGTTAAAATTGTAGTAAATTCTTGGCCTAATGAATAAACCCAAAAATTGATAAACTACATTCAATTATGTCCCTTTGTCTCGACAGGCCGAGATCCTATTTGGACTTAACCGGTCGCGGGTTAAAAAAAATAGCCTGCTTAAGCTGCCACTATAAAATCGATACAATCCTTTTCGCGCCGATTTGTTATATACCATGAAGAATGCACAAGTTATGACCCCTATCTAATTTAATATTCCTAAACGACACCAACATCTGACCTACTCTTTGAGTAATGATGCGAACGTAACGCGTAAAAGGGTTTAAATTGTAGTAAATTCTAAGGAATATACCCGAAAATCGATAAAATACATTCAATTATGTCCCTTTGTCTCTACAGACCGAGATCCCCGTTTGGACTCTATACACGCGTCCGCGGGTTTTAAAAAAAAAATCGTCTGCTTAAGCCTACAAAATCGATACAATCCTTTTGGTACCGATTTGTTATATACCATTAGGAATGCACACGTTATAACCCCCATCAAATTTAATATCCCTAAACGACACCAACACTAATTCTATTAGTAATGATGCGAGCGTAACGCGTAAAAGTGTTTAAATTGTAGTCAATTTTAATGAATATATACTCGAAAATCGATAAAATACATTCATGATTTCCCTTTGTCTCGATAGACCCCGTTTGGACTCTATACACTCGTCCACGCGTTTTAAAAAAATCGTCTGCTTAAGCCTACAAAATCGATACAATCCTTTCCGCGCCGATTTGTTATATATCATTTAGAATGCATAAGTTATGA
>CM060199.1:22766329-22822339 GCA_030562195.1 Nipponacmea schrenckii
GCCAAATATAGTAAATTACCAATTTTTGAACAGTCCACGCTGATGGTGGTGGGGCTTAATTTTTGATGGAATTGGCAGAATCCCACCCACATGGTGCCTTCAGACATAAGAATTTCCTAAAAATTCCAATATAATGGTATTTTCATGTCAAACTCAGTGGCTGGCCAGTCAGTGATGAAGACACCTCATGGCCAATTTTTTAACAGTCCACGCTGATGGTGGTGGGGCATAAGTTTTGATGGAATTGGCAGAATTTAAACCACATGGTGCCTTCAGACCTGTGAATATCCCAAAAATACCAATAAATTGGTATTCTCATGACAATCTTATTAACCACATGGTGCCGAAAGACATGTGAATATCCTAAACCATTCCAATATAATGGTATTTTCATGCCAAATATATTCCAATATAATGGTATTTTCATGTCAAACGTAGTGACTGGCCAATCAGTGATGAAGACACCTCATGGCCAATTTTTGAAAAATGGCAAATTTTTTAACAGTCCACGTTGATAGTGGTGGGGCATAAGTTTTGATGGAATTGGCAGATTCCCAACCAAATAGTGCCTTCAAAATTTTTTCAAAAATTGGCCATGAAGAGTCTTCATCACTGACTGGCCGGTCACTGAGTTTGACATGAAAATACCATTATATCGGAATTTTTAGGATATTCCCAGGTCTGAAGGCACCATGTGGTCAGGAATCTGCCAATTCCATCAAAAATTATGCCCACCACCATCAGCGTGGACTGTTAAAAAATTGGCCATCTTTCAAAAATTGGCCATGAAGAGTCTTCATCACTTAATGGCCAGTCCCAAGTTTGGCATGAAAATACGTTTATATTGGAATTTTGGGGATATTCACAGTCTGAAGGCACTGTTTGGTTGGGAACCTGCCTATTCCAACAAAAAAATATGCCCCACAACCATTAGCATGGACTGATAAAAAATTTGTCACAGCCCGCCGACGTCAACCAATCCCCACCCATAAGGAGACAGAACCCTTTGTTAAGGTGTTCTTCCAAGTTTTGCGGTGTCTCAATCATTTGGCAATCCTTACCCTTCAGCAGCAAGGTCAACCAGCGTTCACCTTCAAACGCAAAGTATCTGAGTTGGATAGTTTTATCCTCCCAGCTATGAAAAATCAGCTGTCGACGCGAATATTAGATGTCTCAATCAGACATGGCTCTATTAGGTAAAGCAAGCTCTGATCGATCATAACCAATAATCAAACATCGTCCTTTTTTCTTTAAATTCTCTTGCGTATGGTGTTTTTCTTCTAAAATGCTTCTTTGATTTATCTGCCTTAAATTGGGTCTCTGCTCTATTTGAAGCCCTATGTATTTTGTTTTCGTCATCGGAATCGTCAGCTATGAGGTTAGAAACATACTCTGGACCACTTTCCGGCCAAGCTCTGACGAATCCGCCAATTTAATTAGTTTCTTGCGTTTTGTGACTAACTGGATACCTTCAGATATGGAAGATTTAGCTGCAACGTCAGATTCCAAACTCATTTCTGGGTTTTCTAGGTGAGCTCTTGTGACTTTTACTTTTGTTAAAACTTTAGAGCCGTGCTTTAAACTGGTTCTCTTTCCCCTAGCTGTTAAAGGTCAGTCTGGGCTATTTGGCTGTCGACAGCCTTGTCTAATCCGTTGCTGCTATTTACAGATCGATGCAAATTAGTAGATTGACAATATATTACACTTCGCGCTTGTCCACCTGTCACGGAAATCACGCGCATGATAAATGTTAAAAGCGTTTCTATAATAGTTTCCCTCTATACTGCGAAACGAGGCAAATTATAATGATCATAAATGTCAATTCGAATAAAATGCAGAAGGCTATATGAGCACTGATAAATACGTACATATTTCACAAAGTAAAATTACATTTTTTTGTTCAAACCCATGCGATTTGAAAGCAAAACGCGTATATGTTAATGTTGGAGTATATTTTGTTCATAAGGATTCCTTCTAAAAACAAGTTTGTGAATTGACAACAAGTAGGGGAGATTCGCCAATCGCGTACCAGTTCCCAATTCGTACCTTCTCGTTTCCAGCCATAGTATCAATGGCAGATTATCCAGCCAAGCATTTCCGAATTGCAAGTTGTCGTTCCTTAAATAAGCAATACTTAAAATGGCGGCAAAAATTGACGTCTCTAAGGGGTGAGTAATAAACATTTCCCAGTGGGTTTCATGTAAATTTTCTTTCAAATATTTCGTGTACCAGACATGCCAATTTTTGTGCCTTTGCAGAAATATTTGGAATGCTAGGTTATTAAAATATTAACGATGTTTTAAGCTATTTTTCGATACAATATGGTGTCAATTCTACTTTCTATATCAGTTTTCCCGTAGCCTTGTGTGTGCTCCTATATAGTACCACTCAAGATTGCCTATATATTATTTGAGTACGAATTTGGTTACCTAGCGGTACTATATAAGGTATAAGCCTTATTTTCATTTATAATATCATAATTTCTGTGTCTTTTGTTTTATTTTTTAGAAGTAAATCCGTTGCTTGGACTTCGGAAGATCTGAAATCATGTTTGAAAAAAATGTTTGAAAACGATTTGGAATCGCCTCGTAAATATGGGATACCAAAACCGACTATACGTAGACACCTTAAAGGATTAAATAAGTATGCAAAAAATGGTAAAAAATAACTAGGTTCGCCAACCGTATTACCTGAAGAAGTCGAAATAGAACTTGTTCAGAAAATTAAAGAACTCGATGAAATAATGTTTGGTTTAACTGTTAAAGATCTTAAGACCTTGGCTTATGACTTGGCTGTAAAACATGGTGTAGCAAAACGATTTAACCCATTTAAGAAGGAGGCAGGTAAAAAATGGTATTATTCCTTTATGAAGCGCCATCCAGAATTATCTCTTCGATCGCCTAAGCCAACCGCCAGAAAGGCTTCAACAGACAAAATGTCCACTCTTTTTTCGAGAAATATTATGAAACATTAGCAAAGTATCAACTGACTCCTGAGAAAATATACAACATGGACGAGACAGCCCATTCCACGGTACAAACTCCCTCAAAAGTTATATCCTTGAAGGGAAAGCGACAGGTTGGTGCCACAACCAGCGCTGAGCGTGGTACTAATACCACTGGAATACACTGCCATTCAGCATCCGATCACTTCTTGCCTCCCATGCTCATCGTATGTCAGAAGTTCTGAAAATCGGCGCTCCCCATGGAACTGAATTTGCCTGCTCATCATCAGGATGAATCGACAAAGAAATATTTGTAGAATGGTTAAAATGGTTTTATCAAGGCCACTAATTCATCATCCACAAATGTTCATCTGCTTTTACTCGACGGACACGGTTCTCACACAAAGAACCTAGACGCAATCAACTTAGCAAGAGAAAATGGAGTTGTACTGCTCCCATTTCCGCCTCACACCACACAAAAAATCCAACCTCTTGATGTCAGTTTTTTTTAAATCATTGAAGCATTGGTATAATTTAGAAATGAAATGAAATGGAATGTATTAAAGTGCATCAGCACCAAAACGGGCTATATAGAGCACTTGAATACGATTTAAAATAAAAACAAAAATTAAAACTAGAAAATCAATACATTAAAATAAAAATTATCACAGAAACCCCAAAAAGGGCAACAAAACAATGCTAAAAACAATATCACAGAATGGTTGTAACCCAATATGGGGTAAAAACAAAATAGCAAAAACAAAACTATAACACAAAATATATTTTAAAATTTAAAATACAGATTAGTCTGTTTTAAAAACGCGACAAACTTCTCATAAAGAGAAGGTTGCGCAAACAGATGGAACAATCTTATAGGTTTGAGATGCGTGCACTCAATCAGAATGTGTTTCACTGTCAGGCGAACCTGGCAATGCTCACAGACTGGTTGAGGCTCTCGCTTGAGCAGGTAACAGTTGGTAAGGTGAGTATGCCAAGACGAGAGCGACACAAAACAACTTCATTTCTCCTGTTGGCACAATAGGAGGATGGCCAATCCCCCAAAAGAGGCTTGATGGCATGAAGTTTGTTTGTATCTGCAGCATCCCATTTTTGCTGCTATCGTTGCAAAATAAAAGTCCTTATTACCAACTTAAAGTCGGTGTAAGGCAAGGAAAAGGGGGAGACAGGCAGTGACAAAGCAGCCTTAGCCGCCGCATCTGCCTTGTCATTTCCCCGTGACATGTGTCCATGTGACTAGGAAGCCAACAAAGAACAATGTCCTTTTTTGGCCCAGAGAGGTTGTAAATATCTCCGATTATTGGGTGCACAAGCTGGGATGTTATGAATAGCTTGTAATGCGGACAGAGAATCAAAATAGATAATACATTTTTTTAAGAATGATGAGGACTGAAAGAACTCGAGTGCCTGTAAAATGGCAACGAGTTCTGCAGTAAAAATAGAGGCTGCTGGTGGAAGAGATACAGACAGGACTTCGGATGGTGTCACTGTTGCAGCTGCCACCTTATCACCATCCTTGGACCCATCTGTATAGAAAGGAGCATAATCCCCATATTTAGCCCTTAATTCAAGAAATTTCGACTTGAAGACGATCGAGCTTGTCTGTGACTTCTTATTGCTTGATAGACTAAAGTCTATCTGAAATGGAGCAATTGACCAAGGTGGAATTGTGGTCATTATGAAGTCCGCAATACTGTCGTGGCTGATACCAGCCGCTGACAAAAGTGGTTGAATGCGGACTCCAAAAGAAGAAATTGCACGAGGCTTTGCCTCGTACAAATGCTCAAAATAAGGACTAAATACAGGGCGGTGAGCCGGATGGTATGGCAAAGATGCTATTTTTATAGCGTACTGTAGTGAAAGTCACGTCTGTCGTACAATGAGGGTTCGTTAGCCTCGACGTACAGACTTTCAAATGGAGTTGTGCGAAAAGCGCCTAAACTGATTCTAAGTCCTTGGTTTTGTATGGTATCCAGCTCTTTGAGATAGGATGGACGAGCTGAACCATACATCTGGCACCCATAATCGAGCTTGGATCGGACCAAAGCTCGATATAATCGGAGGAGGACCTTACGGTCAGCTCCCCAGTCAGTGTTGGATAAGACTCTCAGTATGTTGAGAGATTTCAGACATTTTTTCTTGAGGATTTCAATGTGTGGACGGAAAGAAAGCTTGCTGTCAAATGTAAGACCAAGAAATTTGAATTCCTGTACTACAGGAACGACAGCATTGTCCAAACGTAACACTGGGTCAAGGTGCAAACCTCTTCTTTTACAGAAATGCATGCAGACGGTCTTGGATTTCGAAAATCGAAATCCATTGTCAGTCGCCCATTGCTGTAGATTGTTTAAGCAAAGCTGCAACTGACGCTCGATCGTCTGCATGTTAGTAGAACTGTAACACATCTGAAAGTCATCAACATACAGAGAGTCATCAACATACAGAGAGCCATCAACGCCCCGTCTAAGGCACGATGTGATGGAATTTATCTTGATGGAAAAAAGGGTAACGGATAATATGCTACCCTGAGGAACTCCATTGTCCTGAGGAAAAGGATCTGAGAAAATGGAGCCAAGTCGTACCTAAAACGTCCTGTCATGTAGGAAATTGGAGATAAATAATGGCAATCTTACTCGAAGACCGAAGTCAAAGAGATCGCGAAGAATGCCATATCTCCATGTAGTGTCATATGCCTTCTCCAAATAAAAAAATATGGCTACTAAATGGTGATTTTGGATGAAGGCGTCCCTGACGAACGACTCAAATCTAACGAGATGATCAAGAGTGCTCCTTTGGGACCGAAATCCACATTGGAGGTAAGTAAGTAGATTGTTGGACTCGAGGTGCCAAACGAGCCTTCTATTGATCATCCGCTCCATGGTTTTACAAATGCAGCTGGTCAATGCAATCGGGCGATAATTAGTAGGATTCGTAGGATCCTGTTACGGGAATGGTAATTTCCCTTATAACTGTTAAGATTAACCAGACGGTCACAAATAAGACTATCTGAATACACGATTATCCTGACAATCAACTACGAATATGCAAATGGTTATAAACTAAATATTGACGCTAGCCGAACACACATCAGTATGACAACGAGGCTAAAGTTGTTATGAAACGCACGTGCATAATTAACCAATCAGAAGATTATACCAGTAAACAACTTCACCTATATAAACCAACGTCATCGCAGTTGTACCAGACAAGCATTAAATGTACCTGCCAGTTGCTATTTATTATTATATTGATTAATTGATGATTGTTTAAATAACGTGTTGTATTAAACTTATATATAGGAATTGAATTATTTATAACAAGTCAAGAACCCTTAAAACACAATGAACGTCTCATTGTGGATATAGCAATCCTGCTATATTTGGAGCCCGATAATTGTTCTTGTTTTATTAGTTCAATTTTCTATTTTAGTTATATTTTTCATAGAAGAAGATTTAGATCGCGATATTAATAGAATATTGAAAGAGTTTAATTTAAGTACTCAGTAAGTGTTTTTCATATAAAGGTACATTGATGGCTTTAAGCTAACTACGTATCTGATAACTTTATATAACTTATAACTTTATATTATATATATCACGTAGGATAGGTTTGCACGGCGAGCCTCATTTGAGTTGATCCCAAAAGCTTTCTAATTGTTTAGATATTATATCACGTAGGATAGGTTTGCACGGCGATCCTCTTTTGAGTTGATCCCAAAAGTTTTTCATTATTATTTAATAATATAATTTTGAGAAGTTGAAATATTTCTCGTATAAAGTTAATACATTAATTTTGTGTTTAAAATGGCGTCTAAATATCCAGTTAACATTCAAACTGCCACCATAGATGAATTAAAAACTATCAGAAATGTAGGTGATAAAATTGCTGAAAAAATTATTGAAATTAGAGAAACTCAAGCTGATCCTATAACATTAGAACAAATATTACGTATAGGTAAATTGAATAAATCACATTGGCATGAAATGATAGAATACGGTGAAATAATAGGACTGACATTACCAAATCCTTTAGAAGATGTAATTTTATAATTTGGATTCTGAAAATCCCCCTAGTTCAACAAGTGAAACATCAATGAACGTAATTTTAGCATTTTTAAATAAAATTCAAAATAATATGGACAATAATCAAAGGAAAGTAGACAATACGTTAAACCAAATTAATACTCGCCTTACTGAGGTTGAAAATGTAACCCCATCGAAACATGTTATTAATGAACAGCCTACTTTAAGACCAATTAAAGAATTAAGTTCTCCTGATCTAACTGATAATATTTATAAGCTTCCAGTCGGACTAAAAGATTCACCAAGAACGTTAACTAGGGAATTAGACAGGTACACAAAACAAGCTTTCCCGGATGTAGAACATGCTTTTCCTAAAAAGAAGGGAAAAGAGGAAGGTGAAAATACCTCGTTGACAAGACAAGAATCTGAAATAGATTCAGACTCTGAAACGGAAGTAGACAGTCGTCACACTGGTAATAAGAGACATAGACGACATCGTACTTTAATTCCTTTACGTCACAAAATGGCAACATTTTCTGGGGATACTAAAGCTAAATGGGAGCCATTTATCCTATTGTTTGAAAAAATAGCCAAACATCAAAATTGGTCAGGTCATGAAAAGAAAGACAGACTTTTAGTTTGCTTAAGAGACTCAGCATTAGAATACGCGGACACATTGTCCTCTGACTTAACATATAAGCAATATAAAAAAGAATTACAATTTAGATTCAGTCAAAAAGATGAACCAGTTTCGGCTAGACGTGAGTTAACTTCAGTTAAGCAATTAGAAGATGAAACGCTTTCTGAGTCTGCTCAACGTGTACAAACTCTAGTTATAGATGGTTATCCCGATGCTAAACCAGAAACGAGAGACCAAGTCGCAGTTGAGGCTTTGCTACGTGGTTGCAAGGAAAAAGAAGCAGCACAGCGAGCCATGGACAGAGACCCTAAAACGGTTCAAGAAGCTGTTCGTCACATGCGACGCTCTTTGGCCAATCAAAATAGTCTTTTTGGTAAAAGTTATGCTCAGAGACAAGTAAGTCTTGGAAATGACACCAATAACATTGACGATTTTAAGAAATCAATGACCGAGTTACTAAATAAAATTCTCGTAAAGATAGATAATAATTCAAATACGGGGAGACAAAATCGTTACCCTAATAATAATTATTACGATGTTAATAAGAGACGTAATTTTGGAAATGATACTTATTACAATAGGAACTACAATCGTAGGTATAATGAACGTTATAATAATAACAGAAGGGATTTTTATCAAAATCATAACAGACGAACCATTGACTCTGAAAATAATTACGAGAGGAATAATAATTATGAAAGAAACAATAATTATGAAAGAAATAATAATTATAAGAGAAATAATAATTATGAGAGAAGTAATAATCGCCAGAGGGATTATCCCAGACAATTTAATCGTAGAGAAAGTGATTAATAATAATAATAATAATAATATGCCTATTTATATAGCGCTAAATCCACAAAAAAGTGCTCAAAGCGCTCAAACAGTTTGTTGGCTCTACATTCAATAATAATTATGAGAGAAGTAATAATCGCCAGAGGGATTATCCCAGACAATTTAATCGTAGAGAAAGTGATTAATAATAATAATAATAATAATATGCCTATTTATATAGCGCTAAATCCACAAAAAAGTGCTCAAAGCGCTCAAACAGTTTGTTGGCTCTACATTCTGTCAATTCCCATAATACTGCTGGAACAGATAAGTTTTTAGACGCGATTTGAATATGGCTAAGGTTGGCACTGATCGTAATTGAGTCGGAAGTTTATTCCACTTGTCTGCAGCAGCCACAGAAAAGGTTCTTTGTCCAAAAACTTGACAATCTCCATTTGGGGACAACTAGTTGGTTTAGGCTTTCCGATCTTAAACGTCTGTTTGGAACGAAGGGCTTAATTAAATCACAGAGATAGTCCGGGGCTAGTCGATTAACACACTGATAGGTAAGATTGAGAATTTTAAAGTCTATTCGAACGGATATTGGCAACCAATGGAGGGTCTTGAGAACTGGAGTTATGTGGCACTTATATGTTGATTTTGTGACCATTCGTGCAGAGACATTCTGAATTCGTTGTAATCTATTTAGTTGTATCTGTGGAAGGCCAGTGAGAAGACTGTTGCAAAAATCTATTCTAGAAAGGATCAGGCAACCGAACAAGAGCTGCAGCCGCGTCTTCAGTCAGAAGATTGCGAATCGATCCTATGTTCCTTAAGTGACAAAAACACTTTTTACAGAGATCGTCAACTTGTTTGCCATCCTAAGATCATTGACAACTTTGTTCAAAGCAGTTTCTGTTCCATGATGTGGTCTGTATGCTGATTGATACTCATAAAACAAACTGTTGTCCTCCAGATGATCAAATAGCTGAGCCTTGACTGCTCTTTCAAGAATTTTTGATAGGAATGGTAAATTGGATACTGGTCTATAGTTTTTAAGAATATTCTGATCTAGTGATGGTTTCTTCAAAAGAGGCTTAACAACTGCATTCTTAAAGAGTGATGGAACAGTGCCAGTAGAAAGGCTCAAATTGACGATATTGGTAATGATTGGAAGCAGAATATCCAGATAGTCAAGCAACAACTTTGTTGGAATTGGGTCAAGTTCGCATGATGTTGGTTTAGACGATTTTATTAGCTTAAAAACATCGTTCTCTGTAAGGGGAGTGAAAACGTCTAAAGATTGACCTGAATAAACAGGGATATTGGCATCAGGATTGACATCATCTCGTTTCGGAATAGATTCTTTTAGTTTAACTATCTTGTCATGGAAGAACTCACTAAAGTCACATGCAAGAGACTGTGCATCACGACCAACCTCTGGAAGCTTTACTTCATTCTGCTTTCCCAGCAGAACATGAATGAGTACAAAGCTCTAGGATTACCAGCGTTAGATGATATTTTCTCTTTGCAGTATTCAGCTTTGGAGGACTTTAGTGCCTTGTTGACATCATTCCTAGAATTAACAAAAAGTTGCCTGTGGACTTCAAGACCAGAATTTCGCCATTTCCGTTCAGCTTTGCGTTTTTTCTGCTTTGGCCTGGGATATTGCATCAGAGTACCAAGGAGATGAAGATTTAAGTCTGACTTGCTTAGAGACTACTGGTGCATGCTTGTCTAAAAGATCGGATAGTGTCGAGTAGAGCAGCTTGACCAAAAGATTAACATCGTTAGGTGGCTCTTGTATTAAACTTGAACCAATAAGATCGCAGCGAAAATTTGTTTGTGGTAATGCTTTCAGGTTCCTGCACTTAATTAATTGTGGTTTATCAGGAGGTCTTCTGAAGTCAAGTGTAAGATAAACATCTGCTTGTTCACAACAATACAGGATTGTATAGTTTCATGAGCATCAAGTGTCACAACCCAGTCGAGTATGTGGCCATTTATGTGGGTTCTACAGTCAATGTGTTGTGTTAAATTATGGAGATTGATGATATTCACGATTTTCTTCACCTCAGGCTTGTCAGGACAATCAAAATGAATGTTAAAGTCTCCAAGGAGAACTGGCTTTCCTGGTTTTAACAAACAACCTCAAGCAGAAGAGGAAATTCTTTCAAGAAGTTGCTAAGAGAGAAAGATGGAGATCTGTAGATGGCAACAAATCTCAATGTTTGAGAACCATGTGATATTGTAAACTCAACGGCTTCAAATGAATCAAAGGGTTTTAACTCAGCTACTTTAAGATTTATAGACTGCCTATGGATAATAAGCCCCAGTTCCGGTTCCAGATTGTTTCGGGAAATTATGTGATGTGTAACCGGCAGGAGTCAATTCAAGGATTTTAGTATCATCCCCAGCTTTTTTGAGCCACGATTCTGTTATCACAAGAACATCAAGTTTATGCTCAATTATTTCGTCTGAAATTTCTAGTGTCTTGTTTCTCACTGATCTTGCATTCCATAATGCTAATTTAAGATTTATTGGGTTTGGTTTTTCACGATGTGCTTTCTTTTGGCAGTTTGAAGTAATATTAGAATGTTTTCGTTTTCGAACTCCAGCTTTAACCCCTCTATGAGTTTGAATAGAGTTAGATATACCTATTTCTCTAAATTTGACCAGGTCAGATTGACTTAATTTAATGTAATCCTTTGTTAATGAGTTAATGCTCAACAGCTTATCTCTGGTGTAGTGGTTGAACTTGTTAGAAGAATTCATCGAGTTGGGTTGTAGTTGTGAGTAGGCTTCAGAAAATTTCACCTTTATGTAGATATTTCAACACAAATGTCCTCAAAAACCAATTTTAAAGAATATTTGTAGGAAAAGTTTTTTCATAGATCAGATCCAAATGACTTAACACACATTATTGTCACATTTCCAAGCCATCATAATCCATCAGAAAGGTGAAAACTGACAAAAACTGGAGAGCCAAAACCTTGTGGCTGCCTGCTAAGCGCTCACTACTATATCAAAATATCAAAATAAGAGGAGTGATAGGGTAGAATGTCAACCCGCCAATGATCAAGTCAGGCGAACACGTAGCTCTTCAAATAATTCAAACAAACTCTAAATCAAAAGAAAGTGTAGCCGACGCTCATATTAGGTTATCCAGACATTTAAATCTAATCCTCCCAGTAGGAATTGGAAATAATGAATTAGATGCTGTTGTAGTTACTGCAGCAATGTTAACACTTATTAATGATCAAATGTGTAAGACCCTAAAAGGAAAATTAATTTATAAAGAAACGATTAGGTTGTTTAGGAGATCAACCAATTTATGCACAACGCGTTTCTGGAATTAAACTCAAAATAGGAGACACATATTAAGAGTGGGATATGTATGCTGCTCCAATTAAAGATAATCTTATATTAGGTTTAGATTTTTTATCTTACCATCACTCAGTTATAGACATGCGCAGAAGTGTAATTAATATAGGTAATGATGAAGTTAAAATACTTGTAAGACCTTATGAATCCGATAATAGTGCTAAAGTAATTTTAAGTAAACGAATAATTATCCCTCCCAATTCTGCTAGTTTGTGTAAAGCTAAACTTTCAACGGACATTGACGGTAATTTTATAACCGAACCATCGGGAACAAATAATAAAGGATTATTAGTCTCCTCATCAATCGGAACGGCAGGTTATACTATTCTCAGAATAATTAATGATTCAGACTGTTTTAAAGTTTTGAAGAAAGGTCATTGCATAGGAAGTGCGGAAAAACTTGAAAATGAAAATATAATCCGTAAAACTGAAACAATTGATGTAAAGAAACCTATTTTGAAATCGAAAAATGTCATAATAAAAACTGTATCTGAGACTTTGGATCCGATTCCAGATCATCTAAAAGACTTATTTAATGACTCAAAAACTGAATTAGATATAAAACAACAATCCATGCTAACGGATTATCAAGATACGTTTGCAAAACATGACTTAGATCTAGGATGCTTTACGGAAATAAAACATAACATAGACACTGGTAGTAATCGTCCCATACAACAAAAGATGCGTAGAACTCCAGTTCATTTTCAGGATCAAGAATATGAGCATCTTCAGAAGTTCCATTACTTCCTGAAGCCGCTTTGGAATCTGGAATTCAGGAATCAGTGATTGCTAAGGTTGAGGCATCACCAGTTCTTCCCAAAGGTCGAGGAAGGCGAAATAGAAACGCTAGGTTATGCCCGTTCTGTCATGTTCGGGTTGGACATGTCAAGCGGCATGTCATAAAGAATCACTTCCCCACATTCCTTCAGGCACGGCCAGAGGGTAATTTGAACCTCTGGTTCAGGAAGTGTCAGGATACACTTCTGTTGATCGCTAAAGAGTTTGGTTTGGGATCCGTACAGGAACTATTGGCTTATGTAAAGCACAACCATCTATACCCAGCAAAATACTGGTATACTAATAATCCAACACAATTGGAATTTTCAGAAACTGAAAGGGAGATGCTGAGCATGCTGCAGAGGAACGCTTTTCACCGAAATGTCTCTGCACATAGCTTCAGCATCACGCCTCCAAATTTTGAGTTCTCTCTCATTCATTGGCGAATATTGTCCAATTTACTTTTTTTAACGGCAAAAGACTTCCAAGAAATGTTTAGAAATTTGTAAATTAAATCATGTTAAATCCATTTGTACTAAATGTAGTTTTATCCATATATTTCAGAAAACCAGACACATCCAGAAAAAGATTACTAACACTATCCTATTACTGTTTCTGTACCTTTGCAAGGAGGCCATCATAGTGCTACCTTAATTTCTACTAACATCTCTGTAAATTCTCACTTTATATTTCTTATTCTTATCTATTTTGGTAGTACTGGTAGTATTACAATAAAGCAAGTACAACCCACACAGAGTCTGTCTGAGCATCGTACTTTACTCGTCATGTTTATCCTGTTCTTTATCATGGCTACCTTTTCATCATTTCACTCTCTTCATGTATTTATAATAAACAGTATATAGAACATTTGTACTTATCTATGGCCTCATAGATTATAACATTACTTTTCAAAAAAAAAGAGGAAAGGGAAGAATGTTACGGGAATGGTAATTTCCCTTATAACTGTTAAGATTAACCAGACGGTCACAAATAAGACTATCTGAATACACGATTATCCTGACAGTCAACTACGATTATCCAGTTGGTTATCAACTAAATATTGACACTAGCCGAACGCACATCAGTATGACAACGAGGCTAAAGTTGTTATGAAGTGCACGTGCATAATTAACCAATCAGAAGATTATACCAGTAAACAACTTCACCTATATAAACCAACGTCGATGTAGATTCATCGCAGTTGTACCAGACAAGCATTAAATGTACCTGCCAGTTGCTATTTATTATTATATTGATTAATTGATGATTGTTTAAATAACGTGTTGTATTAAACTAATATATAGGAATTGAATTATTTATAACAAGTCAAGAACCCTTAAAACACAATGAACGTCTCATTGTGGATATAGCAATCCCGCTATAATCCTTACCAGGTTAAGGGATGGGAACAATGGTAGCAATCCTCAACGAAGGCGGAAAGACGCCGTCATCCCAAATCTGGTTAAATATAAGTAACAGTTTTTTTAATGTTGGGTAAGGAAGATGTTTGAGGATCTGATAATGAATATCATCAGGCCCAGTAGCTGTATCATGGGCCTGTTTTAAAGAATACTTTAGTTCAGATATAGTAAATTTTTCGTTGTAATATTCCTCATTTTTAGATGTAAAATTTAACCTTTTCCTCTCTTCCCGGAGACGAACTCTCTGCAAAGCATCGGAGGAAAATTTTGAGGATGAATTGTACGAAAAATTACGACCTGATGAATTAGCAATATCTGGAAGTGTGGTGAGCGTTGAACCATCTACTTCTAGATTGTTCACAGATATTGTATCCGCTTTACCCCTGATTTAAACCATGGTTTATTAAATCGTTTTGGAGTTGCCGAGGATTTACGAATCGCCTGACCCGATACATCTTGTAAGATGGTGGTAAATAGTTCCATCGGGTCTTCTGCTTCATCTAGATCATGTTGAGGAAAAGAAGAAATGCAAAGCGCCTCAAAGAGGGGACAATTAGCTTTAGAGAGTTTCCATCTTTGTGGCCTGTCTACTGGTGAAGGACCATTATTCCGTAGAATTACAGGATAATGATCACTGTGGCAGAGATCGTCATGGACACTCCAAGAAAAATCTTGGAACAAAGATGGTGAGCTAATTGTCAGATCTAGATGAGAAAAGGTTTTTGTTCTTGAACAAATATATGTAGGCGATTCGTCATTAAAGATACAAAGATTGTTGTCATAAATGAAGTCAGCTATTAAATTTCCTCTGCTATTATCAGCTGGACTACCCCAGAAAGAATGATGACCATTGAAATCTCCAAGCAATATGCAAGGAGATGGAAGCTGGGTAACAAGGTCATCCAATTCTCTAGGGTTTAAAGTTGAGTTAGGTGGCAAATAGATGGAACAGAGGGTAATAGGCACGTGGAGTGTTACTCGCACGGCAATTACCTGCAGAGGAGAATTAAGTGTGATTTCGGACTGGGCAATGTTTTTATTGACAATAATAGAAACACCACCCGAGACCTTATCATCACCTGTGCCATAATGGAAACAAAATTGATAAATGGCACTAAATGTAAATCCGTTGGTTTGAGGAATGTCTCTTGGAGACAAATACCCAACGGATTATATTGTTGAATTAATAGCTGAACTTCGTTAAGATTATGACTTAAACCTCGACAATTCCATTGTATAATATTATTTTTTGGATGCATCGTCAGGGTGGTTTAATTGGACTACGAGGTTTGCGGCAAGGGGGGTTGAAGACTTGCGCATCATCCTCTGAAGCCTCCATATCTATACTATCAGATATGGCAGACTTCAAAAGATCCCTTCCTCCCTTTTTGGAGGAAGAGGATTCATGTCTCTTTGTAGGCTTGTCATTATGGGGAAGACTTTCACTGCGTTTTGCCCTGAACTGTTTACCAGTCCCCTTTGGCTGAACATCTTTAGATAGCTGACTAACACTACTATCATCAGCACTTGTCTTTTCAGTCTGGGGCGTCTGAGTCGCTGATGATGTAGATGTAGTTGCCTCAGGTGATAATAAGGCTAAAGACGGAGTTGGTACTCGCTTCAGCCAAGTTATGTCGGTCTGGCATTCTACTGATCTAGTAGAAGCTTTAACAACACTAGCGAAAGTCTTCCCAGAAGATGTAGATGGGGTTTCCCCTTCTACAGCCTTCCGCGCTTCGGGATAGGAAACCTTCACCTTTTGGATTTGCTTTTCCAATTTCCACTTAGGGCAGTCCTTGGAAAAAGCGACATGGTTTCCACTACAGTTGCAACAGCAAGGAGTGTCACTACAATCCTTGCTGTCGTGCCCGGACTTGCCACAACGTGCACATCGCAACGAACTTTTGCAAGTCCGAGTTCCGTGCCCGAAGCGCTGACAATTGTAACACCTGAGAGGGTTCGGTATGGATGGTGAAACTTTAATATTTAGATAACCTACTTTTATTTCTGATGGTAAATCGGGTCTATTAAAAAGAAGTATGAATGTATTAGTTGATATCATTTGGCCATCACGACGGATAGAAATACGATCTACGTCCGTGACGCAAATGTCTTTTAATTCTTCCATCATTTCCTCTGAAAAACATCCACTTAGATCGGGGTGTCGAACGACACCCTTCGAGGAGTTCAAAGAAAAATGAGGAGATACACTTATGGGAATATTTACCAAACATGTTGATTTTAATAATAATTCAGAATGAATTTTTCGGTGGCATTCGAGCAATAAAGACCCGTTACGAAGTTTTTTTTACCGATTTAGGTTCACTAGCTAAACCAGCTATTCCTTTGACAATAGCAAATGGTGATAATGATGCTAAAGGCCTCTCAGGGTTACTACTATTGATGACAAGAAACCGAGGCCAGGAATCACTAGACGAGCTAGATGATTCAGTAAATTCTGCCTCGGTAAGCCTACGTTTATTGGTTTTTTTTTTGGGGGGGGGGGGTTAATGTAGCCATGAAGAAAATGTAGAAGATTCATCTCCCGAGACCCCCGACCACCACGGACCACGACCTCCGCACAGGCTCGGCGCGGGACTCCAGCGCCCTAGGGGTAATCGGGAGATATACTCAGATAAAAAAGGGAATAAAAGTTCTGGATGGAGCAAATAAATTCCGAACTTTTATTTTATTTTTACCCAATTGGCCCAAGCCGCTGCTTCTGAGTCGGTAAATTGAATTGGAGGATAATGATATAATCTGTGATTAGAAAAAGTTTTATCTGTTCTGACCACCGACTCGACCAGTGTGGGCCACACTGCCCACCCGTCTAGGAATCCCCTGGCCCAAAGTGATGTATTGGGAAGTATGTTACCCGCAACCACCAGGAGTCCATTCAAAACCGACACGGGTCGCACCTCACGGCAAACGAGGAGCCCCAATTCAGTCGCCTTTTACGACTCGCAATGGGGGACGGTGGACCTATTCTCAACCCCGGTCCACTGGGGGATGGTATAATTTAGAAATTGAGAACCGAGAAATAACAAAAGCTTAATTGGCTGTCAAACGTCGCTTATAAGTGTTACTTCGGTGAGCAGTCTTGTCGGTGTATCATTCCCTAAAGCTGCTGTTATGGAAACCGCAATAAATGGATTTCGGAAAGCCCGTTTATGGCCTCCTAATAAAAACATATTTGATTCAGAAGATAGAAGATAGAACAGAAGCCTTAGTTCAGAAAGCTTCAGATAGCTCTGAAACAAGTTCTGGTGAATCAATCCTTCACGAAATTAATACAGATCTACATCTACATAGATCTACAAGCGAAACATCTATTGAAAAAGGTCTTATTCCGGAGGATACCAACATCAACATGACTTCAGATGTCAAAAATGGTCCACTGAGCCATTTACATAAGCCATCTTTGGGTCTCTCTACGCAATTTGTTCCAGTGAAGGGTGAAGGTCGATGTTTTTTTAGAGCTTTGTCGATTGCCCTTAACACAAACTTACAGTCGGTACAAAGAAACCAAAATACTGGAGAAATACTGGATATTTTATTAGACATACAAGAGACCGCTCAAGCGGACAATCTGCGTGAAAGAGTCAACTCGTTTATGTGTCACAAATCCACCACTGAACCCGGAACATCTATTTTGAGCGATGACATGCCGGAAGGACTTAAGTTTCAATCGCTTGCTGAAAGAATATTGCACATGTCAGAACCTAAATCAATGGTGGGGGAGATGGAAATCCGAGCAGCAGCCGATATATATACATATTTTATGTGGCAACAATGTCATCAAATATGATACAGCGAATGATCAGTCACCGCTTTTAGTACACTATATACCAAATGGTGATGCGGGGCACTACGAAGGAGTCATGGCGGTGGTAGATTCTATTACCCCTTTACTTAAACAAAAGCCCAACCGTGATAAGAGAATATATTCATCAACAGTTACAACTGATAGTCCTTACAAAAAAATCTTGAAGATAAGGCGTTCAAACCCGTTTCTGTCAAAAAGAAAAAATGCATCACTGCCAGCAACAAGAAACCCCTTAAGGACAAAAAGGTGAAAAGCACATTCGCACGTAAAAGATTGTATAATGTTAAAGAAAGCGAAAGATTGTTTAGTTTGTGGTGAACCATTCTCAAAAAGTCGACGTTCCAAGACTCTTCATACTCTCCCAATTTATCTTCTAGATATCAAGTTACCTCTACATGGATCCCCGGATCTTAGTCCTGATGAGAACACCACTATAGTCAGCATTGTCCATGAATATATCAAACTAACACATCGTTTCAAAGCATAGTCGTTTTAGTTGATTCAAGACAGTTTTAATTACTTACTTTTGCCATTTCAGGGTGAAAACCGAACTTACCGTTCGTTCCATTTAGTCTTACCTGACCCATCGTTCGTCCTATTGAGGCTCACCTGATCTATTATTGTTCGTACTATTGAGGCTTACCTGATCTATTATTGTTCGTCCTATTGAGGCTCACCTGATCTATTATTGTTAGTCCTATTGAAGCTTACCTGAACTATTATTGTTCGTCCTATTGAGGCTCACCTGATCTATTATTGTTAGTCTTATTGAGGCTCACCTGATCTATTATTGTTAATACTATTGAGACTCACCTGATCTATTATTGTTAATCGTATTGAGGCTCACCTGATCTATTAATGTTCGTCCTATTGAGGCTCACCTGATCTATTATTGTTCGTCCTATTGAGGCTAACCTGATCTATTATTGTTCGTCCTAATTGAGGCTCACCTGATCTATTATTGTTCGTCCTATTGAGGCTTACCTGATCTATTATTGTTCATCCTATTGAGGCTTACCTGATCTATTTTTGTTCTTTTGAGGGCTACCTTATGTATCGTTCGTCCTATTGAAGGTTACCTGATAAAAATCGTCCGTCCAACTGCGGCTTACCTGATCTGATCTAGCATTCTTATCTCGTCTCTATTGTTCGTTTGATATCGACTGTCGTATTGTTGAGGCTTACCTGATCTATTTATTGTTCGTGCTAATGAGGCTTACCTGATCTATTTTTTTTTTTTGTTCTTTTGAGGGCTACCTAATCTATCGTTCATCCTATTGAAGGTTACCTGATACAAATCGTCCGTCCAACTGAGGCTTTCCTGATCTGATCTAGCATTCTTATCTCGTCTCTATTGGTAAAATGTTTCCGCCAATTACCTTCATCCTATCAATAATGATATTCCCGTCCTTATTTTGACCTCGATCGACCCGGGTCGCTGTGGGGCCATGATGACTTTCGAGACCTCGATGAGCTAAACCTTCCCACCAATATACAACCGTACCACATTTAGATCTCCCGAGAACATTATTATGGCAAAATCCCGTCATCTGTAGATTTAGACTTTAACAAAACAGGACTGCACAAAACACTTACACATAATTTCAAAGACATTGTATATAATATTGTATTTATGTATTGTATTACTGGTAAATGGTAACAGATTAATATAAGTCTCGACTTGTTTCTGAAACCATAGTCTTTATATATGTATGTATAATTTGTGAATAAATATTGTTTAGAAAAAAAAATGTTGACTGTACATATGCTAACGGGGTAACCTACAAATGCGATAGCTGTGACTCTCTGTGAGCCTGTTCATGTCCAACATATTTTTGAAGTTATTTATTTGTTATATTTGTTGCCGTTTATATTCCATATTTTACTTGAATTAAAAAATAAATTTCAATTTATGGATTCTGGATTATGGATTGCGCTTGTTGTAGACGACCATATTTCTTTCTGGTATATTCCCAAAATCGTACCCGAGTACTAAATAGTAACATTGATGGTACGATTTTAAGTACAGGTTTCCGATTTCGTACCGAATCACTTACCAAATAAATGGTCTGTAAACAAATGATGCACATGTGAAATCTTTTTAATTTGAGTTAAATTGAAAGTAATTATCTTTTCATTTGAAAAAAAAAACAAAAAATTGCCCTATTAAAACTATTAGGCGCAACACATTTACTGTTTTCCCTTAGTAGGTACGAAATCGGCGACTCTCCCCTAATAAAGAAAAGGCGATGGAAATTATTTCTTTCGATCTTTATCGTTCGCTTTGACTTCAAGTGAAAATATTCACCGCAATATAACTTTAGCTGTAGTTCAACACATGATGTGGAATAGTTCGGACAATTCAAAGTGTATTGTTGTCTAAATCTATGTAGAAATAGTAGTGGTCTTAAAGTGGACCAGGCTTCATTTGTTTCGGACAATCATCCGACAGCCTCAAACACATGAAATCTTTTGGTTAGCTAATCAGAAATAGTCTACAGAGCTTACCTTTGAAATTTAAGCCTTCAAATCCATGTGTATACATAATTATCCGTGTTTGAAAGTCATAATGTCGTAAGAAATTACGAACGTCCCGCCATATTGGAAAACGGTTCGTCTTTATAGTCAAAGAGTTATCCTTCCCGTCGTGCAATAGCGGTCATCTATATAAATAGACTACAACGTATTTTCAATTGTAGATTTTGTCAACAGGACAATTTTCAGACTGACTGGAGACCAGCCGCGTACAGCACGGAAAAAAAATGAAAAGTGAAATTTTTTGTTTGAGGTATATTTCAAGGTATTTTGCGATTTTCTTAGAGCTTGAGTATTTCTGAGGACTGTTTAAATGTAACAAAGTCCCAAAACGACCCCTAAAAATCAAGCCTGGGCCCCTTTAAACTATTTTCGCCAAGGGAGGCAACACTAGTAAAAAACCTCATGTTTTCGCCGACATTTGCACAGATGGACTTAGTCCAGTAAAACATTTTATGCTAATGGACTTAGTCCGCTAATTCATTTGCCATCTATTTCCATGTTAAATCACAAAATTCAACCTTCTAGAACTTTTTCCAGAAATCTCGTTGAAAACTTTCTTATATGCCACATGAAAGCCAGGCCAATACTTGGTTTCTGTACAAAAATCCAATATAGCATGACCATGAAAATTTTGAAATAAACAAAATGAAAGTAAACCACTACATTTTATCAACATCCGCTTGACTGTCACTGCACACAAAACCACTATTTTTAGAAATAACCTTCCGCCAATTAAATTTCTCATTATCTCAGAAATTCTGAAAGAAAATGCAATTTCAGACATCAAATTTCAAATCTAGACCAAAAATTAGTCCAAAATGGGCATGCAAACACCCCCAAAGGAAGGGAGAAAGAGGATTTCTAAAAATAGAACGGACTCAATTCGTATACAATCATTAGCATAAAATGTTTTAGTGTTCCGAGTCCTATATAGGGGGGCAATTTTTGTTTATTGTCTTAACTTGTTTTACAACATCTCAGGATGAACCTGTCCAAAAATTATGCAAATAAACCCCAAAGTATGCAAATGACAGCGTTTTTACTGATGCACCTCTACCTCTATTTAGCCCTCTATAAGATATCATTGATGGCGCGTCTTACACTAAATCAATCATAACTTTCTTATTTCTCTAAATAAATGAAAATTGTAAAGATTAATAAGTATTTTAACATAATTCCAGCCTACAAACCCCAAAAAGGCAGAAAAAATGGCAATATTTGTTACCTAGTTGGCCATTCAATGTCTCTACACTCATTCTGACTGTTCCTGCTGAAATCTTCATAATTATCTTAAATTTGAGTTTGAAATTGCCCCAGAGATAATTCAGGCTGTTTTTACTGTCCAAAAAGCATTCTACATTCTCCTGATTCCAGGAAAAAGGCATACCATACATTGAAGTGGACTTTCAGGGCAGCTACAGAAACTGTATTCTTGAGGTCTGAAAAATACATAAGAAAAACCAAATTTAAATGGTTGAAATAAGGAATATCTGCATTAGGAATTTTATTAGGACTCCATAGCCTCTTCAAAATGGCTTGTTTTACTAGATATTTAAAGTAGAAAGTGCAAAAAGGGAAAAAAAGGAATTTTTGAAAACTCAATACAATGCACTATGACAGGCCTATTGGCCATAGGCCCCAAAATGCCGATTTCCAATATATGACCCTAAAATTCTAAATTTTCACAAAAATTGAGAGATACCAACCTTTTTTGTAGTTTCCATTCATAAAAAGGCCAAAATTATCAAAAAGCATGTTTGTTTTTGAGTATCAGCTCCAATATTCAGGACTTAACCCGCTAATTCATTTGCCATCTATTTCCATGTTAAATCACAAAATTCAACCTTCTAGAACTTTTTCCAGAAATCTCGTTGAAAACTTTCTTATATGCCACATGAAAGCCAGGCCAATACTTGGTTTCTGTACAAAAATCCAATATAGCATGACCATGAAAATTTTGAAATAAACAAAATGAAAGTAAACCACTACATTTTATCAACATCCGCTTGACTGTCACTGCACACAAAACCACTATTTTTAGAAATAACCTTCCGCCAATTAAATTTCTCATTATCTCAGAAATTCTGAAAGAAAATGCAATTTCAGACATCAAATTTCAAATCTAGACCAAAAAGTAGTCAAAAATGGGCATGCCAAAACCCAAAAAGGAAGGGAGAAAGAGGATTTCTAAAAATAGAACGGACTAAATTCGTATACATTCATTAGGACTCGGACCACTAAAACATTTTATGCTAATGATTGTATACGAATTGAGTCCGTTCTATTTTTAGAAATCCTCTTTCTCCCTTCCTTTGGGGGTGTTTGCATGCCCATTTTGGACTAATTTTTGGTCTAGATTTGAAATTTGATGTCTGAAATTGCATTTTCTTTCAGAAACTGCAGTGACAGTTAAGTGGATGTTGATATCTGGTAGTGGTCTACTTTCATTTTGACTAGTTCAAAATTTTCATGGTCAGGCTATATTGAATTTTTGTACAGAAACTAAGTATTGGCCAGGCTTTCATGTGACATATTGGAAAGTTTTCAACGAGATTTCTGGAAAAAGTTATAGCAGTTTGAATTTCGTGATTTAACATGGAAACTGATGGCAAATGAATTCGTGGACTGAGTCCTGAATCGCCTAAGGTAAGCTTCTTTATAAGTGGTATATTTCAAAAAGTTGTGCATGATTTTGTATGAAATATTTAAGAAAGATACATATATGGTTAAATTACTGGTTTTTGCCATTTTAGCCAATGTTATGCACATAAAGAATGCAACAATGTATCAAACCAATCAGTACATACATTTTCAATCCAACCATAGCCTTAACATTAAAAAAGCAATAATTATCACGCTAGTCAGAAGAGCTATTGATATATGTCACCCCCCCCCCCCACATCTTGAAGACGAGTTAAAACTTATTACGGACACAATGGTTCATCTAAATGGTTATCCTGAAAAGATGGTAAAGAATATCATTTACGAATGCAGAAACCCGAGACTGAAAACACCCAGAGAGGTTCCTGATTCGAATGTGCATGTGAAAATTCCCTATATTGGCAACGACTCCTACAAGATGAGAAGATTACTAAAGGAACATGGGATCAGTGCTCATTTCAAATATGGACCTACCCTTAAAGACCTGCTTCAAGCTGGTAAAGGGAAACAGAAGAAAAAATGGCAAGATAAAGGATGTGCATATCTTATTAAATGTTCATGAGATGCCAAATATATAGGTGAAACCAAACGTCCATTAGAAAAACGCATAAAAGAACATTTATCAAAATCAACAACAATGAAATCAGCAGTGGCCGATCATCTTAAAGCAAACCCAAGACATAGAATTAATATGGAAAAAAGAGTTAAAATTCTAAACAGTCACAGTTTCAACAAAAAAGAACGGAAATTAATGGAAGCAGTACAGATCAAGAAACATAAACCTGAATTAAATTTAGATGAAGGACTCTATCGAAAGCATATGATCGCATATTAATTCCCCATTTATGATAATCTCAAATGACATGTGTTAATTTAATGTTAGATTGCATATAAACCACCTTTGCGTACTAATGTAATTTTATGTAGTATGTGTAACTATTCTGTATAATTGTTAAACGTCAAGTTAAGTTAGGTTATGGCTTCATATAGGATAGGTAAATAGATAGATAAATTGATGCCTTGCCTACTCTATATATTTAACAATATCTTAGAATCTGGTCATAATCCTACGGCCTGGTGTATTGGTAACATAGTACCTGTTTTTAAACGTGGAGACATTAGTAATCCTGACTGCTATAGAGGGATAACTATTGTTAGTTGTATGGGCAAGTTATTTACCACCATATTGAATAATAGACTTTTGAACTATGATAATGTACATAAATTAATCCCAGATACTCAGTTCGGCTTCAGAAAAAATTTAAGTACCACTGATGCTATTTTTATTCTCCAGTCCCTGATAAATCGTACACTGAAATCTAAAAAACGTCTCTGTTGTTGCTTTGTTGATTATAGTAAGTGTTTTAATTTAATAAATAGATCATTTTTATGGTATAAGCTTATTCAATGTGGTATAGATGGTAGAATTTTAAATATTATTCGTTCTTTATACAGTAAAGTGAAATGTTGTGTTGTGAAATGTTGCTGTTTGTCAGATGTATTTTCGTGTTCAACTGGATTATTCCAGGGTGAAATATTATCTCCATTGCTGTTTTCATTGTATGTTAATGATATTGAATCCCATTTAAAGTCTGATAATTGTAAACCTTTAAGTGTATTTTATTTCAACCTCTTTTTATTAATGTATGCTGATGATAAAGTTTTATTTTCGGAAACACCAAAGGGACTACAGGATCTGCTTAACTCACTTTCATCATACACTAATAACTGGGATTTAACTGTGAATACGTCAAAAACCAAAATTGTTATTTTTAGAAATGGGGGGAAGATTACTAATTCTGAGAGGTGGTATTTCAAAGGCGTTGAACTAGATATTGTAAATAGTTTTAATTATTTAGGTGTTTTACTTAATTACAATGGCAAGTTCTCAGTCACCCAGGCACATCTAGCAAACCAAGGTAGAAAAGCTTTATTTTCAGTTATCAAGACTTGCAGAGATAATCATTTTAATGTTAAAACCTCTATTTCTGCGTTTGATACATATGTCGGTAGCATTTTAAATTATGGAGCTGAAGTGTGGGGTTTCTGATATAGAAAAACTACATTTTTACTTTTTAAAATCATTATTAAGGGTTAAACAATCGACAACTCATGATATTTTATTATTTGAATTAGGTAGATATACTTTTAAGTACAATTAGGAAGATTAAAATTTTTAAATATTACATTAAATTAATGACAACTGATAATGAACTATTGCAGTGCTGTTTAACTGATATGATTAACAATAATGATAATTGGATTCCTAATGTAAAACGTGAACTTGATACTATGGGCTTGAGTTATTTGTGGAGTAATGTAAATAAATCTTCATTATATATTTTTAAACAACGCATATTTGATATTTTTCAGCAGTCCTGTTTTAATAATATTTGTCAGTCTCCTAAGGGTATATATTACCAACACTTTGTTTCTCATTTTACACTGCAGAATTATCTTTTAAAGCCCATTGAACCAAGATTAATGATTTGTTTAAGTAAATTACGTCTATCCTCACATAAATTATTTATGGAAACAGGACGTTATTGTAAAACTCCTCGCAATGAGAGATTTTGTTCCTTTTGTCAAACTCATGAACTTGAGGACGAGTTTCATCATATATTAATTTGTCCATTTTTAAATGATATACGCGTAAAATATATTAAAACATATTATATGATTAACCCAAATACTTTTAAGTTTTTTCAGTTATTAAGTTCAGACAATGTAACAGAATTACGTAATTTAGGAAAGTTTTTATATTGTGCCGAAAAATGAAGAATGTTGCATATTTAGTTTCATCCCATATACATACTTTCATTATTATTTTAATTTTCACATTACTCAATAAATTTGATACCATTCTCCGATTTTCACTGATATGTATATACTGTATATATTTGTATGTTTGTATTTGTTATATGAATATTGTTATATTTATGCACCGATGAGTCTTTGACTCAAGGTAAATAAAGAACTTGAACTTGAAGGTAATATATAATTGACTCTTTAATCTTAAGATCAAAGAATATGATGGGTTTGATTAAGGTGTTTATTAATGTATGTATAGTAGATTATTCTCAAGTTGCATTGTTCTAATTTAATGGCTTCTCTACCTTTTTGTATTTATTTGGTTGAATTGTATCACACCCTCAAAAATTGGCCTGAAGACGATAAGAGAATACTCATTGAAACGTCGCCTGTTATGTTCTATTAAAGTAATCGTTATATCCATATATCGTGTGATTGTTTATATCAAATCCGGTTACTAAATGTCATTCAAAGATCATCAAAATTGTAAATATTTGTGTTCCTCCACGTTTTTTTTTTATGAAATGGATGTTATCAAAGAGGATCTTTGTAGAAAACTTGCCAATTCATCGGTTGTGGCCACAAATAATTCCTGCAGGATATGGCAGGGGGCTTTGACATCAAATGGGAAGTATTGGGTTATATATTTTAAGTGTCCCATCAGTCATAGAAGAAAGACCATGAATGTACACAGATTGGTTTTCATGATTTCCATGACAAGATTTCGTTCTGCCATCGAAATTGGACTGTTCCCATTTGTGTCATAACTCATTATGTATTAATATCGAACATCTTAGCCTTGAGCCCCACCACATAAACAATAACAGACAACATTGTGTTTCGGTTCACACCTGTCAAGGCCATGATAGGTATGCCATGTGTCTGTTACAAGGTATTTCTTGTATGTCTGGTCTTTTAGACTTTGATCATAGAGATTTCAATTACATAACATCTGTTCACTATACTGTAGAGTGTCATAGCACAGTAGGTTAATAATGGGCTTACTGCAGCAATATACCAAACTCAGTATTGGTATGCCCTAGCTAGTCACACAGTTTGTTTACATTATTATGATTCTTCATTATGCTCATTATTTGGATGCAAATACTAATAAAAATGGGGATTGAGGGGGGATCTTAGGCTAGTGGAAATTCAAAGAAGAACAAATACTTATAAACCAAACTAATTATCTTTTAAATAACAGACACAATTTTATGGTATACTACTCCTTAGATTTATTATACACACAACGTTTCAACAATCTACATTGTCATCATCAGGTGAAATGAGAAAATGTAATACAAGAAGGTATATATGTACAAAAATAATTGATAGCAACAGTTAATTAGAGGATTAATGGGAGTGGCATTAAGCAATGAGGGGTGATAATAAACATCAGCTCAGAGTGGGGGATTATGGTAATAGATGACTCAATGTATATTAGTGGGAATAGTGTAGTGATAGCAGATGAATGAGATTAATGATTAGTTAGTTAAATTAATTGAATAGGTTCAAGTTCTTTATTTCGTTGAGCAATTCTGCTCATCAAAGTTCTTTATTCCTTGAGTCATACGACTCATCAGACACAAAACAAGCATATAATAATAAAAAGCATACAAATATACAATTCATCAGAGTTATTTACAATATATACAATAGCTGGGAGTAGATTACAGTACATTATTAAGTTTTGATATTCAGAATTTCATCTCTTACGTTATTTGACAAATATAAAAACAACCCAAGATTACGAAGTTCCTTTATATTGTTTACAGACAATAATTGAATTAATTTATATACACTGGGATTATGAAAATAGTATGGTTTAATATATTTTTACGAAGATCATTCAAATGAGAACATATTAGAATATGATGAAACTCATCTTCAATATCGCCTTCATTACAAATTAAACACAGTCTATCACTGCGATTGATATTACGAAATCTACCACTCTCAATACATAAACTGTGGGCTGATAAACGTAACCTGGTGATTAATTTAATGTGATTAATGTTAAGAGATTTAGTAAGATAAAATTGTAGAGTAAAATTCGAAACAATATGTTGATAAATGATGCCTTTCGGAGATGAACAAATGCTTTCAAAGCACTGTTGCTTATAAATATCTAAAATTCTATTTTAAACAATATAAAATGACATCTTATTAAATTTTAAACTTTCCCCAAAATAGCCAAGAACTATATTATATAATTCGGTTTTAATGTGTACAATCCATGGGTCGTTAAAGACTAACATATCATTTAAACAATTTCTTAATATTTTATTATCAGTGGTGAATAATTTTAAATAATATTTGAATATTCTTATTTTTCTTAAAAATGTAAGGGTATCTTCCTAATTCATAGTAGATCATACAACTGCTTGTTGAATTACGAACACCTAATAATTTCTTATAAAAATTTAAATGAAGATTCTCAATGTCTTTAGCCTTATGATTCCCCCATATTTCATAGGAAAGAATGCTGCCAACATATGTGTCAAAAATAGATACTTTGGTTTCAAAATTAAAATAATTGTCATTACATACTTTTAGAATTGAAAATAGAGCTTTTCTACCCTGGTCGGCAATATTTTTCTGCGTTTTCAAAAATTTTCCATTGAAATTTAGATACTTAAATTCATCAACAATATCTAAACTATGATCATTAAAATGCCATGATTCATTTCCTTTTATTTTGCCCCCATTTCGAAATATTACAACTTTAGTTTTTTTAGTATTAACAGTTAAATCCCACTTCTTAGTATATTCTGATAATGAATTAAGTAAATTTTGAAGGCCTTCAGGGGTTTCCGACAACAAAACCTTGTCGTCTGCGTACATTAGAAGAAAAAGATTCATGGCGTTAACAGAGATAGACTGGCAATTATTACTAGTAAAATGAGACTCGATATCATTAATATAAAATGAGAAAAGTAGGGGTGATAAAATCTCACCCTGTAGAAGACCGGTTACACAATTGAAAAGTTCTGAAACGTCACCATTAACTTTTACGCAACACTTTACTTTATCATATAAGGACCGAATGATTTTTAAAAGTTTACCATCTACGCCTTCCTGAATAAGTTTGTACCATAAATTAGCTCTATTTACAGAATCAAATGCTTTTTTGTAATCCACGAAACAGCAATATAATCTTTTCTTTTGATTAAGGGTGCGATTAATTAACGATTGTAAAACAAAGATTGCATCAGTAGTCGATAAGTTTTTACGGAAACCAAATTGAGATGTTGTTATACTTTCATGTGACAAATCGAAGCGTAATAACCTGTTATTAATGATAGACGTAAATAATTTAGCCATACAGCTAATAATAGTAATACCACGATAGTTATCGGGATTAGAAGAATCTCCATTTTTAAAAACCGGTATAATATTACCTATACTCCAAGAAGATGGAAAATGGCCTGTATCTAGAATATTATTGAAAATTAGTAATAAACACGGTAAAAGTTGTGCTTTACAGTTGATAAAAAAATTCATTTAAAAGCTTATCAGATCCACATGACTTGTTAGTCTTAAGTTTTTTGATTGCGTCATTAATCTCAATTTCAGTAATTGGAGTATCATACTCGTTTATATAGCTGTTGTCAATATTTAAAATGTTATCATGTACATGTAGAAAATCTTCTACATAGGTATTATTGTCAGGGGTATTTGATGAGAGTCTGCTAAAATGACCATGAAATTCATTCAAATCAACTTCGTTAAAATTTGAAGATTTGCGTTTTTTAAATAATTTAAAGATGTTTCTTGGATTGTGTTTACGCATAAAATTCAGCATATTACCCTGTTGGGATTTATAAATATATTTGAGCTTTAATTCTAATTTTTTGTACTTAGCTTTCTTATTACTGAACGTTAAACGGTTCTTAGCGCATTTATTTTTGTTAAAAGTATGCAAAGCAAATTTATACTCAGTGAAACGCTGTTTACATTTTTTTTTTTTTTTTTTTTTAAACAATATTTATTCATAAATTACAAGTTTTAGATACATATATAAAAGTTATGGTTTCGGAAACAAGTCGAAACTTATATAAATCCGTTACCATTTACCGATAATACAATTACAATTCAAATACAATTTTATGTACAATGTTTGAAATTATGTTTAAGTGCTGTACAGTCCTGTTATGTTATAGATTAGAGATAGAGTTGCAGATGTTATATACGGAAGTTTGCCAACAGATGTTCTCGGGAGATATAATTTGTGTGATATTGGCTTGCTCATCGGGATCCTGGCAGTCCTCACGGCCCCCACAACGACCTGGTCGATCGGTGTCATGGTGTCTATCGCGGATGAATGACAAAGGATATCAGTTGAGACGGATATGATAAATCACAATGTTGAAACAATGTTGTTGTCATGGTATGGTAGATTGGAATCCCACACATGACTGACTGGGTAAATGTGGTACTAGTAATTCCCAGTTAAAATAAGCCACCAGGGAACAAACATAAAGCAACTATCGCATAGGGTGAATCTTTTTGAGATGAGCCATGAAAAAATAGTAGTAACTATCATCTAGGATGAGTATTAGTTGAAGTGAACCAAAAGAGAATTGTCAGCTAGGGAACACACACAAAGCAACTATCAGCTATCAGTATCTTGGTTTGAATGAACCAAAATAGAACAGACAAGGCGGCTAAAAAGTGGGATGAATCTTGGTTGAGATGAACCACAATAGAACAGACAAGGCGACTATCAACTAGGATGAATCTTGGTTGGAATGGACTACAATAGAACAGACAAGGCGACTAGAAACTAGGATGAATCTTGGTTGGAATGAACCACAATAGAACAGACAAGACGACTATCAACTAGGATGAGTCTTGGTTGGAATGGAACGCAATAGGATAGACAAGGTGACTATCAACTAGGATGAATCTTGGTTGGAATGGAACACAATAGAACAGACAAGGCGACTATCAACTAGGATGAATCTTGGTTGGAATGAACCACAATAAAACAGACAAGACGACTATCAACTAGGATGAATCTTGGTTGGAATGGACTACAATATAACAGACAAGACGACTATCAACTAGGATGAATCTTAGTTAGAATGAACCACAATAGAATAGACAAGGCGACTATCAACTAGGATGAATCTTAATTAGAATGAACCACAATAAAACAGACAAGGCGACTATCAACTAGGATGAATCTTAGTTAGAATGAACCACAATAAAACAGACAAGGCGACTATCAACTAGGATGAATCTTGGTTGGAATGAACCACAATAAAACAGACAAGGCGACTTTCAACTAGGATGAATCTTAGTTGGAATGAACCACAATAAAACAGACAAGGCGACTATCAACTAGGATGAATCTTGGTTGGAATGAACCACAATAAAACAGACAAGGCGACTATCAACTAGGATGAATCTTAGTTGGAATGAGCCACAATAGAATAGACGATGAATCTTAGTTGGAATGGACCACAATAGAGTAGACAAGGCGACTATCAACTAGGATGAATCTTGGTTGGAATGAACCACAATAAAACAGACAAGGTGGCTATCAACTAGGATGAATCTTACATTGATCATTGAACCATGGTTTATCTACCTTAAAACTATTCTTGCGTTTATTATTCACATGTACAATGGTCTTTTTACAATGAGGAGTTATAAGCTCAGTTAATGTTTTAGAAAAATGTTCGACACTCACATCTATAGCCCGTTGACTGAATTCACTCAGTTCACATATTTCGAGAAGAGTATCTTGAAAGTTACTCAAGGTGTTACAAATAATATCCACATTATCATCGTCCCATTTTACACTACAATAATTAAGTGAAATGGCTTCATTACATTTAATGTTATCTACAATAGTAGTGTACTCAAAGGAAAAACATACAGGGGCGTGGTCAGAGAATTCGTTGAAAATACCTGATTGAAAGAACTTAAGCGATTTAAAATATTCATGATGGATTAACACATAGTCAATTGTACTAGATCCCTTAGAATTTGTAAATGTAAAACTGCCATCAACATCATGTTCAGTCCTACCATTAACTATTCTCAATCCTGTCGTTTTACACATTGAAATGAAAAGTCTACCAAACTGATTTACGGTTTTGTCCATGTTGTTACGTTTGATTATAGATATATCAGGGATATAGTCAATTATGCTTGATAATATTTCATTAGTAGAATTGCATAAATTATCATGTTCAATGTAATCAATCAAATCGGCAGTGCGACTGTTAAAATCGCCTACTGCTATCAAAGAATTGCTTGATTTTACATATTTGGTGATCACTTGCTCTAGCTGATCAAAGAGGTTAATATCATTTCTTTCATAAAATACACTGTTGCAGGGGGGGAAGTAAAATGCAAATATCAGTAAGTTAAATGTAGATACAGGGCTGGGCAATACTTGGATTGTAATGATACAATCATTGATGTTTTCAATGATACTACAATTTTTAGCAATTCTATCAGAGAAAAAAACAACAATTCCACCCCCCTTTGCACCTGTTCTTGCAAACTTGTGAATTGAGTAACCAGTGAGTTCAAGCTCATCATCCTGGTGAATCCAACATTCGAACAAACAAATAACGTCATATCTATTTATCACATTTCTAAAGTTAGTATCTTTTAGTTTCTTCCTTAAACCTTTACCAACATTCCAAGATATGACGGTTAATCTACTCCATATGTCCTATGCGTAAACCATTGGCGATTCTTCTGATGAAGTCAAACTGAAATGGGCTGCTCTCTTATTGGGAGGTTGTCTGCTGCTTTCCCATGGTCTTGCAAGGCTTCTTGGGCGATCTGAAGGGCGGGGGTTACTTGCTCTTGGAGTGTCGTTAGGGATAGGCCTGGGAACGTCTACATGCCGGGAGCTATCGTAGGGCCGGTCGTTAACATATAATTGATTCCTTACCAATTTCGTTTTATTACCATTCTCTTTCAACTGCTTCATTAACGGGTATAACCTTTTACGATCATTTTCAATGGCTGCGGGAAATTGTTCGTTAATACCAAAAGGCTTCCCTTTAAGTTTATATGCACTGCTTTTTACCAAAGCTAGGTCATTCTGGTAGAGAAATTTTGCTACGATAGGTCGATGTCTTCCGGGTTGATATTTTCCGAATCGGTGGACATTACCGAACTCAATCCTATGCTCTATATTTAGCTCACAGTAGATAAAATCTCTGAGTTTGGACTCGGTGTCTTCTCCTGTGTTTTCACATAATCCGTTGAAAATTAGATTGTACTTCATTGATCTACATTGTAGATCTATAACAGTGTTCCGTAACATTTCATTTTCTTCCTTCATATTATTCATACACTCGCTAGTGGACTGGTTAGTCTCACACAATCTGTCAACACGACTCATTAAGTTAGTGATATCCACTCTGTTCTGTTCACTCCTTTGTGTAATTGTTTCGTTTGAATCCGATAGTTTTCTAGTATATTTCTCCAAATCACTATACTTGATTTTCATGTCTTTGATATCCGTATCCAAATTGTTAACTTTTGTTGTTAAAGTTGATAAAATGCTGTGGACATCGTCAATTTTAGAAACTTTCTGCTCAATCGATCCAAGCCTCGATTCCAAATTAGTGATTACTCAAGCGAGGAGCGGTCAACCGAAACACGTCCTCTCAGTTCAAAATCAACTACTACTCAGATACAAGTATACAAATACAAATAGAACATATATACATACAGTACAAACAAACATAGAGTACAAACAAAACATATAATACATGGAGAGTTTCACATAAACTGTTATAAATTTCTTACGTCTTTTATATGATAAATTTAAGTATGTGCCTAGTTTTTTCAATATTAAAATATTTTCTGTAGATAAAAGTTTTATAAGTTTATACATACTAGGGTATTTAAAATAATATGATTTAATAAATTTATACCTATAATCACTGTATAAAGGGCAATATAAAATAAAATGAAACTCATCTTCAATAACACTGCTTTTACATGATAAACAAAATGGACAAAATCTTTTATTACGGTCAATTTTTGTGTAACGCCCTGTTTCAACATGTAAAGAATGTGCAGATAAACGTATTTTTGCAATTTTTAAAAGATATAATTTATATATTGGTTTAGTAAGATATGGTTGAAGTTCAAATTTATTAGTTGAATTGATATATAAAGTACCTTTTGGAGAATCACTTACGAGTTCATGACATTCTTGTTTGAAATTATCTAATATTCTTTCTTTAATTAATGCGAAGGAATGTAAATAAAACTTTGGATTTTCCCATATATAGCCAAGTCCAATTTTATATAAATTTTCTCTTATGCTTACTATCCAAGTATCATCATGGCTACATCTTTCAATTAAACAAGATTTTAATAAAATGTTTTCTGTACTTAAAAGCTTAAACCAATATTTAAATATTCTACATAATATGATTATATACAATGGAAATCTACCTAGTTCGTAATAGATCATAGAATTCATAGTTGATCGCTTGACTTTAAGAATAGATTTTAAAAACAGTAAATGAATGATTTCAATATCTTTTCCTTTATGGAAGCCCCAAATCTCACAACTATAGTTTAGAATGCTACTGACATATACATCAAATACATGTAACATAGTTTCAATATTAAAATAATTCTGATTGCAAATATTTAAAATAGAAAATAGTGCCTTCCGCCCTTGGTCTCCTAACTGTTTTTGGGTTTTTAAGAATTTGCCGTTATAGTTTAAAAGCATTCCCAAGTAGTTAAACTCATCAACAATTGCTAGTTTATTATTATTAAAATACCATACTTCATTTTGTTTAATTTTCCCACTATTTCTGAAAATTACTACTTTAGTTTTATTGATATTTACAGTGAGGTTCCATTTAAATGTATATGATTGTAATGAGTCTAATAGTTCTTGAAGTCCTGTTACTGTTTCTGAGAATAAACATCTATCTTTCCAAATGGCAGGAAGGTGGATTCCCTGGTCTCGGTTTAGTTCTGGGTTGAGTTTGTAGATTTCTATGGCTTCTCTTATCTCTCTTGTGTGCTTGTGGGGGATGTTCATAGCAAGGATGTCAGTTTGGTCCCATTCTATGGTGTGGTTAGGGTGATGACTTCTATGTTCTGCAACGGCGCTGCTCATATCTTGGGTGTTGGTCTTGGTCTTATGTTGGGCAATTCCGACACTGGCTGGGTTGGATGAGTGACCGATGTATGTTGCTCCACAATTGCAATTTACTTTATATACTATTCCACTGGGGGTCTGCTGGGCGGGACGATATTTTACCATTGGCTTGGAGTAATGTTTTTAGTGGGCTACCTGTAGTAAAGTAAACCTATGTGTTGAGGTTTTTCTGCAGAATCCGCTTAATCTGATAGCTTTGGTGTCCAATGAATGGTATGCCAATCCTGCATATGGGGGACTGTGATGTGGCTGGTCTCTGAGTTCGGGTATTAGTGTTTAAAGTTTTCGATATGATGTTATCTGTAACTACTTCTGGGTATTGGTTGTATATGGTAAAGACTTTCTTGATATGCTCTATTTCTCCTGGGAGGTTGTGTGGGTGACAGGTTTCAGAGGCTCTCTTTGTTAAGGCTGCAATTGTTCTGGTTTTGGTTTGGTGGGGATGAAATGACGTAGAATGCAGGTATTGGTCAGTATGGGTGGGCTTGCGGTAAACTGATGTGCTGAGGTTTGTTGGAGTTCTGGTGATATTGATATGTAGGAATCGTAAAACCTGATCTATTTCTTTTTCTATGTTAAATTTGATGCGGTTGTGCTGTTGGTTGAGGTGGTTAAGGAGTTGGTCCTCTTCATCATTTTCAATCATGGCGAATACGTCATCTACCTTCCGGTACCAGCATAATGGTTTGATTGGTGTGGTGGATAAGGCTGAAGTTTCACATTTTGACATGAAGGCTTCGGTGAGGAGTGGTGATAGGGGGGATCCCATGGGTAGACCATGTATCTGCAGGTACATACTGGAATCCCAGGTAAAGTAAGTAGTATTGACGCAAAGGTTGATCAGTCTGATGATGCTTTCTGGTTTTAGTTGGGTATTCTTCAGGAGGTGGGGGTTTTGGTTGATAGTGTGGCTGAGGGAATTTATGGCTTCATCTTTAGGTACATCGATGAATAGATCCACAACGTCATAGCTGACCATCTTTCCAATTTTTTTGGTTGTTTTTACTGTAGCTCTTGAATGAGTGGTATTGGAGGTAGGTGATTTCTTTCTTATTCTGTTAACAATGCCTTCAGGTCTTTAAGTAGTCTCTTGGTGGGATTTCTTCTACTGTTGATTACTTTGTATGTGGTGGTATCTTCAAGCGTGTTGTTGACTAGGGATTTAAAATTGGTACTGTCCATTACAACTGTGGCTTTACCCTTATCTGCTTGTGCTATGGTGATGTCTTTATTCTGGCGTAACTCTTTAATAATTATCTTTTCTTTTTACTTTTTCATTTTCAGTGCAAATAATACAGTTTTTACAAGCATTACATCATAAAGTATAAGAATGTTCATCATCCTGAGATACACTTGGTATGTCTAATTGTCCTTTTCTGTAACCACTATCAGTTGAATTTGATTTCTTATATTTTGCAAAATCATAAATTTTATTTCTTTATTCTGGCGTAACTCTTTAATAATTATCTTTTCTTTTTACTTTTTCATTTTCAGTGCAAATAATACAGTTTTTACAAGCATTACATCATAAAGTATAAGAATGTTCATCATCCTGAGATACACTTGGTATGTCTAATTGTCCTTTTCTGTAACCACTATCAGTTGAATTTGATTTCTTATATTTTGCAAAATCATAAATTTTATTTCCTCGAGAGAAAAGCTTTCTTCTTTTAACTTCTGGTCTTTTTTCATATTGTCTATAGTACAATGATTGTTTCTCAATACTACAGAATGATTGCAAATTCCCCAAAACTCTGCCTTAGTTTCTGTGGCCTCCTTTACCCCGAGATTTGATCTTAGGATCGTCGATGAAAGCTGTCGTATCCATAAGTTTAACTCAAGTGTTATATGTTCTCAATTCCATGTACACTTATTACACAGTACATGGACCGGATGTATATTGTTCTTATATGTAAATCCATGTCTATAGTTTGTACCATACCCGCATGGCTGAATAACAATATTACTTTAGTTTACTCTCTTTTTATCTATATAACCCACGACCCAGATCATGACAATGGCGACGAGAATGGTAAAATTCTAGGTATGATTGGGCTCCATCCAACAAAAGTAAGAATTGATAGAATTCCAACTCTAAACTCATCTATTTGTTGATTTTTCGACAAATGCTTCGCGGAGGACATCACGTTCCTGAAGTTTCAACACAAAGGCATTCGTAAATTTCTCCACTCAAGATTATATGATGAATACTCTACCAATATTTCCAAGTTTTCATGTAAACAGCAAACCTGACTCTCATCTTACAACAGGAATACGTTGGGCAAAATATTTGTCAAGGTTTGAAAATATGTTGGTTGGTTATGCAATCACTGATGATAAAAGAAAGAAAGCTTTACTTTTACACTACGCTGGTGAAGAAGTTTATGATATATTTGAGACTTTACCCGACACTGGAGATGATTATAAAACATGTAGGGATAAATTAACAGCTTATTTCAATCCAAGAAAAAATGTAGAATTTGAAATATTCACATTTCGAGAAGCCAAACAGAATTATGAAGAAACACTTGATAGTTTTCACACACGCCTTCGTGAATTATCACTCAATTGTGGCTTTGATAATGTTGATAGAGAAATTAAGTCAGAGATAATAGCCAAATGTTCATCAACAAAACTACGAAAGTCTGCCCTCAGAGATCCAGATCTTGATTTAACAAGAATACTAGCACAAGGCAGAGCTGCTGAACAAGCTGATCAACAAATTGCTGAGATGAATAAGTCACAACCTAAGCTTCAGTCTCAACAACGTCAAACACATGAGGATGTAAATAGAATTCAAAGATTTTCCCAACGCGAGAAATTTAGCAATGTCAAACCTTCACACTCTAAAAGTTCCTGCAATCATTGTGGTGGAAACTGGCCTCATGATGGTGGAATGAGTAAATGTCCTGCAAGAGGAAAAGACTGTTCCAAATGTGGTATTCAAAATCATTTTGCTAGATGTTGTAGATCTAAAACTGGGTTTAAATTTAACAATCACCAGAAGAATACACAAAAGTTTCAGGGGAGACAACCAAGAAGATCACACAAAGTTAATTCTATGCCTACAAAAGAAACTCTTAATTTCTAAAGTGATGATGAAGGTTATATATTTTCGACAAAGAATAGGAAATCGACACTTCCCACTGCTAAAGTTAAAATTGGTAAATTGAAAATACCAGCTGAAATGGTTCTAGACACAGGCACTAGTATTGATATGTTGGGAAGAAGCACATATGAAAATTTACAAGTAACACTAAAACCTACAAGTCTACAGTTGTTCGCTTATGCATCAAAATGTACAGTGAAGTTATTAGGAAAATTTGACTCTTATATAACTAATCCTCAAAATAATAAGACCACAATAACTACATTTTATGTTGCTGCTGATAGTAATGACTCTCTATTAAGTTTTAGTACAGCTGAAAAACTAGGTCTGATACAAATACCGACAGTCAACTATACAACCGCAAATGTTCCTGTTAGCCAGAAGTTAGTTGAAGAATATCAAGATATATTTCATGGTCTAGGTAAACTGAAAGATCACAAAGTTCATCTACACATTGATGAATCAGTCAAACCTGTCATACAACCACACAGGCGGATTCCATTTCATCTTAGAACTCAAGTTGAAGATGAAATCAAAAAGTTATTAGATTTAGATATCATTGAACCAGCTAAAGGTCCTACTTCTTGGATTTCACCAATTGTGGCCTCACCCAAACCTAAAAATCCTTCAGAACTGAGATTGTGTATCGATATGCGTGCATCCAATACTGCTATTGAACGTGAGAGACATATCACACCTACAGTTGATGATTTGATTAATGATCTTCACAACGCTAAGATATTTTCAAAACTCGATCTAAATAAGGGCTATCACCAATTGGAATTAGATGAAGCTTCCAGATATATAACAACCTTTTCAACTCACATTGGTTTGTTTCGCTACAAACGTTTGAATTTTGGTACAACATCTGCTGCTGAAGTTTTCCAAAATGTCATTCGTCAGACACTAGCTGATATTAAAGGTGCTCGTAATATCAGTGATGATATTATTATATTTGGAAGTAATCAAGCTGAACACGATGAAGCACTGCGCCAAACATTTGAAAACTCAGAACTAAAAACTTAACTCTTAATGGCAAAAAGTGTGTGTTCAATAAATCTTCTCTTGAATTTTATGGTTATACCTTTTCAGAGAAAGGAATAGGCCCTGATCCTAAGAAAATAGCTGAAATTGAAAAGTTTCCAGAACCACAAACTGTCTCTGAATTAAGAAGTTTTCTTGGAATGGTTAGCTATTGTTCTAGATTTATCAAAGGTTATTCAACTGTATCTGCACCCTTGAGAGAACTAACTCACAAGAAAACTAAATGGAAATGGACAGGAAATTGTCAAAATGCATTTATGTCTCTTAAGAATATACTACTAGATGCTAAAACTATTGCTTACTTTAATCCACATCACATCACTGAAGTCATAGCTGATGCAAGTCCAGTTGGTCTAGGAGCAATACTAACTCAACGTGAAACTGTCGATAGTGCACCTAAAGTTGTAGCTTACGCTTCCAGAGCTCTCACGAAAGTAGAACAGAGATATTCTCAAACAGAACGTGAAGCCTTGAGTCTTGTTTGGTCATGTGAACATTTTCATGTTTATCTATATGGCTCAACATTCAATCTTATTACGGATCACAAACCGCTTGAATGTATATTTAATAATCCGTTATCCAAACCACCTGCAAGGATACAACGATGGGCTTTGCGACTGCAAGACTATAATTTTAGAGTTCAGTATATGAAAGGAACCGATAATCCTGCAGATTTCATGTCACGTCACCCTAATCAATCGAGAATAACTCAGGAATCAGTGAAATCTGAAACTTATATTAACTATGTCATTTCATCTGCTTTGCCTACAGCAATGAATATCCAAGAAGTTATAGACGAAACTGCTAAAGATCCTACTCTATGTTTAGTATCTCAAACTATTCTTGATGGTAAATGGTATGACATTGATAAACACATGTGATGTTAGCACACGAAGGACATCATGGGTTAACTCGTACAAAACAATTACTTCGTGGAAAAGTTTGGTTCCCTGGAATAGACAGTTTAGTTCAAAAACAAATTAATTCTTGTATTGCCTGTCAAGCAAACTCTTCTAAGGTGTATACAGAACCTCTTGTTATGTCAGAATTACCCAATGAACCGTGGACACGTGTTTCAATTGATTTCTGTGGTCCATTCCCTAATAGTTATTATTTACTCGTAATCATTGATGACTATTCTAGATTTCCCATCATAGAGACTGTAAAATCTACTTCTGCAGAGTCAACTATTCCTGTTCTTGATCGTATCTTTTCTGAATATGGAATTCCTGAAGTTGTGAAAAGTGACAATGGTCCTCCATTTCAAGGTCACGATTTTGCACAATTTTCTAAATATTTAGGATTCAAACATCAGAAAATAACTCCTTTATGGCCTCAAGCCAATGGTGAAGTAGAAAGACTTATGCAACCTCTGTGTAAATGTATTCGTTCCGCACTTGTAGAAAACAAGAATTGGAAACAAGAACTCTATACATTTTTGCGAAACTATCGTGCTACTCCACACCCTACTACTAATCATACTCCAGCTGAATTGATGTTTGATAGAGCTATTAGAACAAAACTTCCTCAAATCATGTTATCAAATGATCAAAATAAAACTGTAAAAGATTATGATACTCGTCAAAAATCTAAGATGAAAGTTTATGCTGATGACAACCGCTCTGTAAAACATCATAAATTAGCCATAGGTGATAAAGTTTTGATTCGTCAGACGAAAAAAAATAAATTTTCTACTGCTTATAATCCAAAACCTTATACCGTTATTGCAGTGAAAGGTAGTATGATCACGGCTAAGAGACATGAACATTGTATTACTCGTAATAGTTCATTTTTTAAAATAATTCCAAAGGATGTTTCTATTTCTTTTGAAGAAGAAGAGGATGAAGATGATATAGAATTTAATGTGGATAATAATCCTGATCAAATGATACAGCCTAATGCTAATCCACATGAACTACAAGTAGCTCAAAGAAGATATCCGATGAGAATTAGACGACCCCCTAGATTTCTCATAGATGAACTGTAAATGCTTTAAACGAAGTGGTGTATATTGACAATTATATTTGTTTTAAAGTGATGTTTGTTGTAACGCATTTAGTTTATTTTCAGCAAGTATCACATAGACTCTAAAAGTGATTCTTATAGAAAGTGTAATAGGTTAAATTCATAAGTAGTGAAGTTCAGTTTATGTTTACATGTATTTAAAGATTGCTCACACTCTTTATTCAAGTTGGGGAGGATTGTCGTATCCATAAGTTTAACTCAAGTGTTATATGTTCTCAATTCCATGTACACTTATTACACAGTACATGGACCGGATGTATATTGTTCTTATATGTAAATCCATGTCTATAGTTTGTACCATACCCGCATGGCTGAATAACAATATTACTTTAGTTTACTCTCTTTTTATCTATATAACCCACGACCCAGATCATGACAAAAGCCTTCCCATAGCATTTCTCCCGTAATTCAGATTTTTGGGAAGTGAAATGCTTATGCTGTTTATTGACTCACACTTCTGCGTGTCTGTTTTGAAACGAGTCTTGTCGTCGATGGCTTCCTCACTTAATCTTATTTTTAACAGTTCGTTTAACAAAAACTTATTGTCATTCATTTGTAGGCTTGTTAAATTGTTTGAAGCCAGAAACATAGATCTGTTCCACCAGCTGTTTATATGACCGCCACCACAGACTACAGAGTTCGAATTGCACTTGGAACAGTCTCCATCATAACTCATAACTGTTGCTTGCAGTAGTTTTGGCAGCTGTTTTTTCAATTTGGTCATATCTCCACAGTAAGTAGAAACAGTTCTTTGATGACCAGACTACATCTTGACTTAATGTCTTGACTCAATGTTTTCTTTTGACTCTTCTTGTCAACTTGTGTTTTCCCACTGAAAATACCATCACTAAATTTTGTACAGAAACCAAGTATTGGCCAGGCTTTCATGTGACATACAGGAAAGCTTTCAACGAGATTTCTGGAAAAAGTTATGGAAGGTTGAATTTCGTGATTTAACATTGAAACAGATGGCAAATGAATTGGCGGACTGAGTCCATAATATAGAACTCAGACCAGTAAAACATGTTATGCTAATGATTGTATACGAATTTAGTTCGTTCCATTTTTAGAAATTCTCTTTCTCCCTTCCTTTGGGGGTTTTTGCATGCCCATTTTTGACTAATTTTTTGTCTAGATTTGATATTTGATGTCTGAAATTGCATTTTCTTGCAGAATTTCTGAGATAATGAGAAATTTAATTGGCGGAAGGTTATTTCTAAAAATAGTGGTTTTGTGTGCATTGACAGTCAAGCGGATGTTGATAAAATGTAGTGGTTTACTGTCATTTTGTTTAGTTCAAAATTTTCATGGTCATGCTATATTGAAATTTTGTACGGAAACCAAGTATTGGCCAGGCTTTCATGTGACATACAGGAAAGCCTTCAACGAGATTTCTGGAAAAAGTTATGGAAGGTTGAATTTCGTGATTTAACATTGAAACAGATGGCAAATGAATCGGTGGACTGCGTCCAGATCGGACGCACCTCTAACATGACTGTAATTATTATGTAAAATAACATTAAAAACACAACGTGAACTGTACATTAAATCTTTGTGGTCCACAAATCATCGACACATGAAATTAAATCCAGATTTTTTTACACCATTTCTTGAACAATATTACGGTACCTTTCAATAACTGGTGATTATATTAAACGTTCTTAAATAAGAATATGGTGAACTGAAATTTAAATTTATGATGCGGCTCATTTGTTTCAAGTTACGGGCAAGGTAAACCTTTCAAGTTGGCAAAGCTATGAAACATTCTAAAAACATGTAAACCAAATAGATCTAGAAGGGGTAGACTATCAAGACAAACTTCAAAATAACTGAAAAACCTGAAAAAAAATTGTTTAGAAATATGTTATTACCAAATATTTCTCAAAACTCCCATAAACCCAGAAAACCCTGATTATTTCAGTATTATTTTATTTGATTCAAACCTTAAATAGGGTGTTTAGTGACGTCACACAATCTTGTCAAAAATTGCGAAATCGTTACTTTCACGTCTTCAACAATTCCTCCCTAAATCCCACAATTTTATACCAAGACATATTATATATCAGTAAATGTGAAATTGAATAAGCTTTTCAACAATGTTTTTTAATAATTTTTATATCTACAAGTTTTCGAGGAATTTTAGGTTGAAATCGATTTTTCGACCGTCGGCCATTTTGTCGCCAATGACTCAATTTTTTTTGCGAAAATGGAAGCTTTTTTAAACGAATTAGCGGGAGAGTTGACTGCATCGGTTTCGACAAAAGTGGAACTGGTGATTAGAGAAATGGATGAATATATAAATTAGAGTGAACAAATATTAAAATTTGAAAAAATAGCGTCGAAAATACGTGAAAAGCTCAAATGCACCACCTGAATTGTTCTTACGAATGTTTTCTCATCACAATATTTGCTATTCTATCGAATAAAATTAAAATGGATGATGGGCGTGGAAGTTTGATTAACAGGTAATTTTCGCCAAATTACCACCTGTTTGAACTTTGACCTGTTCTTAAGCACCTATTGCACCGACCAAACTGTGCTTACGAATATTTTTTGAAATCCTGACGACTGGGCTAATATTTGGGCATAAGAATTTTTCTTGGGCTCAAAAGTTTGATTAAAACGCTAATTAGCCCTAATTAAAGGTGTTCTTAAGCACCTTTTGCACCACCCGAAGTGTTCTTATGATGTAGTTTTATGATCAGCACACTTCATAGTTACCTTTTATGGAACAAACATTGATGGGCTCGATATTTTGATTAAACGTGTATTTGGGGGATCTTTGTGGAGCTGTGCCTAGGTAATGCACCAAGCGGGGACCTTAAGAATTCTTGATTTTGAAGTCCTATAGTAATGTCTTAACAATGGAGGCATAAAACCTTTTGGGCTCAACTTTATGATTAAACTCCACCTAGCTCCCGGTCCATTTAGTTGACTTCTAATCTGATTACAGCCTGAGGTCAAAGGGAGATAATTTGTTAACCCTAGCTTTGACATAGTTACGGTTAGCACTTAAAACAATTTTTTATAAATATTTTTTTCAAGAGTTAATTTTTTTAAAGAACTATGTGACATGAGAATTCAATTCACCTTGTAATCATAGGAAGCGATTTTGCTATTTTGACTGTGACATTGGAAGAGTTAAAGTCTGCAATTTAAAAAAGTTTTCTTTACATATTTTTAAAATTTTTTAAAGAGTTACTAGAATATTTTTTCCTTTTTTTTAAGTATTTGCATTCTTTATCAAATTTGAGCAACTCTGCGAAATGAGTTAAATCAATGTGTGGCCAATGGGAGACAATTTGCTGTGACCAAGTTAGCTTTAAGGACTTGGGCTTCATTAATATTTTTATATTTTTTATAATATTTTTAACAAATTTTATTTATTCTTTTTTTCATTGTAAATCTTACAGGGGTTATAATATTTGACTACTATGTTGGATGTGGTTGATTCTAGTACCATTAGAATCCTGCAAACAGCTTTAAAATGATATATGACACGGTTCATATTTAGTGAATTAACATTTTTTTCTTCTATTTTGGCCATCTTGAATAAATCTAAATTTAATCTCAAAATGGTACTTCATCTATATTGTAATAGAATGGAACTTTTAAACTAAATAATATAGTCAAACTGGATTAAAGAAACACAAAAGGCCGACATAAATTGTGCGGAATGTTTTTTTTAGCTAGATTTTGTTGAAAGTCGCCTTAAAATTTATGAAACCGAAAGAATTTTGTATATATCTTATATTTGTATTTATATGGTTCTTATTTAATTCAATTTCTCCTTTTTATAGTCCCTACCCTTTGAGCCAAAGAAGGAGCATTGTAGACAAAATCATCTCCGATTTCTCGACTTCGAACTGCCATACCTTTTGTTCTAATTGATATGTTTTCATTCTGTAAACTGTATTTCCACCTTTGAAAAGAGCTGGTTAATTAAAATCCAATTTTAAACAAAACCTTAGAGAAAATAGATTCAATTTGTGAACGCGTCACCCATTTATGTAGTGCTTTTTTGGACTACTTTTGTTTTAGAAGGAGTATGATAGCATACAACTGCAGTCTAGTTTAAAGGATATACCAAGCACTGTCCTCCTATGTGATTATTATTGTTATTATGAATTATTACGTGAATATAAGTAACGTAAAAATATTTCTATTTATATTCATCCTAAGAAAATATATTCGATTGGTAGGGGGCTGGGCATCTGATTAATATGCAATGCTAAACATACTTGAGGTGCTCAAGGTCATTGAGGTTGCTTCCAAAAGTACTGCCCGATTCTTGCTGATGTTCCAAATGATTGAACTTTTACAATGAAGCAACACACAGCACATCAAAATTTTTTCCGAAGGGTTAATGTGTCAATAAAACATGAAACACAGCAATCTAATGTTTTTCCAGAGGAATAATGTGTCAATAAAACATATAACATACAGCACATCTAATATTTTTCCAAAGGGATAATGTGTGAAAGGTATACTGCTTCTTTAAATTAACATTAACTTTTAAAATGTTAAACTTGACCAATAAGAGCATTTTCATCAACAGATATACCTGCTGCCAGGTATTCTATTACTTTATAAAACCAGGTTAGTTTAGTCCATTAAGACACAGTATCACTTAAAAGAATAATACAGCACATGTAAAGTTTCTTCAAAGGATTAATGTGTCTACTCACAGATGAATATTATGCATTGAGAAATTTGACGGAATCGTCATTAACATCCTGCACCAGATGATTGATGGAATTTATTTCAATCTCTAAATGGTAATAAATATCATAAACAACGTCAGGATTATCATCAATACCAGAAGTAACATCTAAAACACTTCCATGATACCATTTACACTTGTCAACAAATAATATAAGGAAAAAAGTGCTAATCAATCCTTTGTTTGAGATAAAATAAAAGATACCGTACTGTTCTTAATTATACAAAAAAAAAAAAAAAAAAATAAAAAAAATTGCTTAATACCTATTATCAACCTACTTGTGGGAAATTTCCCGACCACCAAAACGTTTGCCTTGCTGCCCTTTTTGGTGATCTTGTGATGGTTTTGGGTTTGGTGCCATTACAACTAGGCTAACGAGGCTCCTGTATTGTTTCTTTCTGTAAAAACTGTAAAATGATTTTACATGAAAATGTGAATAGAATTCTTGAACTATTTTTAAAACTTACCCAGTCATTTCATTCATTCCATTGGTGACTTTAAGAAGTATACTGGAATGGTCTAAAAAGAATTCAACAATTATTTCCTAACAGTTCACTCAAAAATAATACTTACTTAGACACCAGGTTCTCTGATGCGTGGACTCTTCCCATATATTGGTGCAGACAATTCTGGTAGCAGACAAGTGTAGTAGACTTCTGTCAGTTTCGGTAGCACCTTCTTTACCCAAGTTCAACAAATATTCTTCCAATATGAAGTTGATGTGGAGAAATAGGTCTTACCACAAAATCCGACCACATCATTTTAAAAATATTCAGCTGAACTTGCACTTTAAGAAGAATTAATGATTCCCCCCAATCATTCGTCATTTTCCATCATTTTGCTTTATGTACAGGTCGAGCACTAAGCAAGCGCTTAAGTTGGCGACGCCTCTCTCTGTTGTCATACAAAGAACGAGTTGGTTCGGTGTATGTGTGTGTGTGACCTTTTCCCAAACAATAGGTCACTCGGTTCTTATTTGTTTTTGGAAAAACACCATCGTAACATTTGCAGTGCTAAGACCCTCAATTTGTTAAAAAAAATTGTTCACCATCAAACTTGGCACGAATGTTTATCCAGTCCTCAGCTAGATTTGTGGTAAAGTTACCAAGCAATCTATCAGCTTTAGATGCAATGCGGTTCATGGACAAACTTCTTCCATGATTTTCTGGTCAGCTGCAGATACTCCTCTTCCTGGTAGCGCTTATCTGGAATTTTCTTTTAAAGAACAACTATCATTCTAAAAGTGTTGCTGATTCTCCCGCAGCTGATATAACTGACTCTGATTGTTAATCTTCACAGGTTGAAGTAGGAATGTTTGCTATACTTTCACCTGAGGACTTCTTTCAGAATTCAGAACACCTGGTATGATCGCCAAAAAGATGATGAATGCAGTTCTTCATGTCCTGAACTAGTTTCTTACAAGCCAATGATCTGTTTTTTTTTTGGGGGTTTTTTTTTCAGAAGACCTCATGCGAATAGCATGACAATTAAAGTTCGGTGCCTCGGACTAACTCAATATAAGCTCAACAACACGAAGGTGTCCCCAACGTAGACTACAGTAAAGGAACTTCCACCAAAGACACGTTTTCGACACTTCCGAGCATGCCGTCCTACAGTCAACAACGTGGCACGAACTTGTAACCATCTTAATACCTATGTAAATCACTGTAATAAAGTTATTTAACATACACGACGTGAAGTCCTACATTCCAGTCAGTCTTGTGTAATCCCTAGTACACAATTGGTGCCGTGACCAGTTAAACAACTTGGTGCTGAGATTAGAGAAACTACGCTGGATTTTTTGGTAATTAACTTTTGCAGTATTTCAAGGCAGAAATGATAGAGGGTTACAGCTTAAGCGGCAGAAACCAGGTCCTTTTCCTCGACGGATGTTCGAAAACTCATCATCGACAGTCAGCATCCACGAATTATATCTGAAGATTACATGAAATTGGTAAACATAACCATTTTTTGTTTTCCCCGTTTACTACTCTAATTGATCTAAGTGAAAAGAGGGTGAAACTCAGAGTTCAGAGAACCTGTAAAAACCCAAAAGTTTGAAAAAACAGCTCTTTGAAAGTTTTTTACAAAGAAGATCGGGGTTCCAAATCAGGAAACCCTGATTTAAAGTTTGTTGTCGACAAACTTTAAGTCCAAACACGATTCAAGAATATGATACCAAAAAAGTTCCCATTCAAATGAAAGTACCAATTTCCGAATTGACTTTAAAATGTATATGTATAGATAACCCATCAGCTGTTACCCGCATTGTGTTTTTCATACACCTTGGGCAAGTAAACACTTTTTGGATTAAACAGCGGATTTTTGTAAACTAAAAAGTATTTTCCAATTTGAGGTACAACGCAAAGGTCCTTTTGGGATGTTTCGAAAAAAATTCATGACGTAAGGATATATCTGAGTACAAATTAACTATCTGAAAGGTAGCTATTATCTGTCAAAAAGATTGAGGGTTCCAAGCCGAAACGAAACAACCATTTTTCAACATTTCGAAATTATGGAAATCGTACTCTATCAAAAACCTTTTGTTTGCTTTGGTCAACATTTTGAAACCTCAGTAGGGTGCCAATTTTAAGACTTTTATGATGCAGATTGGGATATGACTTTGGAGAGTTGCAGCTGTTACCGGCCTTTTGGAAAATTCTAGCCTTTTTGGAAAAGCTTACTATTTTAAACAACAATTCCGAGACGTATACCAGAAATTCTTCTAATGGAGTGATACAATTCATTTGAGGTCAAGAAATTAGCGTAAAAAAAATCAGCAAAAGTAAAACCTTTCAAGTAAAAAAAACCACTAAAAAAAGAAACCTTTTAGGATCCAAGCCAGACACACATACTCAGTTCAAATTTTCCCAAAAAAAACTTTTCAAAATTCTTTTTGTCTTTTTTGGTCAAAAAATTTTGAATTTTTCTTTTAGGTGTCAACCTTAAGAGCTTTTTTAAGCAGCAGGTAAATATCCGATTTGGGCGTTGAGCGTTATCATTTGGAAACCTTTCAATTCCCTATCTCCACCCTTACCATTTTTCGCTTAACGTTAAACCTTTCAAGGGGTATGACTTTATTATTTTAGGTAAAGAATGGTAAAACCTTTAAGTTGGAGATTTTGATTTCATGAAAAATCGACCCCGAATTTTGGAAACTTGCTCTTGTTAAGGGATTTAACCATAAGGATGGCTTTGTTTGTGTGTCAAAAACCAAACATGGACACCAATCGTCTATTCTACGCTTTTGGTTACCAGCAGCACGCAGTGAAGTATCCAGAGTTCTGCGGCGATGTGTTATTTGTCGTTATCATGTTGGTAAACCTTTCAGACTTCCTCCATCTCCAGCCTTACCAGTTTTTCGTCTTAATCGCCTTAAACCATATTCAACGGTTGGTATAGACTTTACGGGTTATCTTATGGTAAAGAATGGTAAAATCTCATTAAGATTGGAGATGTTGTATTGGTGCATGATAAAGATCGACCCCGAAGTTTATGGAAACTTGCTCTTGTTAAGGATTTAATCCATGGAACGGATGGCTTTGTTTGTGCTGCATCAATTCAGACCAAACATGGAGCTACCAATCGCTCTATCCACCTACTCTATCCATTAGAAGTATCCCTTTCAGAACCAAATGAATTCTTTACAGATACAAGTTCTTCGATTCCACAAGTAGAGACTGGTCCTTTGAGACGAAGCAAGAGATTCGCCCCCACCCCAAATTTGTGGAATCTTCTGAAAGTGACAATTAAAGTTCGGTGCCTCGGACTAACTCAATATAAGCTCAACAACACGAAGGTGTCCCCAACGTAGACTACAGTAAACCGTCTGATTATCTTCAACCGTCTATTCAACGATTTCAACGGAATCTCAGTTGCACATACTTTTTTCGAAACCACCCTCCACGCGGTGCTAGAACAATGTTTATTCCTAAATCCACCTGGAAACCACCTAAAACCGCTATCCATCCAGAAATATTAAACGTATTTACAAGTATGAATAACCAAATATCAAATCTTTCCATAACACACGAGAAGCCTAATCTAACGCGAGTAGAACGTGAAGCATTAAATGTACTTAAAAAAGACGATAGCATTGTAATTAAAAAGAGTGACAAAGGTTCATGTTGCGTTATATTAAATAGGGAAGATTATATTGCAGAAGCAGAGCATCAATTGAATAATCCTAAACACTATGCAATTTTACCGGAGCCGATTTTTAAAGAAACTGCTAATATGATAAACAATATTCTTGCCGACTTAGTTAAAACAAGTCATTTAAAACAGAAACAATATGACTATCTTTCTGCCAAACCTGATTGCCTATACACTTTGCCGAAAATTCATAAGAATCCTACCAAGGATTGGTTCATGCCTTATAGAATCCCTAAAGGCCGCCCGATTATCTCTGACTGTGGTAGTGAGTCTTATGCAGTGTCAGAATACATCGATCATTTCTTACTACCACTAGCATGTCAACATCGAGCCTACCTTAAGGACACAACTGACTTTGTCAATAAAATAAAAAACCTCAAAGTCCCTTCAAATGCTATTCTAATTTCAATAGACGTAACTTCTATGTACACCAATATCGACAACACTACTGGCCTAATGGCAGTTCGCAAAGCTTTTGATAGAAACCCAGATCCAGACAGACCCGATGATGCAATTCTACAGCTTTTAGAGATTTGTCTTAGTCGCAAAGATTTCACATTTAATGGTAAAACATATCTACAAACCTCAGGTACAGCTATGGGCAAACGATTCGCCCCTTCATACGCAAACCTTTTCATGGCAGAGTGGGAACGTGAGGTATTGCCCCTTTGTCCATTTGACCCACTTTTCTATGGACGCCCTTTGATGACATTTTCATAGTTTGGACTTACTCCATAGAACAATTTTGGCAATTTTTTTAAATCCTCAACAACCACCACCCGTCCATCAAACTAACAGCCAACGTCAGTCACATAAGCATAGACTTTCTCGATACTACTGTTTTTAAAGGTGATTCAATAGCAGAGACTAATAAATTAGATATCAAAGTATATTTCAAAGAAACCGACACTCATCAACTTTTGCATAAGAGCTCATTTCATCCAAAACATACATTTTCTGGAATAATTAAGTCACAAGTTTTACGATTTCACCGAATTTGCACAAGGCCTTCTGATTTCAACCAAGCCTGTACGATTGTTTTCTCAAAACTGAAAGAGCGTGGATACTCTAAACGATTTTTACGAAACATAAAAAATTCCACATTAGCACAGTTAGCAGCTAAAAATAGACTTTATGCCGAAGTGCCTCCAGGTTTAAGGAGTGCCCCATGTATGTCAACCAGATGCAAAACATGTCCCTTTATATCAGAAACGCATTATTTTCTAAGTAACTCTACGAATAAAAGATACCCGATCCAAGAGCACCTAACATGTGAAAACTCGAATGTAATATACTTAATTTCATGTAACAAATGTCCCAAACAATATTCGGGGAAACAAAGAACAAATTACGCACTCGTTTTAATGCCCACAGATCAGATATTAAATTAAAAAAAGACAAGCCTGTTTCTAACCATTTCAATCTTGACGATCATTACTTGACGATCTCACCCTAACCCCAATTGAGCGCATAGAAATCGACTTGCCCGAAGGTGAAACTACCAAATTCCGTCAATCTAGAGAAGCCCATTGGATTGAGACATTGAATACAGCAAGACCCATAGGACTTAATATTCACCACAGTGTAGGCATAGCACCCTTTGTAGTTCCATTTAATACAACCAGTAATAAAGCAAGTAAGATAGTTCAAACCCATTATAAGAGTCTTCAAGAGAAATTTCCTCATGTCTATAAACAGAAAATGATAGTGGCATATTCAAAAAATCAGAACTTAAATAACAACCTTGTTCATAGCAAACTAAAAATAATCTGTACTTAACAGGTACTATACTCCTCGCCCATCGGGCGAGTTATTTTATTTTTTCTAATTTCAGATCAGAAGAGAAGAAAATCATCCAACAGATCCAGATCCCAATTTCTCAATAAGATATTTGTTCCATCCTAGGCCTGTACATTTGGGAGATTCAATCCCTCCCTTCCCCGAAATCTAATACTGTCCGTGACAGGCCAGACCAGATAACTTATTTTGACTTGGGATTCCCTGTATTATATCATCCTCTCTATGTATTTTTCACGCTTTTAATTTTTATTTGTTTTGTATATATTGTATATGTATTGATAATGAAATTTGTCCTCTGTACATGTAACAAACTTCCGCCCTAAAAATTTGCATTAGTCCCCATTATTATATTATTATTTGATCACTTTTTTCATTGCTATAGTTTGTATTTCTTTGTTGTAAATTGTACTCTGAGATAACCTAATCCATCTTAATTACTAATCAGATATAATCAAAATTTTTTTAATTAGTTCTCATTAATCCAATCCATAATCTATTTCTTTATTCTTTTATTTTTTATGTTTTTCTTATATGTAAATTGTACTCTTAGTACCCTAATCCTGGTACTCAGGTATAATCAAAATTTATCCTTAAAATCTAATTTTTAATTCAATCACTAAATCCTCATTTGATCAAACATATGACATGATTCACTCAATTAATTAACAATTATCTCAAATAGTATAAATCACCATCAAAATTTTCTATTTCTCGACACTTGATAAAGAATAATATTTCGAAAACCGGTTCGTGTCATTTATGTAAGTTTTTGTTTTGCTTTTCTACATTATTGGTAGTGTTATTTAATTAATATATTTTTGCATTTTTCACTTATATTTTCATCTAAATAGTATAAATCACCATCAAAATTTTCTATTTCTCGACACTTGATAAAGAATAATATTTCGAAAACCGGTTCGTGTCATTTATGTAAGTTTTTGTTTTGCTTTTCTACATTATTGATCCCTCAACCGGACATGGCTCTCTAAGGTAACGCAGACCCTGATCGACCATTACCAAGCAACCCTGCAGGAGAAACTGACCTTCATCCGAACCAAGTCTTTATCACAACCAGCCATCGACCGCATTATTTCCCATGCCCTCTCATGGGCCCGTCGATCCTATGGGATCTACCATCTACCAATCGCCGACCACCAACCAATCAAGCCATTTATATCCCACCACACCAACGACCTACCCACAACACTGCCTATTCATCCAGAGATAACCATCGACTTACCCACAACACAGCCTACCCATCCAAAAAGACCCACCGGCCTCACCAATATCAGAAACGCACACCAACCCACAGACGCCAATCAGTTCCCACTTATTTCCCATGCCCTCTCATGGGCCCGTCGATCCTATGGGATCTACCATCTACCAATCGCCGACCACCAACCAATCAAGCCATTTATATCCCACCACACCAACGACCTACCCACAACACTGCCTATTCATCCAGAGATAACCATCGACTTACCCACAACACAGCCTACCCATCCAAAAAGACCCACCGGCCTCACCAATATCAGAAACGCACACCAACCCACAGACGCCAATCAGTTCCCACTCATAAGGAGGAAGAACCCTTTGTTAAGATATTCTTCCAGGTTTTGCAGTGTCTTCACCATTTGGCAGTCCTTACCCTCCAACAGCAAGGTCAACCCGCGTTCACCTTCAAGCGCAAAGTCTCTGAATTGGATTGTTTTATTCGTCCAGCTATGAAAACGTCAGCTGTTGACGCCAATATTAGATCCCTCAACCGGACATGGCTCTCTAAGGTAACGCAGACCCTGATCGACCATTACCAAGCAACCCTGCAGGAGAAACTGACCTTCATCCGAACCAAGTCTTTATCACAACCAGCCATCGACCGCATTATTTCCCATGCCCTCTCATGGGCCCGTCGATCCTTGGGATCTACCATCTACCAATCGCCGACCACCAACCAATCAAGCCATTTATATCCCACCACACCAACGACCTACCCACAACACTGCCTATTCATCCAGAGATAACCATCGACTTACCCACAACACAGCCTACCCATCCAAAAAGACCCACCGGCCTCACCAATATCAGAAACGCACACCAACCCACAGACGCCAATCAGTTCCCACTTATTTCCCATGCCCTCTCATGGGCCCGTCGATCCTATGGGATCTACCATCTACCAATCGCCGACCACCAACCAATCAAGCCATTTATATCCCACCACACCAACGACCTACCCACAACACTGCCTATTCATCCAGAGATAACCATCGACTTACCCACAACACAGCCTACCCATCCAAAAAGACCCACCGGCCTCACCAATATCAGAAACGCACACCAACCCACAGACGCCAATCAGTTCCCACTCATAAGGAGGAAGAACCCTTTGTTAAGATATTCTTCCAGGTTTTGCAGTGTCTTCACCATTTGGCAGTCCTTACCCTCCAACAGCAAGGTCAACCCGCGTTCACCTTCAAGCGCAAAGTCTCTGAATTGGATTGTTTTATTCGTCCAGCTATGAAAACGTCAGCTGTTGACGCCAATATTAGATCCCTCAACCGGACATGGCTCTCTAAGGTAACGCAGACCCTGATCGACCATTACCAAGCAACCCTGCAGGAGAAACTGACCTTCATCCGAACCAAGTCTTTATCACAACCAGCCATCGACCGCATTATTTCCCATGCCCTCTCATGGGCCCGTCGATCCTATGGGATCTACCATCTACCAATCGCCGACCACCAACCAATCAAGCCATTTATATCCCACCACACCAACGACCTACCCACAACACTGCCTATTCATCCAGAGATAACCATCGACTTACCCACAACACAGCCTACCCATCCAAAAAGACCCACCGGCCTCACCAATATCAGAAACGCACACCAACCCACAGACGCCAATCAGTTCCCACTTATTTCCCATGCCCTCTCATGGGCCCGTCGATCCTATGGGATCTACCATCTACCAATCGCCGACCACCAACCAATCAAGCCATTTATATCCCACCACACCAACGACCTACCCACAACACTGCCTATTCATCCAGAGATAACCATCGACTTACCCACAACACAGCCTACCCATCCAAAAAGACCCACCGGCCTCACCAATATCAGAAACGCACACCAACCCACAGACGCCAATCAGTTCCCACTCATAAGGAGGAAGAACCCTTTGTTAAGATATTCTTCCAGGTTTTGCAGTGTCTTCACCATTTGGCAGTCCTTACCCTCCAACAGCAAGGTCAACCCGCGTTCACCTTCAAGCGCAAAGTCTCTGAATTGGATTGTTTTATTCGTCCAGCTATGAAAACGCCCGCTGTTGACGCCAATATTAGATCCCTCAACCGGACATGGCTCTCTAAGGTAACGCAGACCCTGATCGACCATTACCAAGCAACCCTGCAGGAGAAACTGACCTTCATCCGAACCAAGTCTTTATCACAACCAGCCATCGACCGCATTATTTCCCATGCCCTCTCATGGGCCCGTCGATCCTATGGGATCTACCATCTACCAATCGCCGACCACCAACCAATCAAGCCATTTATATCCCACCACACCAACGACCTACCCACAACACTGCCTATTCATCCAGAGATAACCATCGACTTACCCACAACACAGCCTACCCATCCAAAAAACCCCCCAAAAAAAACGCCCCCAATCAGCCCAACTTTTATTTCCCATGCCCTCTCATGGGCCCGTCGATCCTATGGGATCTACCATCTACCAATCGCCGACCACCAACCAATCAAGCCATTTATATCCCACCACACCAACGACCTACCCACAACACTGCCTATTCATCCAGAGATAACCATCGACTTACCCACAACACAGCCTACCCATCCAAAAAGACCCACCGGCCTCACCAATATCAGAAACGCACACCAACCCACAGACGCCAATCAGTTCCCACTCATAAGGAAGAAGAACCCTTTGTTAAGATATTCTTCCAGGTTTTGCAGTGTCTTCACCATTTGGCAGTCCTTACCCTCCAACACAAGGTCAACCCGCGTTCACCTTCAAGCGCAAAGTCTCTGAATTGGATTGTTTTATTCGTCCAGCTATGAAAACGTCAGCTGTTGACGCCAATATTAGATCCCTCAACGGACATGGCTCTCTAAGGTAACGCAGACCCTGATCGACCATTACCAAGCA
>CM060199.1:22822839-22859636 GCA_030562195.1 Nipponacmea schrenckii
ACTCCATTTTTAGCAAATACACTATTTGTGACTATAGCATATAGTAGTTGCTATAGCAACCAACTTCAAAAATATGTTTTCTCTTAAAATAAAGTCATCTGTCATTTCATCCTGTATTAAGTGACTTCTAATAAGCACTTGCAAACACTCCCATAGTCGATTACCTTAATAATTACTATTTTATTTTAATGGATTAGTAACCTTGGCAACCTTAAAGTATTTGCATATGAATAACTGACTCAATATTATATTATATCAAAATCAGTATCTTGTTCGTTAACTCGACTGATTTTATACCTCTTTAAACTTGGAAAAAAAAACTAAATACAAAATTCTCATTAATTGGTTACCATGGTAACCAATTTTAAAGATTTTGAAAATTTATAACTCAATATTATATTATATCAAAGTCAGTATCTTGTTCATTAACTCGACTGATTTTATACCTCTTAAAACTTGAAAAAGTCAACAAAATACAAAATTCTCCTTAATTGGTTACCATGGCAACCAATTTTTAAAGATTTTGAAAATTATGACTCAATATTATATTATATCACAGTCAGCATCTTGTTCGTTAACTCGACTGATTTTATACCTCTTTAAACTTAAAAAAGTCAACAAAATACAAAATTCTCATTAATTGGTTACCATGGCAACCAATTTTTAAAGATTTTGAAAATTTATGACTCGATATTAACCTTTAATGACTGTAGATTACAAAAAAATAGCATTTGTCCTTTTCAGTTATTTAGAATATAGTGGTTGCTATGGGCTTTTGACATGCACTTTAGAAAACATGTATGCAAACTTTGATGACGATTTTCTCAAAATTTAATTTTTCCAGCTACGCAAATAAAAACAGTCATAACTTCTACAAATTTTGCTGGAAAAACAAAATTTTGGTACCAAATTAAACAGAAATGATCCCCCAATGTGATGAAATAAAAATCTTAATTTCCAATATTTCCTCATTGTGACTCATTTTGCCAGAGTGGGTCACAAATGACGTAATTACGTAACTTCCGGTCTATAAAAGCTAGGTGAAAAGTGAAAACTGTTTTATAAATAACTTGTCAATAGTAATCGATTTGACCTAAATAAATAGGTCAAGCTGTTATATCGGCCGCCATTTTGAATTGTCTTTACAATTCTTAAAGCCGAAATTCAGACACTATTGATAGACCGATTTCGATGAAAATTAGCACATAGATACATTGTATCATTATCTACCTTTTCTTGGAGACCGATTTTTAAATTTCGTATTTTTTTTTCGAATTATTCAAATTTCGATTTTTTCAAAATAACGGCTACGAAAGGTGTGACCCACTTAATCTATGACCTTGAAAATTAGGTCAAATAATATTCAATATATTGTCTACGAGGAGATTTGGCTTACTTAAAAAAATCATAGAGAAAAGTGTACTTAAATACACTTAAGGGTGGTGAATGGCTCAGTGGTTAGCGAGTTGGACTATCGTCTGCTAGGCGACTAGGTGCCGTGGGTTCGGTGCGAGGAAATAAATATTAGGTCTGATTCCTAGGCCCGTGCTTTCCCGGAACTACGAGATAGTAGTTCCCCCCCCCTCTACCTTATATGGCATTTTGTGTTATTTCAGCAATGAGAAATTCGTATTCCATCTTACCAAATCCAATATCCACCTCTAAATTACATTTCCCAGAGAAAGGTTTTCTTTCAACTGTAGCTGTCACGAAATTGAGATTGACAGGTATTATTTTTAATCCCTTTTTAAGTTTATCTACATATCTTTTAAAAAGAATGCTAACATTGGCACCTGAGTCAAGTAGAAATGAAACATGTGAATCAAAAATGTTTCCATTAACAAATAATCCTTTGTTTGCATCACAAATGCTACTATTTGTTATTTCATTGGGTCTGTTTATAGATGCTGACATATGACCCTCAACATCACCTCTGTTTCGTTTTCCTGCCTTGGAGATCTTGGTTGAAACCCAAAACTATTGTTGTTTCCCCCACTTTGATTTCTCCCAGGGGAGGTAATTTGAGGCCCCCCATTCCTGGTTTCTCTACTATCTCTATTACTTTTTTGATTTGAATTGTTCTGATAAGAACTCCTATAATGAGTATTATTAGTTTGCCTATTAACAGGTACCGTGATTGGATTATTACCGTTCCAGTGACTTCTTTGTCTTAAAGTATGGCTTTTGTAATTATTATTATTATTAAATGGTTTGCTTCCTTTATCCAGTGCCTGAACAAGTTGTCTAGTGGCATTTTCCAAAGAGTTTATTGATTTATTTAGTATCAGAATATTAACTAAGGTATCCTTATCGTTTGTTTCCCCTTTTGCTATATTAATCTGCTCATCCTTTACGGTTTCCTGCTCAACATATCTGACAGTGCGACCTCTCTGTTTGTCCGCTATTCGGTGAGCTTCCAGTCGAATAGCATTAGTTTCGGCCTCATTCATATTTTTAGGTCTTAATTCTCTGATGCGTAACCTAATATCAGAGTCCGGAATAGCGTCAATAAAATGTTCTGTTGCTAAGATGTCAATCAAGGAGGAATCCGCAGTTGGATAAGCTTGTCTTGCTAGTTTCCTCATTGATTGAGCCAATTCAGATAGGCTTTCATTTTTGCCTTTAAAGGGGCACAGTCTTGATTTGTTTCGGACAATCATCTGACAGCATCAAACACATGAAATCTTTTGTTTAGCTAATCAGAAATAGTCTACAGAGCTTACCTTTGAAATTTGAGCCTTCAAATCCATGGGTATACATATTTATCCGTGTTTGAAAATCTTAATGTCTTAACATATTATGAACGTCCCGCCATATTGGAAAATCAAAGAGTTATAAATAGACTACTGCGCAAGTCCACACTGATTAAACAAAAAGAAAGTACATGTAATAGCAATTGTAGATTTTGTCAACAGGACACACAATTTTCAGACTGACTGAAGACCAGCCGCGTACAGCACGGAAAAAAAATAAAAAGTGAAATTTTTTAGGTATATTTCAAGGTATTTTGCGATTTTCTTAGAGCTTGAGTATTTCTGAGGACTGTTTAAATGTAACAAAGGTCCAAAACGACCCCTAAAAATCAAGATTGTGCCCCTTTAATCCTAGTTTGTAACCGTGCTCTATACATTTCAGATTTTTCACCGAAGCCAAAACGTGTATTCAGTATATCTACTAAAAAATCTTAATCATCTATTTGAGAAGAGGTTAATGCAGTCAAAATAGTCCTAGCATTCCCCGTCAAGCTACTTGCCAGGTAAAGTTCTTTATCTGAATGACTCCATTTATTAACCCTAGCTATTACTTCAAACTGAGTAAGATACTCAATTATTTCCATATCTAATGTTTCAGGATTATCCGAGGGATTGGCAGCTTATCCGAGAGATTGGCAGCTCCTAATGCCGTAGAAGTTCTTTTTGCTGAATCCAAGTTAAATGAAATATCTGAATTTTCCAAATTATTATCCATTTATAGCTAGGTACTATACTTTTGTAATAAATGGTTTTTGAAGGAATATATTTATATAGCATGTCTTTTATTTCTCTAGTCAACTAGTTCAGTAGATACCGGTTTATCCTTTCCTGACTTTAGTAATATCCCACTTCTGACACCAATGTTGCGAGCCGCCGTAGTCAGGAAAACGGTGTGCACAATAGGGGGTTCGTCTACTGACCAGATACTTTGACTGGTTGAGAAATAAGAACAATTACTCTATAACAATAACAACTTTATATATTCAAAAAAGAATATTTACAATCAATAAGTATAATGGTATAATTTACAATAATCAATTAGAAACCTGTGAAAACATGGATAAGACAAAAGCATTCATAAGAGATTCCTATGCACTAGAATTAATTGTAGTTCAATCGTTCTACTACCGGTTTACAACCGTCTGCAGCTGAGCAACCGTCTTAATAGTTAAAGAATAATTGTTCTCCCCGGTTATGCAACCACCGGTTAGGCAACCGTCGGTAGCTACTTATCCACCGGTTCTTAAACCACTAGTTATGCAACCATCCGTGGTTAAGATTATATTAATTATTCTTTTCTACCGGTTCTAACACTACCGGTTACAAAACCGTTATGCAATGGCTTTTTGATTTTGATGACAAGCAATTCTAGTCTTAATTTTAGATTGAGTTTGTGGATGTTTATAACCAGAGTCTATAAATGAACACTGCATTAATTTGGAACCGCGAATAATCCTGTAAACCTTTTGTATTGTTTACTATATGAACATGCACCGGTTATTTGGAACTGCATCTGCAAGAACGGTTACAGTGAGGTAAAAAATTATTAGTTTTCGAGAACATAGATCGGTTTTAATGTCAACTAGAACAACCGTTAAACGGTTAAGGTTCTTAGTTCCTAGACACCCGGTTCTCCTATAATACACATACCATTTTGGACATGATTCCAATTCCCTTTTGCAACCGTTTGCAACTGATAATTTCCAAGTAAGCTAGGCTTAAGATCCGACAGCGCTCAATGACTAAGGCCAAATGAGCGACGATTGTATTTCGCGCGGTTCGTTATATAGGTGTTGTGAAATTCCCTGGTTATACCCTTATTAGGGAGGACTATGTGGCGGTTCGGATGACATTCCCTAATGTTGATAGTTTGCTGACTCGTTTATCTGATAGGACCCCAAATTCAATGTTCCGTCTCATTCAATAACATATCAAAGACTGTGAAGACTGCATATGACAGAATTTATTAACAGAGTTCAAATTCAATAGTTTGTTGTCATATCAAATACATGTTGACAATTTACAGTACAGCAAAGCTATATGGACCCAACATGAACATTCTGAAAAGATAGAAATAACAATAGTAAGACATACTATAAAGAACCATGACTAAAATCATAGATTGTTAGACTTTCATTCCCAAAATGACACATTTACTAAAGGGAGACAATCCATGATGAAACAATGACTTGACTGCAACAAAGTGACCTGAATCACTATGCAGACCTATTAGACATCATGAAATACCAATATTTTCAGATTATTAACATACATCTCAAATTCATACTGTACACTAAAGTCGTAAATAGCATAACAGAAACAGAGATAAACAATAACAATGTGAATCCTGAATATTCCCTAATAATCACGGACTGATCCGAAAACGGCATGGTTTTCAGAGAAAGCCAATTTATGCAAACGATTAGGCGATATTGCTTTATATAATGCCTGATAATAATACACAAAAATACCTGGATAGTGTTCATCCGTCCCTAAATTAGATGTTTCAGGTTTTATGATATTGTTTCGGCTGACAATATAATCGTTACATTGATCATTCTAGTTAAAAATGGCTACTTCACTAGAATATGACGTAAGACTAATAAAGGTTTTTGACTGGCTTATAACAATACACAAACATTAAACCTCAATGAGCCTAGAGACCGACACAAATTCTATACTTAATCCGAAAAATTAATCCAAAATTGTTCCACTAAAATGACAAACAAAATCTTGTGATCTATTCAGAACAATAGGCCCTGGTTAGTCTCTGACATCCAGTCACTTATGGTCCATGAGTCGACCTCAATTTCTTTGGTGAAACTAAAGATGGTGGCGTTGGGGGTGAATGATAGGATGATTTGCCTTTTCTAATACCACTACCACTTGGTGTTGAAAGCTCTTCTTGTGGCTTCTCTGCCTTTGCACACCGTACCTTGGCTCTCTGTATTTTGGTTTTGTCCGTAAATCTCCTGTAACAAGTCGGATGAAAACCATAATCGTTTCCAGGAGGGAGATCGTCAAATTCTGCTTCAAAGAGATTGTCTACACTAAAAAATTCTGCAATAGTTCTATCAATTCCATCCAAAGTCACCCATTCAATAGCAGCCTGTCGGCACTTATCCCATCTAAGTTGCGTAAATGGCTCCGCGCCCTCCTTAGAAACACTCTCCAAATGAACAATACACCTCCTGGCACTTTTTTCTTTCGCTTTAGACATTTTTAAACATATAAAGTGATTTCAATCGAAAGGCGCCATATTTATTTACATTTTTAGTGGGCGTGCTTAATTTCATCACGTGATGTTATGCGATAGCTTTGATTGGCTTAGGCAAGTAATTTGTCCGAATAACCAATGCGCAAGAAAATAGTATCCTTACGCACTACGACTTTTACTATAAGTAAAGAGTCCCTCTTAAAAATGTAAAAAACACAAAAGAACTATTATTTTTCGGCGGGAACTTTTGGTTACGTAGTGTTCAGTATGTATTCTATCCATACGAAAAAGTTCTTCTAATACAATTTTAGTGGAGCGACTTTTCATTTAGAGCAACAATTTGCATGCTGTGAATGAGGCCTAAAACCTCACAAGTCTGGTTTGCATCAATTTTTTTTATTGGAGGTGAGATCGTTATATGTGGTCTAAGGGTGACAATCGGACTACAATAATTTGTTTTGATGCTTTCCATTCTTATGATGTATATATATATTTATATTTATATGAAATATGAAAAAATCCAGGATAATCTTCCAGAGTGCTCTACGTGCACATCCACAGAGCTTTATAGATGATTAGAAAACGAACAATTTCACATAAACATTAAGTTTTCTCATCAATAAAAGGTCACATATTAATCACTACTTTCATCCAATCCAGCCAAATCCCACAACCTCAACGCCAAATCAGAATGGTACAAACACAGTTTTAGCGGATCCTAATCAAATTTTTCTTTCTAACGGTAATTCTGGAATAAGTCAAAGTGAACCTAATGAATTAAATCAATCTGTGGTCAATCCTAGCACATAGCAAAATTCTGGTGTGAGCATCAATCTGTCGGTATTGATATGGAACGCTAACGGTTTGCGGTCAAAGTATAATGACTCTGACTTTTCGAAACATATGTCAAATTATGATATACATTTATTAATCGCAGTAAACATTTTCGAACTGGAAAAGAAAAGGCTACTTGGGGGGGTATCGCTGTTTTCATGAAACCAGGCATAGAGCGATTTTGTAACATTGTATTACAACTCCCTTGGGGTCTCTGCATCATCCTTGTACATAGTGATTGTGTTACTCTAAACGACGATTTGTATATCATTTTTGTGTATATCCCACCAGAAAGCAGTAATTTTCATAACATCTGTGGTCTTGATTTATTCTTGGAACTTGAGCAAGTGTATGTTAAGTATTTGAAACTCGGGAAAGTGATTGTGTGTGGAGATCTTAACAGCAGAACTAGAAATGAAAATGATCAAATTGTCAATGATAACATTCTATCGTATATTCGTTCTGATACTGATTTCGATGATATTGAGTATAATGTGGAGACCCGGTCGTCCGAAGACACTGTCTTGAACAATTTTGGTAAAAAACTTTTAGGGTTTTGTAAATCAACTGGATGTATTGTGTTGGTAAATTTACCTTCTGTTCTAATCTTGGATCCAGTTTAATTGACTATGTACTCGCTGATATAAGAGCTTTAAACAATATAACCAAGTTTGATGTTAATACATTTACTGAGTTTTCTGACCATGCATCATTATGTTTTCGAGTGAAAATTGTACATAAGCATAAGTGTGTGGCACCCTTAGCAAAAACTACAAAAGATCACCAACGGTTGAACAACTGGAATCCAAGTAAATCTTCCGAATTAAAGCAACTGTTATTGAGTGAACTAGATTCTTTAACTAATTTCGTTAACTCGTCGTCCTTGAGTGTTGATAATATAGCAAAAAATATATCGCGTGTATTGCAGGATGTAGGAGCTAGGTGTCTTGGTGTCAAGACTATTAAATCTTCCACTCGTAGTTATAAGAAAACACATAGCAATGAATGGTTTGACTCGAAGTGCAGGATTGCCCGCCAAGAGTTTAATCGTGCAAGAAACAAATTTCTGCGTAAGCGATGCCCTACTAATCGTGCATGTTTTTGCTCAGCTCGTAGTTATAACAATAAAGTTAAACGTCACGCAAAATTTAAGCTGTCAAAATTGAAAGGTAGGAAGATTAGTTCTCTCCACAAGTGTGATCCTAAACAATTTTGGAATGAGATAAAATCGAATTCTCATCAAGTCCTCAAAACTGATCTCTGCGTTGATGATTTCTTTGATCATTTTAAGGCCGTATTTGGTAAAGAATCGAATACTTCCTCTAATAATCTCAATGGTGTATCTGATGATAATAAAGGTAACATTGTTAATATTCCGGACCTTGATTCGACCATAACGATTGAAGAGGTAACTACAGCTATCCACAAGCTATAATGTAACAAAAGTTGTGGACCTGACCAACTGTGTGGCGAAATCTTCATAGAAGGATGTGATATTTTAGCACCCGTTCTGTGTTCCTTTTTTAATATTATTTTTGACACTGGATGCTATCCTACAGAATGGTCTGATATTATTCTCGTTCCGGTTCCTAAGAAGGGTAATTTAAATGACACTGATAACTACAGGGCGATATCAGTTATGAACATAATCGCAAAATTGTTTTCTACTATTCTCAACTGTAGACTTATGAAATGGTCTGAATCCAATTATAAATTTGATGAAAGCCAATTAAGATTTCGATATGATCACTCCACAATCGATGCTATTTTTATTCTCCAAAGTCTAATTAGTCATTGATTTGAAAAAAGCATTCGATTCGATTGATAGGGATCTTCTCCTTACAAAACTGTTTGTGTTCGGTGTAAGTAATAAAATGGTTAAAATAATTCAATCGATGTACAAAACAGCAAATAATATCGTCAGATTCAGAGGTACGCTATCTGAGAAATTTGCAACTTTCTCTGGTGTAAAGCAAGGAGAGCCTCTCTCCCCATTACTCTTCTTAATCTTTATCAATGATCTACACGATTTCCTTAACTCTAGTACGGCTAATCCGGGATTTGTCAATCTTGGTAATCTTTTTATCTTTTTGTTATTATTCGCGGATGATACTGCTCTTTTTGCTTCCACCGCTGACGCGCTTCAGAAACTATTAGATAGGTTCAATATGTATTGTGAAAAATGGCATCTTGTTATTAATGCACAAAAAACTAAAGTTGTTATTTTTAGTCGTGGTAATCAACTTGATAGATTTGCATTCAATATTAACAACAGACCTCTTGAAACTGTATCTGAATTTGTATATCTAGGGATTTTATTCCATCATAATGGTACTTTTCATAAAGCTGAAAAAAGGTTGGCTTCTCAAGGTCGAAAAGCTCTTGGAGCTGTGATTAGTCGCGCTGGCTCACTTTGTCTTGACATCCGAAGCAAATGTACACTATATAACTCGTGTGTAGCTTCAGTCCTTCTGTATGGATTCTAGGTATGGGGTTTTATTAGAGGCCGAAATATTGAAATTATTCAGAATGACTTTGTAAGATACACTCTTTCTTTGGGTAAAGCGACGCCTTTAATTGCCGCCATTTCTGAAATTGGATTATACCCTTTATCGGTTATTCGAAAATGTCGTATTCTGAAATATTGGCAACGGATAGCCCTATCTAATAACCCCCTACTTCGTGTTGTATATGAAGCTTTATGTAGCGATGCTCTTAGTGGCAAACATAATTGGTTATATAACGTGAAAATTCTGTTAGATGAGATCGGTTTTTCTTATGTATTCACTAATCCAGGTTCTGTTTATTTTAAGCATTTAAAATCACGTATCCATGATCAATATGTTCAGGAATGGAGGTCGTCCCTCGTTGAATCTAGCAAATTGAGATTTTTTAGAAATTATAATATTAATTTTCAATATGAAACATACCTTGATGCAAATATTACAACGAAATTCCGTAGTATCATTTGTAAATTTCGTTGTGGTAATCTTCAGCTGCGTGTTGAGACTGGTAGATATACTAAGATACCTCGTGATAAAAGATTCTATGAATGTTGCAAGTCAAAACATTATATAGAAGATGAATTTCACTTTTTGCTTTGTTGTCCCATATATAGCCATCTTCGCTAGAAGTTTTTTCCTAAACAATTTTGGTCATTTCCTTCCCTTCTCAAAATGAACATTCTAATGAACCCGAAATCCCACTCCCAAATTCTTTCACTTGGTAGATATCTCAAATCAGTTTCAGAAGCCACTGGCTTCAATTTATGGCGCAAAACAGCATCAGTCACACAATGGTTCGATAAGATCACCGACAAAAATTCAGCATCTTTCATTTGCTGTGACATTGTCAATTTTTACCCATCTATTTCTGAGTCACTACTGCAGAACGCCCTACAATACGCTTCACAATTTCACGATATTTCAAACAGTGACTTAGAGATCATTATGCACACCAAGAAGTCCATACTCATACGTAACAACCAGCCATGGACTAAAAAAGATGCCCAAGCCAACTTATTTGATACTACCATGGGTTCTTACGATGGAGCAGAGTGTTGTGAACTTGTAGGCTTATATCTTCTATCGCTTATTGATTCCGAGTTTGGTAGCCAGTCGAACGTTGGCCTATACAGAGATGACGGTCTTTGCGAAACTAAAAGCAATCCAAAAGTAACTGAAAACAATAAACAAAGATTATGTAAATTATTTGCAAAACAGGGTTTAAGCATCACAATTGACGCGAACAAAAAGGTAGTAGACTATTTGGACGTAACCTTAAATTTAAGAACCGGTAAACATTGCCCTTATTTAAAACCTGGCAATATTCCTCGCTATGTTAATGCCAAAAGTAACCATCCTCCATCTGTACTGAAGGCCATACCATCTGGCGTAAATCATAGATTATCATCTATTTCGTCAGACCAACAGGAATTTAACAAAGCTGTAAATGTTTATCAAAACGCGCTCACAGAAAGTGGCTATGATTACAGACTGAAATACGACGAATCAGCTAAATCTAAGGAACGTAGTAAACGGAAACGGTCACGCAGAATAACGTGGTTTAATAATCCTCCGTATGATAATAACGTGAGAACCAATATCGGAAGACAATTCTTAAAGTTAATTGAAAGCTGTTTCCCACCCGATCATATATTACGAGCAATCATTAACAGAAATACTATAAAAGTATCATACAGCTGTATGCCATCAATGAAAAACCTGATAGACTCACATAATGCTGCGACCAGAACGATCCGTAAAGTAAATGATAATAAACCACTACTACTACTACACTTTATTGACAAGCAAATACATGCTATAGCAAATACAGAAAAATATAGCATAATTAAATTTACATACATTCGGGTTGTAATACGAAGAAAGATATAAACATAAATAGTATAGATTCCCTAATTGGAAAATGATACAAGAAATATAGACATTGTAAACAATAAACGCAAACATGGTAAGACAAAAAGTAACACAAGAACAATACAATACATTTAACATAGCATTCAGATGAAATCGAATTTAAAAAATTATATTCAAATTAGAAATTGTTTTAATTTACGACTCGAGTTTTATAGTTTCTATATCCTATTCCAAAAAAGGCAGACGATGGTAATCATAAAAGATGTAAATATGTGGAATTTTATATCGAATAGCGAGATAAATTACAATAAAACTTGATATTATATCAAACAATTTCGGCTGAATGCATATTTAATTTTAGTACGTTACAGGTTAATAACGATTGTTTCTCGGAGTTTATATGCCTCGTAGAGATATCTACCAAGTGAAAGAATTTGGGAGTGGGATTTCGGGTTCATTAGAATGTTCATTTTGAGAAGGGAAGGAAATGACCAAAATTGTTTAGGAAAAAACTTCTAGCGAAGATGGCTATATATGGGACAACAAAGCAAAAAGTGAAATTCATCTTCTATATAATGTTTTGACTTGCAACATTCATAGAATCTTTTATCACGAGGTATCTTAGTATATCTACCAGTCTCAACACGCAGCTGAAGATTACCACAACGAAATTTACAAATGATACTACGGAATTTCGTTGTAATATTTGCATCAAGGTATGTTTCATATTGAAAATTAATTTTATAATTTCTAAAAAATCTCAATTTGCTAGATTCAACGAGGGACGACCTCCATTCCTGAACATATTGATCATGGATACGTGATTTTAAATGCTTAAAATAAACAGAACCTGGATTAGTGAATACATAAGAAAAACCGATCTCATCTAACAGAATTTTCACGTTATATAACCAATTATGTTTGCCATTAAGAGCATCGCTACATAAAGCTTCATATACAACACGAAGTAGGGGGTTATTAGATAGGGCTATCCGTTGCCAATATTTCAGAATACGACATTTTCGAATAACCGATAAAGGGTATAATCCAATTTCAGAAATGGCGGCAATTAAAGGCGTCGCTTTACCCAAAGAAAGAGTGTATCTTACAAAGTCATTCTGAATAATTTCAATATTTCGGCCTCTAATAAAACCCCATACCTCACATCCATACAGAAGGACTGAAGCTACACACGAGTTATATAGTGTACATTTGCTTCGGATGTCAAGACAAAGTGAGCCAGCGCGACTAATCACAGCTCCAAGAGCTTTTCGACCTTGAGAAGCCAACCTTTTTTCAGCTTTATGAAAAGTACCATTATGATGGAATAAAATCCCTAGATATACAAATTCAGATACAGTTTCAAGAGGTCTGTTGTTAATATTGAATGCAAATCTATCAAGTTGATTACCACGACTAAAAATAACAACTTTAGTTTTTTGTACATTAATAACAAGATGCCATTTTTCACAATACATATTGAACCTATTTAATAGTTTCTGAAGCGCGTCAGCGGTGGAAGCAAAAAGAGCAGTATCATCCGCGAATAATAACAAAAAGATAAAAAGATTACCAAGATTGACAAATCCCGGATTAGCCGTACTAGAGTTAAGGAAATCGTGTAGATCATTGATAAAGATTAAGAAGAGTAATGGGGAGAGAGGCTCTCCTTGCTTTACACCAGAGAAAGTTGCAAATTTCTCAGATAGCGTACCTCTGAATCTGACGATATTATTAGCTGTTTTGTACATCGATTGAATTATTTTAACCATTTTATTACTTACACCGAACACAAACAGGAGAAGATCCCTATCAATCGAATCGAATGCTTTTTTTCAAATCAATGAATGCACAGAACAGCTTTTTCTTATTATCAAGAGAATGACTAATTAGACTTTGGAGAATAAAAATAGCATCGATTGTGGAGTGATCATATCGAAACCCTAATTGGCTTTCATCAAATTTATAATTGGATTCAGACCATTTCATAAGTCTACAGTTGAGAATAGTAGAAAACAATTTTGCGATTATGTTCATAACTGATATCGCCCTGTAGTTATCAGTGTCATTTAAATTACCCTTCTTAGGAACCGGAACGAGAATAATATCAGACCATTCTGTAGGATAGCATCCAGTGTCAAAAATAATATTAAAAAAGGAACACAGAACGGGTGCTAAAATATCACATCCTTCTATGAAGATTTCGCCACACAGTTGGTCAGGTCCACAACTTTTGTTACATTTTAGCTTGTGGATAGCTGTAGTTACCTCTTCAATCGTTATGGTCGAATCAAGGTCCGGAATATTAACAATGTTACCTTTATTATCATCAGATACACCATTGAGATTATTAGAGGAAGTATTCGATTCTTTACCAAATACGGCCTTAAAATGATCAAAGAAATCATCAACGCAGAGATCAGTTTTGAGGACTTGATGAGAATTCGATTTTATCTCATTCCAAAATTGTTTAGGATCACACTTGTGGAGAGAACTAATCTTCCTACCTTTCAATTTTGACAGCTTAAATTTTGCGTGACGTTTAACTTTATTGTTATAACTACGAGCTGAGCAAAAACATGCACGATTAGTAGGGCATCGCTTACGCAGAAATTTGTTTCTTGCACGATTAAACTCTTGGCGGGCAATCCTGCACTTCGAGTCAAACCATTCATTGCTATGTGTTTTCTTATAACTACGAGTGGAAGATTTAATAGTCTTGACACCAAGACACCTAGCTCCTACATCCTGCAATACACGCGATATATTTTTTGCTATATTATCAACACTCAAGGACGACGAGTTAACGAAATTAGTTAAAGAATCTAGTTCACTCAATAACAGTTGCTTTAATTCGGAAGATTTACTTGGATTCCAGTTGTTCAACCGTTGGTGATCTTTTGTAGTTTTTGCTAAGGGTGCCACACACTTATGCTTATGTACAATTTTCACTCGAAAACATAATGATGCATGGTCAGAAAACTCAGTAAATGTATTAACATCAAACTTGGTTATATTGTTTAAAGCTCTTATATCAGCGAGTACATAGTCAATTAAACTGGATCCAAGATTAGAACAGAAGGTAAATTTACCAACACCTTTATCTGATCCAAATCTTCCATTTAGAATTATACATCCAGTTGATTTACAAAACCCTAAAAGTTTTTTACCAAAATTGTTCAAGACAGTGTCTTCGGACGACCGGGTCTCCACATTATACTCAATATCATCGAAATCAGTATCAGAACGAATATACGATAGAATGTTATCATTGACAATTTGATCATTTTCATTTCTAGTTCTGCTGTTAAGATCTCCACACACAATCACTTTCCCGAGTTTCAAATACTTAACATACACTTGCTCAAGTTCCAAGAATAAATCAAGACCACAGATGTTATGAAAATTACTGCTTTCTGGTGGGATATACACAAAAATGATATACAAATCGTCGTTTAGAGTAACACAATCACTATGTACAAGGATGATGCAGAGACCCCAAGGGAGTTGTAATACAATGTTACAAAATCGCTCTATGCCTGGTTTCATGAAAACAGCGATACCCCCCCAAGTAGCCTTTTCTTTTCCAGTTCGAAAATGTTTACTGCGATTAATAAATGTATATCATAATTTGACATATGTTTCGAAAAGTCAGAGTCATTATACTTTGACCGCAAACCGTTAGCGTTCCATATCAATACCGACAGATTGATGCTCACACCAGAATTTTGCTATGTGCTAGGATTGACCACAGATTGATTTAATTCATTAGGTTCACTTTGACTTATTCCAGAATTACCGTTAGAAAGAAAAATTTGATTAGGATCCGCTAAAACTGTGTTTGTACCATTCTGATTTGGCGTTGAGGTTGTGGGATTTGGCTGGATTGGATGAAAGTAGTGATTAATATGTGACCTTTTATTGATGAGAAAACTTAATGTTTATGTGAAATTGTTCGTTTTCTAATCATCTATAAAGCTCCGTGGATGTGCACGTAGAGCACTCTGGAAGATTATCCTGGATTTTTTCATATTTCAAATAAATATAAATATATATATACATCATAAGAATGGAAAGCATCAAAACAAATTATTGTAGTCCGATTGTCACCCTTAGACCACATATAACGATCTCACCTCCAATAAAAAAATTGATGCAAACCAGACTTGTGAGGTTTATAAGCTTCTGTATTTTTTACATATATTCAATGGTTATAATATAGTGTCTTTGGTATAATTTGAGGCCAAAATTGTTAAATTACGTAAGAATATGATAATTTTCAATCTAGATCTATTTGTTTTTTGAAAAAAGCTTTTGTTGTATTAACATGGCTTGCACCGCCTAGTCAACAGACACCCACCGAGGTCTTGTTTTGAGGCAAATTTGTTCCAGAATTTCACATCAAGTAAAAAAAAAGAGTCATATGCAACTCTGTAAAGCACCAACAGTTACGCACATCCAGTGCAATATTTCACCTTGACAATTCTTTTCCAAATTCAATCCAATCTCATAAGCTTGTGAAGATTCATTTCAATCCAAAAAACGTAGTCTTAAAGGGAAACTATCCTCGATTTAATCGATGATTCATCTAACAGATTGTGTTTTCCTCATCTCAATCCACCCAGCAAAAAAAAAAATTTGTTGTCTGTAACCCGAGTTGTGCCCTTTAATTCACTAAATTACGTCACAAGATGCAACTTTATTTCTGGTCTAGTTGCAAATACCCAGACGTAAATGATAACTGTCTGTGCAAATCAGACTGGTCATTTTCGTCTGGGTATTTGCGACCAGACCAGAAATGTCGTCACATCCTGTGTGAATTAAAGCGCCCAAGTCGGGTTACAGACATCAAAATTTTTTGTTGTTGTGTTGGTTGAGGGGAGGAAAACACAAACTATTAGATGAATCATCGATTAATTAGAGGATAGTTTCCCTTTAAGAGCACCCACAAACAGACATGCAGAGTTTGGCAGGTTTCACCAACAACTTTTTATAGTATATCCCATATCTTTTTGATATGAATATTGAGTTTTTGAACATAATGCAGCCTCTAGAACACCAACAAGCTATTATGGACAATCGGACCAACAGATGTATGGACCCCCATGGGTGATGCCTATATATGTCCACATTTACGTCTTGGCATATAAAAAACCATTTTAAAGCGTTATATTAAAGAAAAACAAATATATTTTGAAATCTAATTTTACTTGTTTTTAGCTATAATGTGTACACATTTGGCTTTTATTTGAGGCACTGTTCTTTTTTTCAAAGATTTATATTTAGCCATGGCGTATCTTATATTTTCAAAAGATGGATATATATTTTTCTTCAGTAAATCACCAAACTCTCGGTTAAGAATGGCAATAACTTCTTGAGTCCACTTATTAACTCTTTTCTTTCTGGTTTCTTCTGAAAAATTGAATAAAGTATACAATTCATTCAATGGTGCCACTTGGTATAATTTTATTTGAATGCCTATGTGTTAAAAGCTATTAGGAGACAAAACCTTTTGCAACAGAAAATCAACTTTAACAGCATAATAATTTTGTTTCTAGATGTGGTACTTCTGATTTGGACGGACATTGATTTCTACTAAACTTCAGAAAAAAGCAAGATCAGTTATAAAACTCCCATGTGCAGAAAAAGGATTGCAAACATTAAAGGGAAACTGTTCTCTATTTAATTGATGATTCATGTAATGTATTGTGTTTTCCTCACCTTAACCCACCCAGTAAAAAAAAATACTTTTTTGTTGTTGAGTGGGTTGAGATGAAGAAAACACAATCTATTAGATTAATCATCGATTAAATAGAGGATAGTTTCCCTTTAAGAAGTTCACAACAAAAAAATCTGATTCTAACCTAAACTGGTTTCAACTTCATCTTCATCGTCATTTATCACTCTCTTTCGCTTTCTTAACCCTGTTTAATGAAAGTAAATTATTTCTAAATTATAAATAATTTATATAAATCATATTATATATCATTTGAGCTTAACGTTCACCTGAAATCTTCCAAAGTTATTTATCGTAGTTATTAACGTACAGTTACAATGTGGGATATCAAACAAAGCAGGGAACCTATTTTCTTGCGTCAGTTGCTAGTGATTAACTGTTGGTGATCCTTTATTCAAAACATTTAATTCTCAATTTCTAAACGAACATTTTGACACCATAATTCAAAATTATAAATCGACTGGTAAAAATTAATGATAATAATAGTTAAATTATACCTCTTTTAGTGGTTCTAAAGCTAGGCATATCATATTCCAATTCTTCCATATCACTTAAACCTAATAAAAGTTTGAGATAAAAATTATTGCATTTATTCAAAGCAAAAAAAGATGTCATATTAACAAACCATACTTAAAGGGTAACTATCCTCTATTTAATCGATGATTTATCTAAAAGATTGTGTTAATTAGTATACAAAATATAAAGGCAAATTATTTTACAGATTCACTACAGCCTTATGCAAAATAATACTTACAAACAGTCAAAAGTAATACCTACATACTGTCATCAGAATTACAATATATATCCACACCATTTTTCACAATTTCTTTTATCATTACAGGCCAAATAATTTTATAGTTAGGCAATTTGCACCATGCAAACCTCCCTAAAATGTGTAAATTTGTCATGATAATAAAAAATGCTCTTCTGACACTGTGTTATGGAAAACTGGGTTACTTTGGTTAACCCAAAATATAAATTCAATATAAATATTGACAATCACTTAATTCGGTGATGACGAATTCAACGAAATAGTATAGGCCTACTTGGTACAAAAATTAGCAGGACTAGGAGGAATGCAATTACAGGACGATTCGACCACATGCACATTTGGAAACGAAAGAGATAAGAAAAATTATATCCTCCAGCCTAACAATTTTTATCATGATTTGCATGATCAATATTATTGTTTCATTGTGCATATTTATTTAGAATATGATTATGTCAAAATAAATTTTGGACCTTCAAGTTTTGAGTGCAGTCTGAGTCTGATAAGGTAGGAAGCCTACATCATCACCCACATTACCATGAAAATCAGTTTGAGACTTGTGAGGTTAATTTTGCTATAGTGGATTCTCATGAGGTTCATGTTAGAAAACTGTTATTTTATTTTCATTAAATAATAGGAATAATAAGCCTCCTTACCTTCATAATTTAGAATCTTCGGATCCATTATTTTTATCACAGTATAGAGTAGGCTACATAGGTAGGTTATAATAACACTGAAAATCCAAGTTCATAAATAAGCAAAAATGTAGACAGTCATCAAGTTCGTGCAGGCGAAAAAAGGCAATCATTATTAAACTTCCAAAAGGAACATGATCAACAACATCTTGATAAGAATCATGACAAAATGCAGCTACTTGAGCATAATGAAATTCGTTCCTAAAGCACAAGAAACCAATAGGATACGCCATTTTCAATCACAAAACACCAAAAGAAATAAATAATCAATGATTAACTAACCTCACAATCAAATACCTTCTGCAGTTCAAGACTGTTGATACAGAATACAAAAGCATGGCAGTAGAAAAATCATATAAAAAATTGCGCCACCTATGTCAAAAACCATATATATGAACTTTTATACATCCTTACTAAAGAGGTTAAATTTCACACGTGGTTTTTTAGCTTGCGGTTTGTTATATCATGCTTCATTGGTCAATAAAAATTAAGGTGAATTAAGATTTTATTTGAAATAAATCCTATTTCTTTGAGCATCTAAATCATAATTTTAATCAATTTCATGATTAGATTAGTATGGCAAATCTTTTATCAGTATTTATAAGGATTTTACTACAAGCTTTCATAAATAACGACTTCCGTTCCGTTTGCTACATAATCTTGTCTATAATGTAGGTCATTCATTCTTTGTTTTACGCTGAAGCTGAAAGTCTCGTAGACGTGTTCCGGTGTAGCTTTGTGTCGTCAAAGGCGTGTTCCAATGTAGCTGTGACACCATGGGGTGTATTATTTACAGTGTACAACTTTCTGACACCAAGAGGTATTTGTTGAGGTGGATTGTTTTACCCTCATTTATCCTATTTAGTGTGTTACAAAATGAAGATTTGTATACTAGAATTTTTAGCTACAATTTTGAATGGATTTTGATTAAACTTGGAATGAACATTTGTATTTGATGTCTCAATCCAATGGGCTTCCCTAGATTGGGGCAAATCAATTTCTATACGCTCAATTGGGGTTTGGGTGAGATCGACAAGATTGAAATGATAAGAAACCGGCTGGGCTTTTCTAATCTGTGAGCATTAAAAAGAGTGCGAAATTTGATCTTTGTGTCTCCTAAATATTTTTTGGGACCTTTTTTTACTTGAAATCAAATATATTACATTCGAGTTTTCACATGTACGCTCTCCTGGGACGGGTATTTTTTATACTTAAGAGTTATTTAAAATATAATGAGTTTCTGATACAAAGGCATCTGGTTGATATGAATGGAACATTCCTTAATCCTGGAGATTTTTCGGCATTAATTCTATTTAAAGGGGCCCAGGCTTTATTTGATTTGGACAATCATCCGACAGCCTCAAACACATGACATCTTTTGGTTAGCTAATCAGAAATAGTCTAAAGAGCTTACCTTTGAAATTTGAGACTTCGAATCCATGTGTATCCATAATTATCCGTGTTTGAAAAATCATAATGTCTTAAGAAATTACGAACGTCCCGCCATATTGGAAAACGGTTCGTCTTGATAATCAAAGAGTTATCCTTCCCGTCGTGCAATAGCGGTCATCTATATAAACAGACTACAACGCATTTTTCAATTGTAGACTTTGTCAACAGGACACACAATTTTCAGACTGACTGGAGACCAGCCGCGTACAGCACGGAAAAAAAATGAAAAGTGAATTTTTTTGTTTGAGTCATATTTCAAGGTATTTTGCGATTTTCTCAGAGCTTGAATATTTCTGAGTACTGATTAAATGTAACAAAGGCCAAAAACGACCCCTAAAAATCTAGCCTGGGCCCCTTTAAGCTGCTTTTTGTGAAAAAAGTGGATTTTTTTATGTTTCGTAAAAATCGTTTATAGTATCCACACTCTTTGAGTTTTGAGAAAACAATCGTACAGGCTTGGTCGAAAATAGCACCTAATACGAATAAATAAATAAAAAAAAAACAAAAACCAGAGCCGTACACCTAATAGCATGCGTACCATCCTGAAAACCAAACATTATGTATAAAAATATTGCAACTTTGTATTGGCAAGGTATCGGTCATAACAGTACTATAAAAATATATCGCATGTGTTTATTTTAAAACTTGTCATTTGTACAATTTTGGACGGATCTTAACGGTGTTTTTTTTTTTAATTTCAAGACTGACTCTTTAACTCCTTCTGGTCTAAAAATATTTAACAAAATCAGTGTTTTATGCATTTGGGGTTTTGTTTCAGTGTCAACAAGATTTGGATATAATATAATAACGGCCAGTTTCATGATTATTACATGTTTGGCGAAGATTAATTGAATGTGGACTGGAATTTTGAACGGCAAATTTCCTTGGTGCATTCGAGAATTTTTGTATAATATATATTTTTAGTAGTCCTTATTAGTAACGTCATTGTTGATGACGTCATGAAAATACCCATAAGTATAATAATTAAGCATAATTTGAATTTTAGAATTAAATTCTTATGAAGAAACTCACTTTTTAGATAGGCCTAATGAAATCTACAGGTCACAGATCTTTGTGATTAAAAATGATTGCTTACATCATTTCAACGTGTAGTCTATCTGTTTTGGTTTTTTTTGTATCTAAAAATTACAAACAAAATAACATCCTGAGATTAAATTGGAAAACAGTATTCTTACTTATTTCGTTATGATTTAAATCGTGTCAGTGATTATAGTGAGGAAAACGTTTATTTTACCGAAGGTCAAAATGCTGATAGTGACTACCAATACTTAAGATTTGTTCCCCACCCCCTCCTCATTATTGAAAAAACGGTAGGACTTTTTATGAAATCAAATGAAATGAGAATGACTTTGGTGTTCTAGTAGTCACTGTTTACCGAGTTTGTGATTTGAAATTTTGTCTGAGCCAAGTAGTATTATCTTTTTTTTTCATGAGAATGGGAATATTAGTCGCAATATACAAGTTATTTAATTTAAAGAGTATTAAAACATAAGTATATAGTTTTCTATTTTGACTTCAATCTTAAAGGGATAATAGGCGTTAGAACGAACATAAATATTTAAGTTCACTCAAATTTGGACAATAACAGTATATATCCATCAGTGGACTTACCTGGTGTCATACCTATACATCAAAATCCCTCTAAAATCCGATTAATCCCAAAAATAAAGTAGTTAATCATAAAACGCTTGAGCCATCCATCAAGCGATTTTCAAATCGTGTAAATTTAAAGGGAAGTAACTCTAACATGTGGGTTTTCACGCGTCCTTGACCCCTACTGTTGAATTGCACAATGATGTTTTAGCGTTGATTTACCAGACGCTTTTATTCTCAAACTGAATGGAATCGTCGCTGGCTCACTTTTTATTAAAATTCCGAATATATTTTTATTGTGGCTTTTTAAAATTTGGTAAAGTGTGGGATGCATACTTATTTAACTAATAGTCAATATTAAACACAAATATAAGCCGTAGGACGAGTGTATTCTAACGCCTATTATCCCTTTAACATCTTTGCTCATTTAAGTGCATGATTTTATGTACCCGGTTTGTCCGAGAAATAATATGCAGTTATTTCCCTTTACCTTTTGTTTTGATACATTAGCTTTGTATATGTTATGAAACGTGCCTTTGACGAGATATTTCATAGTTCTTTTTTCAGTGAAAAGACATCAAGGAAGTTTTTATATATTTGAGGCAATTATCGAGAAGTAAAATTTAAAGAAAGCTAACAATTTATTGAAAATATCAAGATGTTAAAGATTCCTTACATACTTTGCTATCTGGTAATGTATATATTTTTTGTAGGTTGGAAGATGGACAAATGGAAAATTGTTGTTTGGATTTGACATTCACAGGCTTATTATGCTACTGCCCTTGCACTTGTAAATTTGAATGTGACTGGTTTGTTGTAGAAATGATGTAAAATTGATTCCTTTACCTGTTGTCTTGATAAACATATATACTTGGACATTTTTGCATGTTCTATTTTTTTTAGAAAAAAAACTTTGATCTTATTTCGAGAAGCATCATGAACATTATTTGATGGGTTTTACCCCAAAATATCATCAACATGTTACTTTAAAAAAAAATACTTACATTTCATCTAACTTTTTGCCATCAGATAAAGCGTGAACTGCTTCATTTAAGAGCGAATTGTCTTCAGTGCCATTGTTGAGTTCAAGAAGAATTTGATGGGGTATATCAAATTCTACATCATCTTGATTAATAAGTAACATCTGGTCTGAAAGTAAAAAGTAAATGTTATAAGGATTCTATTTCTGAAGAGATTAAGATTATTGGTTCTGCTACCGTTGAAAGAGTTTTGAGCCCCTAGCATTATTTCAGCAAAGCTAGCATGTTAAAAACTAAAAGAGTTACTTGTTTTATTTAATAGAACATGGTTATGCATATATTCAATAAGATGAGAGAATTCTCTTGTGCATATTTATTTCTGTACAATTTCATTTTTGAGATCATTGAAAGTTAAATCAAAATGAACTCATGTATGTTTGAATTTGAGTTGATTATTTTCATGGTCTTCAAAAAGGGAAGTCACTAATCCAATTTATCGAAATGTGATATTCATCTTTTGTGTAACGGATTAACATCAATTAATAAATAGCCTTAACAAATGCAGATGCCGGTTTACAAAGACCAATTAACCATAGATTAACTACTTTGGGACTTGATTTTGATGCCGGATTTCGGTTTGGCCGTTTATTTCTTATGTATTATATAATGATTCGACCAGGACAATTCAAATATGCTTACAGGGTTTACAGGAGAGGCCGTTTTTTTTTCAGGATGATGCGTTTTGGAGGGATTTCACTGTAATTTCAAAAGGTTGAATTGATTAAAATTCCTTTTCATTAAGCTGAAAGTTGTAGTTCAATTGTGTTCTGGTGAAAATTTATTTCAAAGTGTGTGCCAAAACATGTTTTGTGCTGGTATATAGTTTACGTTCCTCTGTGAAATACCCCTCAACTTTTTGCTGTCGATGATATTGCGTCACTGACGGTCATTATTGGTGGATTAAAAAAGTCGTTCAACTTCTCTTTAATTATTTTTAAGACTGTCTTTTAACTTGTTTAGAAAAAAAACCGAATCTTCATGAATCCGACTTATTATTTACTTTATGTTGGAATTTTTACGTTGGATTTCTCATTTAATCTAAATGAGTTCTTATCATACGGTGTTGTATTGGTTATGGTGTAAAATCTTTCACTTACAAATCTTTCTGACATACCATGGGAAATCACAAGATGGTTAACACCGGTAGCCGTAGCCAAGTAACTAATAGCAACTTTCGGTAACGTTGTTGGTGAATATATTAATTTGCCTTTAAAGGTTTTCATCTGAAATTAAGATTTGTGAGTTGGCAGTATAATATAAGTATCTCTTCAGAGTGATTATAAACAGTGTTAACCTGGGTTAAGCAACTATGCAAGGGGATGTGGAACTAGACCAGCCGGAAGCACTAGTATTCAGCTATCTAGGGGTTGTAGAGTACTCGGGGCGAGACAGTAGGAGTTCAAACAATAACACCTGCAAATATGAAGTGACAAAAGAAAGTCAATTTATTATAACATAATAAAATGATAAAATTAATTAGAAAAAGATAAAACATATTATCTGACATGAATAAAAACATAAAATATAAAATTATTATTTATTACTATTAGAGGAAAAGTCTTTCCTGCAAGTATGAAGTCACAATAGAAAGTGATTTAATTAGCGAATAGGGCCAACTTATATACTTTTGATTATGCAATGTATTTAATTACTAACAGAAGGAATAGAATAAAATTTACATTAAGGTATTCACATCGGAGGACCCATGTTCATTAGAATCTCCTTACTCCCTAAGACTATAACACACGTTCATATATTTCTATTTAATATTTTTATTGGTTTTAGTAATTTATAATGATATATTTCTTTCCATATTGTGCTAAAAAAGTGATATCAGTTTTGAAATTTTTGCCACTTTAAATAAAGGAGACTACAATTATTTATTGCCAAAACATTAATGCTGTAGAGATTTTATAGAAATGGTAGTAGAATAAAATGAAATTGTTGAATCATCTCATTGATACTGACCTTGCTTATTCTTGTACAAATCAAAGATAGCTTGCGAGGCAATGTAATATACGCCCACTGGCATTGATTATAAATAGAAAATGAAATATTCAACCTTCAATCATATACTTCTTTTCCAGGGTGATAAATGTACATACAATATTCCTAAGTTTCATTAAAATCTGTCAAGAATTATACCCAATAAGAAGGCAATAACTCATCGAATATTTTACAAAAGGGTTCATTCTTAGGTGATTACAAATAATAAAGTTTCGTCAAAATCACTCAATAACTGTGACTTGTAGATTGTTTACAAGGCAAAAATCAAACACATTTTATAGAACAAGGTCATTAATTCATATTAATATATTTCGATATTTTTGATTTTCAATAGGGTTCATCCTTGGGTGAAATTAAACAATTTCAGCAAGTTTTATCAAAATCGGTCAAGTATTGTGCTTTGTAGAGTGTTGACAAGCCAAAAAATTGAACGCGTTTTCAAAAACAAGGGCAATAATTCATACTAAATATGTTTCCATTTTCATCCTTAAATTATAACACACTCTCACACCAAGTTTCATCAAAATCCGTCAAGAATTGTTCACTGTAGAGTCTTTACGAGCTATTATAGAACAAGGGGAAGAATTCCTACTAATTTTTTTCCGATTTCGCTGATTTGCAATAGGGTATATCCTTGCGTTATCATAAGCACTCATCAAAATCCGTCAGTCGAGAATCGCGCCTTGTTTACGAGCAATTGTGGACAGGCGGACGGACGGACGAACGCTCGTTTGATACATTGCGCAAGTTTTCCATGTGGGACGATTTTTCTGCTATTTTTGTTTGAATCTTCTGTGACGTATTGTCGCATACATGTGAGTTCGTCTGCGATCTAATTGTCCAAAGGCTCACAAGACAGAATCGACGTACAAATCATCTTAATATGGGTTTTAGTAGTATGTGTTACTGTACAAAAAGGTCCATATCGCAGGGACAATGAGTTTCCCCTTGACCATTAGTCGCTTAATATGAATCATTTAAAATCTCAGCTGTTTGAGCACTTTATAAATTATCAGTGATTTAAAAAATGTAGATTACCTGTGACAGTGTGGCAGTGTACTTCCGTATTTTGACACTTGTTCAGGGTTCTTCATATTTAAATATATTTTTGAAGGACTCTTAACTCCTGGTGACTCCAATTACCAATTATGAAATTCAACAGCACTTATTAAATGAACACATCTAATTCAATAATATTAAAAGACAAAAGATCAAATTCACTTTTTACATCAACTAGAACCAAGATAATATTTATATACATAAATACGAATATTTTGGCCGCAACTCCTCATTGAAACTTGCCCCTCTCTTTAAAAAAGGCACTTTCTTCCAGGACTCAAAGTCACTGTAAGTTTAATTGCACCAAACCTCTGTTGGATGAGATACTTTTGGTTTGTTTACAGTGCTAGGATCAAACTAGGAGAACCACATAACCTCACGAAGTTTTAAAACCTCACCAGTTTGGTCTTTGAATTTAGAACTTGTAATTTTGTCAGCTTTTGATTTATGGTCAAATGTCTCTTTAGTCGTCATAAATTTAACCTGGAAAGGGTTTATACAGTCAAACCTGTATGAAGCAACCAGTCAAGGGAAGTGGCTGGATGTGGTGCTTAATACAGGTGGTTGTTGAATACAGGTGGAGGAAGTCATGATGAGGGGGGAAATACACACATGTTTACATGTCAATATCCAATATCTTTATTCAATAACAACAAACAACATAACAATTACTGTCTATTTTCCAGTTGAAAATAATTGGTTACACATTGCTGCTTTGTCTTATTTACAACTTTCTTTTTAAACAGATCTTGTAAGTTCATTACTGCCTCTTACAATTCAAAATCTTCTTGTTGGAACAGAATAATTTCTCACAATTGTTACTGAATTGTCTACCTCATTTAAATCTATTTTCCTCACAGAATCATCGGTATCAACACTGTCTTCTTCGAGTAAAATTTCTGATGCTGGCCTATCCCAGTCTACCACATTCGTATCGCAGGTAGCTACAGTGTCATCAATCCTTAAATTCACAGTCGAAAATTTCCTTTGACATCTTTAACATCGACAAGGGCATATCATCGTCATCATCATCACCATCACTAACACTTCAATGTTCTGCCACATTTTGCAAAGCACCTTGATGTTGTGGATGGTTCCACTGACTTCCACGCCTTTGAAAACCAAAACGAAGTAGACAAAATCTCAATTGATTTTAAAATTTCACTATCAGACGTTGATTTATTCTTTTCCATTTCACTTATCACGTGCCCTAACTGAAGCCCCCTGAATTTCTATTTAAAGGCCTGTATAATGCCCTGGTCCATAGGTTGAGATTTGGACGTTGTGTTAGCTGGCAAAAACTTCACTGTAACATTGGACAACTAGGTGGATGGCATGGAGCATTATCGATAAATAATAAAATGTTCCTGTGTTCTTTCCTCATTTTCTTATTTAAGGTTTCAACCCACTCTGTGAAAAGATAACTTGTCATCCAAGCTTTACGATTATTCCTATACACAACAGGCAACTTTAAGATCACTAACACGGTTAAAACATCACGTCTTACAGGCCTTTCCAATCACCAGCGGTTTCACCTTTTCAACGAACGTGCACAAAGCTAATGCTAAACGCACCTTTGAATGTTTTCCTCCAGCACAATCATCACCCTTAACAGAAATGTCTTCTTCGTCGTGTCTTTTTAAAAAAAAATGCAGTCTCGTCCATATTGAAACTATCACAAGGGGCATAACCCTCACACAAAGTCGGCAATCTATCTTTCTAGTCATTTACAACCGTATCGTCAACATCCGCCCGTTCACCACTCATAGGAATATATGATCAATAGCGTTATATGTTCCGTTGTTTTAAATGGATGCCAAAAAAGTGATAATAGCCTTATTTTTATTTTGGCCTCCACAGCTACCACTGAAGAGAATTAAACTTGATGCTGTGTCCGTAAAATTGTGCTTTGAAGACAAGGGCCCACCTCAGAGCCTCTCCTCGCCGTGGTTAAATCACATAAGTGCGTTATTGCGTCCCCTGTCTTTATATCATGGACCCCAAAATTATGTACCCACAACATTCTAGAATAGAACATATCACCGCTAGTGATAACAGGCAAAGGTAAATTCTGCTGAAAATCGAAACCATAAACTTATGTACTGTTGTTAGAGTTGGCAAAATGTTTAATTAAATTGTATCCGGATTCAGCTTTTCTGTGGTGCATTTCAAATTCCCTTTTCAGCTCTGTTACTCTGTCAACATTATCAGAAATTGATGCCTCATTTATTGATAGGTTGAATGCATCACATTTAGAACATGTGTCACTCTTTGGTAGTCCAAAACTAAAAATTCAGTTAAAAAGACCCGTTACAGATTCACTTTTGGACTACGAATGTTGATTACTAGTACTTCAGCTGGCTCATGTTTATGAAGGAAGATACATTAACCACTTACGACGTACATTAAGGTTTTCGTGGAATATGACCTGTGAGCATTTTCCAATCTGGAGTAATAAGATTTCCTTTGAGGAAATGAAGAAATGTGCTTTCGAACCACACGTTTGTGATTGGCATGTTTTCCACGTTTATTAGGAATTGGCGAAGTCGAGTTTTGTTTGCAGTTAATTTATCAACGTCTCTGATTGAAACATCACTTCACCATCATCAGAACCTGTAGGTCGATACTCTTGGTCATTGTCCGAGTCTGAAAATACTTCAGTATCCATATCGACCTCTATTTGATTAGAATCTGAATCGTCTTCAAATCTAAATCGTCTTCACCAGATGAATTACCATGGTTTATTCCCATTTCGCCGACTCGGCAGATATTTTGCGGTAAAACCTAGTCGGCGATTAGTGGTTCACTGACTTTCAACAATAGGAGAGCCTAATCTGGAGGGTGTTGGGGATCAGTCATTAATAAATGAACAAAATAAAATTCAATTATTACAACATAACCAACACGGTCTAAAAATTCTAAAATATTATACCCATCTTGCGAATAATTATACATCTTGCGAATAATTATATTGACAGTCTCTAATCTTTCTTGAAATATCGGTATACTTCTTCCTCCTTTGGTGGTTGTTTCTTTCCATTGGCATATTGTAAAAGCTAAATTTATATTGTATTCTGTTCTTTTCGCAGGAAGTCAATAAATATTTTGGATGAGCTTTTCCAACTACCTTTTCGATTCGTGAATGCTATCCCTCAAGACTGTTTCGTTCGGATAGAAGTCACATTATGATTCCATTGTCTCGGAAGGAATTGGCCATCTGGTTAACCGTATAGTCCGCTAGTTGAACACATTTCGGGTCATCTGGTATATCAGCCATCAATTCTGTCCATGCGTCGTCAATGTCATTTACAGGCAATAATGGTAGACCAAAACATCGTCTTACAAATTTGCTGATGTTTTCGTTTTCTTTGTAAGCACATTGCAGGACTTAACTGCTGCACTTTTCTCCATATGCAGTGGGTATAATGATAATGGAAATAACAGACTCTTCATTCCGTTTCACAAGGATTCACAAGCATTTTTGGCTGATAATTCAAAATTTATTTGGAACACTCTGGGTTGAAGAAAAAAACCATTTTCTGCTATAACCTCTTTTAGAGAATTGAAGGCCCTAACATATGTAACTTCTTTCTTATCTGGTAACTTCTTTCTTATCAGGAAATACACCAATGGAATTGAACAACCATTAATAACTGCGTGAAGAGTGTATAACTGGTAGAAAGGTTTAGGGCATGTATAAAAAAAAAAGTACCATTACCAAAAATTTCATCAGCATACAAATTGATTCTAGATTCTGCAGTGTTGAGAACCCTAATATTTTGTCATTATCACCGTTATTTATTGATAAAAACTGCTCACCGCCTTCTGTTGTTTGATAGGATTCTGGAATTACAATGTCCTCCCGCAGCTTAGTAAGTTTCGGTTAAACTTTGTTGCGCGCCCGATATAAAGTGCTTTTCTTGCTGTTAAACGTTGGTGCGCTAGAGACAATATCTCTACTGAATCTGTTTATTCACCTTTTCTTAAATGATTTATTTCTTCTTGATATAGCTGTGGTATAGGCGTGGAAGTTGCCTGAACCTTTTTATACGCCCACATGGAAATGTGGAAGTATATTGCCGTCGCCCCTGTCCGTCCGTCCGTCGGTCCTTCGACATTTGTTGTATCCACGATAGAGGCTACAGTTTTTATCCGATCTTAATGAAACTTGGTATACATGTATATATTGATGATATCTCGGTCAAGTTCGAAAATGGAAATTATCGCATGAACGGTTTTTGAGTCATTGCACTTGACTAAGTAAAACGCGTCAAATTTGGGTTGTATCCACAATAGAGGCTACAGTTTTTATCCGATCTTAATGAAACTTGGTATAATGTATATATTGATGATATCTCGGTCAAGTTCGAAAATGGAAATTTTCGCATGAACGGTTTTTGAGTTATTGCCCTTGACTTAGTAAAAACGCGTCAAATTTGGGTTGTATCCACAATAGAGGCTACAGTTTTTATCCGATCTTAATGAAACTTGGTATACATGTATATATTGATGATATCTCGGTCAAGTTCGAAAATGGAAATTATCGCATGAACGGTTTTGAGTTATTGCCCTTGACTTAGTAAAAACGCGTCAAATTTGGGTTGTATCCACAATAGAGGCTACAGTTTTTATCCGATCTTAATGAAACTTGGTATACATGTATATATTGATGATATCTCGGTCAAGTTCGAAAATGGAAATTTTCGCATGAACGGTTTTTGAGTTATTGCCCTTGACTTAGTAAAAACGCGTCAAATTTGGGTTGTATCCACAATAGAGGCTACAGTTTTTATCCGATCTTAATGAAACTTGGTATACATGTATATATTGATGATATCTTTGGTCAAGGGTTTGAAAATGGAAATTATCGCATGCAACGGTTTTTGAGTTATTGCACTTGACTTAGTAAAAACGCGTCAAATTTGGGTTGTATCCACAATAGAGGCTACAGTTTTTATCCGATCTTAATGAAACTTGGTATACATGTATATATTGATGATATCTCGGTCAAGTTCCAAAATGGAAATTATCGAATGAACAGATTTTGAGTTATTGCACCCTTTACTTAGTAAAAACACGTCAAATTTGGGTTATATCCACAATAGAGGCTACAGTTTTTATCAAGAAATTTTCAAATTTGACGATTTTTTGAAAAGGGAAAAATAGTTTATGAGTAATTGCCCTTGACTAAGTAAAATTGCGTCAAATTTTGGTTGTATCCACTATAGAAGGGTACAATTATCTATCGGATTTTAATGAAACTTGGTATGACATTGGAATTGATAAGAGTGCGGTCAAGTTCGATATGGACGATTTTGCCGTGAACAGTTTTGAGTTATTGCCCCTTGCCTCAATATTTGTTGTAGACGAAATAGGAAGCTTTTTCAATTTTCAATTTTGGGTTTAAATGAAACTTGCCCTGTGAATTGGAATTGATCAGACACATAGAAGCTACAATTTCGATGGGTTTTTCGGATGAAGGAATTTTTTAAATTATTTGCTCTTGACTTAGTAAGATTGTGTCAAAAAATTTTTGTGGTTCAATAGAAGCTACAATTTTCAATGGATTTTGATGAAACTTGGTGTTTTTGAGTTTTTGCCCTTGACTTCAATATCCATTTAGTGAATGTTTTTGAGTCGTTGCTCTATTTATTTTTCAAATTCAATGCTGCCATTTGGCGTATGTTACCTTGCCTGGCAAGCTATCTTCTAATAAATTCTGCACCACTTCTGTAACCTATAAACATACGAAATGATAAAAAAACACATTCTCCAGAATAGTTAAAAAAAGAAGTAAGAAATAGACAAATTCAAAATTTATTGTAAATAGAATTCAAATAATATGAACTCAATAATGAATTCTGTTACTTGATATCTGCAAGAACTGGTTGAAGGTTATGATTGTTGCCGACTCTTGTCTCAATATCTCTAACAGTAGATGCTGTTGCTGGACAACCACTTTTCTTTTGACAGGCATAATATAACCAAATCATCGCTTTTCCTTTTATTTAACCTAAACTTAAACCCATTTGAAGTTAGAAGAAATTTAAATTGTAACTGAGCGTTTGCCATTATGATACAGTACAACGTAGTCTGCTGAAGAGTTTATTGAAGTATTTATACACAATCTTTAGAGTGAACATATTCAATCAATCAATTCAATCATATAAAGGTGAACATTAATAATATTCATTTGTAAATTAATTTACATGTGAATTAAAAATGACTGCTCCCTTCCTCTTTAAAACCGTTAATCCCTTCAAATCCATATCAAAGGTTGCCGCTTTTAAAATAGTAAATTCTGCTGAGTCGGCGAAATGGGAAGACACCATCAATCACATCTAGTAAACCAAGAAGATCTTCACCAGACAATCGACCAAGATTTGTTATCTTTGACAAAGAAAAAACCTGGAATTGAACACAAAACTAAGATAATTTGTGGTTCAGGCCTTCAATAACCATGTCAATTTGCTTTGTATAAAAACAGGGTTAAATCAGAATTTTAAATTTTAGGCAATTGATGGTACCAGTATCAATGTTTTATCATAACAGTATTCATTTGTGCAAGTCAAAAGAGTTAATTTCATTTGAGTGAACTATAAACTACATACCTAAATATTCACCAAAAACTGTTTCTTTATTGGTGTCAGACGTCAACCATCTTTAAGGCTCAATGATCAAGTTAAAATAACAACAAGGCTAACTCATAGAGGTAAAATAAAGACTAGAGGACTGACTGACGTCATTATGTTTTTGCGTCATGGACGCCATATTGATTGTACGGCAAAAAACGACGTAATCTACACTGGCTATAGTAAAAAGCTGAAATTTATGCGACGAATAAATTCACTTATATCCGATTTCTTTCAAATCTTTGATGCACAAAACACCACTTATGGAATAATACCACTTATAATGAACATAAAATGAAAAAAAAATCTAACTTGGCCACTGATAAATATAGGACTATACTCTTAGGTTATTGGCCATGTTTTAAGAATTGGAATTTATTTTTATACGCCCACATGGAAATGTGGACCTATATTGTCGTCGCCTTCGTCCGTCCGTCCACATTTGTTGTATCCACTATACAGGCTACAGTTTTTATCCGATCATAATGAAACTTGGTATATATTGATGATATCTCGGTCAAGTTCGAAAATGGAAATTATCGCATGAACGGTTTTTGAGTTATTGCCCTTGACTTAGTAAAAACGCGTCAAATTTAGGTTGTATCCACAATAGAGGCTACATTTCTTAATGAAACTTGGTATACATGTATATATTGATGATATCTCGGTCTATTTCGAAAATGGAAATTATCGCATGAACGGTTTTTGAGTTATTGCCCTTGACTTAGTAAAAACGCGTCAAATTTGGGTTGTATCCACAATAGAGGCTACAGCTTTTATCCGAGTTTATCTGGAGTTAGCCCTCTAGTTCTATAAATACCTCTATGAGCCACCTCTATGAGCTAACTCATGAAGGGAGTTAACCCTGCGGTCATTTGAGAAAAAAATATGATTTTAAGCCTGGATAATCAGTCCATTCTTTTTAACTTCATTGAGAGCTAGTCAATTTCAGTACAAATTTTGCTTAAAAGGACCTAGGCCTATACGCAAGTCGAAAAGCAAGCAGCACTACTGAATGACCAATACGAGAGGTAGGCTATATAATTTGATTTAGAAGTTTGATATGTATTAAAATTTATACTTAATTATTAAAATATTACCATTTATGAAAACATACTAAATAATATATTGTATCTTATTATCTTGTACTCCATATTGTATATTAATTCGGAAATGATTTAATAAAAAAAAGGCCTATACGCCCACGCTACAGACAGACTAGGTGTTTTATAGGGATTTAGATTTTCTTTTAGAAATTTTTGTGTGGGTTTTACGCCGTCAGCCGTTGAAGGTCATGAAAAATGCGAGATTGGAAGAAAGTTTATATTATACTGTTTTCTGTTTTATCTGCATAAATAAAAAGACATGTGGGCCTGGTATGCTTCGAAATTGCTTGGATACAAGCATACAATACTAGGCACATGTTGCGTTGCTATCTCAACTCTTATTTTCAAGCTAATTTCTTATGACTTAAGTGCTTCGAAGATGCATTCATGACAGCGCTATACAAATGGACGATAATTATTATTATTTAGGCCTTTTGAAATGTTCATCAATATGTTAGCGTTTATAATTTATACATCTGCATGCTTTTCAGCTAGTGTTGCTGAACTGGTCAGTTTCTGTGAAGCTGCAGAGGAAAGTAAGGAGTACCCTTTCATGACCTGCCAATTTTAATGAACCCTTCCAGTCTGCTTATAGAAAGGAGCACAGTACAGAAACTGCTTTACTCCGTGTATATAATGACGTACTGTGCGATTTGGATGGTAAAAACGTGGTGTTACTAACGCTACTGGACCTTAGCAGTCCTTTGCAGTTTCAAATGTCATAAATATGAATCAATACTTACCAAAAAACAGATGTGGATATTATGTGTCTAAAACATCTAAGCAGCAGGTGTTTTAAAATAAAATAAATTTAGTAAATCTACTGACACTTCTCCTTCAATTAACTAAATATTTGATGCTGATTTATTTGGAGATTTTAATGACAATATTCCAGTCTTCTGACACTAACATAACAGATTCACAGGGATCCTGTTAAGGAAAAGCACAACTATTTTTATTAGGCCTGTTTTCTTTGATAGCCATGAGCTGAATGTTAGACAGGATTTCCTTGTGTATTGGGTCTAATTCTGACCCATATAAAATAAACAGTTTATTATTATTATTATTACAATATGACCCATTATTTTGAGAGAAAATGGTAAGAGATCATGCAATATACAGAATAATAAAAACCCAAAAATTTACCTGTATATAAATTTCAATTAAATTACACAGAAGTAATAGATTGTATGGAAGGCCCTACTCGACAATAACGAAATCTACCCTGTAAAGAAAATCAACTTTGTTACAAGTTCGAATATTGAACATAATTTTCATGTTTACTGCGTGGTGGCAGCCATGTCTCAGATTATCATAAAACAATATTTTTATGTTTACCTTCGCTACCAAATACAGTTTTGGATGTAAAAATGTTCACAGGAAACCTCACACGGTTATACAAATTTTAATACTTACATTAATTATATAATTATATATTGAGAATAGTCAATTCCAAAGTTAGACAGCATCGAGTTAACACGTGTCGATTTTCTAAAGAGTTGTGGTGCCTATTTAAATCAACTATAAGAATAAGTCCCGTGATCAATGGCAATTTCCTAGATTTAGAGTTATGCCCCTTAGAGGAAGTCAAGGCTTAAGTTGAATCGCTATACTATGGCGTGGTCCCGGGTGGGGTTTATCTTATTACGAGCATAATAAGGGGCGTGGAAAAGGGGCGGTCACAACCAGTAAAATATGTTACTAATCCAACCTTTTCCGTTTTTCAATGTGCGCATGCGCAAAATGGCAGCCTGTTGCGCCCACTGACTACTGTGGGTGAACTAAAGGGATTCGTTCCAGCCTAGCACTTTGATTAAAGGATAAAAAGACTATTGTAGAAAAAAATATATTTATTGTAATAAAAGCCAAAGATGTAGTTTGTTATTTAAGCTCCAACTCAGTCGAAGACCCTATCAAGGTCAAAATAATATAATTCAGGTTACCAGCAAGCCCTAAATAATGTTGAAAATAATCAAGTACAATTCAATTTTATCTACGTTTTAAGCTTAATCTAGCCTGAAATTATTAGGGACAAATGCGGACTGGCTGATATCTCACCTGATAGATTGCTCAGATTGAGCAGATACTTAACAAGGCCTTATGGTTAGTGAGCCTGATGGTCTCACTTGGATTCAAAACAATAACAAGAGGCCACTCTGGTGAGTGCCTAATTAACAAATCAAGTGCCCAAATTGAGTCCTGGTCCTTCCTGTTGGAATCAAAACAAGACTGAAGAAAATTTAGCGTCTGTTTGTTTATATGATGCTAAAAATAGCGCGTGTAAGGAATTCCCTGACGTCAGTTACGTCATTGCACAATGACTTCAATCACAACTGTCATGGCTGACTTTTACCGGAATAGCAGCGAAATAACGATGATTTCGCATGTTTTTAGCTAAATTAAAGCAAGTTACGTTCGTAAATTAATGAATAGAGGTAGAAAAAGCATTTGGCATTAAGTATGTCAATTTGTGTGACTTGTCCCTTTATAACAATTATAAAAGATTGGTTAAAAACATTTGCAAAACCTCCAAATGACAACACAAGGAAATCCAAATGAAATAATAAAGAGAGGATCGGAGTCGGCAGTTGATTGGTTAGCAGAACTACGTCAGAGATCTAAAAGTAGACGGTACATGGCCAGGCTTTGGAGACTCTTGACAACCACCTCCTCGCTTCAATATACAATCAACCCCAAGATAATATAAAATGTTTTAAAATATAAACCAAAACAGGCAATAATAAATTTAGTCAACTTTGTCAGTTCCGGTACCGCCGATATTTTTAAGCAGTATCCTTATCTGCATGTTCAGGACATTAATGACAAGGAACAGAAGTGGTTTGAGCAATATCATGATGTCCCAAAGTCAGAGTTTCCAAGTTGGACTGACTAAATATCTTGAACATAAAATGGAGTAGGGTTGGGTAGCCCGCTCGCAGCACATGCACTGACGCTTTGGCAATCTTTTTTTTTTTTAAAGATATGTGTATGTTTTGGTATCTGATCGTCTCATGCACATGTACTAGTCTATTCCTTGGTTTTTGTGGTCGTGTACTTGGTCGCAGAAAGATGAATCTGTCCATTCTATACACATGTACTTGTATATTTTAAATGAATTGTACGTTGAAATGATATATGTTTTTTGCTGTCATGTAATTGATCGCCGGGAGATAAATCTGTCCATTTTGTACACATGTGGGCAATTCCACACCAGACAATAAAAAAATAAAAAATATTTATGTAATCATTGGGGATTTTTTCTTAAGTTTCTAGACTTAAAAATAATTTTTGAATAAAAAAACACTTGGACAATTCATGCTGTTTAAAATATAAAAAAATAAACAGGCCATTTCATTAGGTCCCTAAAATAATATTTAATGATTAGATTTAGTCCATTCTCAAAATTTGGCTACAACTGATTATTTCCTATTATGAAGAAAGTCAAACCTTATTGTTAATCTAACATTTAAATCAGTATATAAATTATAAAACATTTTTCAGTTGAA